>JAOUZG010039494.1:0-68331 GCA_026289955.1 Argiope argentata
CGGTACAATATTCTTCAACTTAATTTTATAAAATCAGGAAGATATATTTTCATTGGATTATTTAAAAAAATGATATCGCTTGTTAAATGAAAATTTTATATTATAGATGTTGATTCAGTAAATCTGATTTAAGTATTATCAAATATTGTAATAAACGATATTCTAGAACTAATAGAGAGAAACGTATAAATGTTGCTATCTATAGGCGGAAATGAAACAAGAAATAATAAAATAGATATCAAATAGATATTGGAGAATAATTTTATGTTAAGACACTATTGTTAATTTTTTTTTTCAAATTCAAACATAGCTGCTCATGCTTTTAATCCAAAACTTAAAGCGTATCATGCATACTGTACAAGTAAATCACCGTTTTAAGTTTCAGACTTCCCATACTATGTAACTGAATACAAGCAGGACTTTTAAGAAATTTATATTTTTATTACTCTATGTTTAAACTATAGATTATGTTGGATGAAATTTGGAGAAAAAAATTTAGGTTGGATGTTGTTTAGTTTGAATAACGTTATTTGAGTCACCAAACAATACTTATTCAGTAGATTTCAGTAATTGGCTGTATCTTTCATTAGATGCCCATTAGAATGAAGATAAAAGACACAGAAAAATTAAAGTATTATTTTGACTATTTGAAGAAATATATATCCGTGGATGATTTCCAATTAAACAATTGAACTATTATGTATGACGAATTATTATGTAATTGTATGTCAAATAATAAATCTGAGTTATAAAAACAAGAAAATCAAATTCATAACCTTAAAATTTTCTCATTCGTTAGATGGCGTCAATCCATTAAGAAAAATGAGCTGATTAATATACTGTTTAACAAATTAATTCAAATTAAATATCAATTATGTTTTCATTAAATATGAGCTACTAAATAGTCTAAAATGCATCCCTATAATTATATATTATTTTGCAATCATTTTACTATTGCATTATTTATATCCAGTAAATAGTATTGAACTACTATATACTGGATATACTTATATCTAGTATATTAAATTCAAAGTAATTTGCATTTCGAAGAAAAACATTGTGAATTTAATTAAAAGAAAAAATTTCTTCGCATAGCTAGAACTGGATCTTATTAAGTCTCGTGAAGTTATGTTAATGTGCAACTACATAAAGTAGTTGGAAGTTGTTAGCATGAAAAGCCATCCAAAAACTGATACAGAGTTTCGAATTGGAATGTAACATTATTAATTTAAACCGAATGATTAAAAGGTGACCAAACCTGTTGCTCAAAAAAATATAATATAATTAAAGATTAATCCCACAAGAATCCTCAAAATTGAGAAATTTTGCATTTCTTTGCATTTATTATTATTTTTGATTTTTTATAATTATTTGAATTTTAATATAAATGGATATAACTGTATTGAAATATTTCTGTACTTTTAAATTATTTTCTTTTTCTCATAGCAGAATCAACCTCTTAGTTTATGTGGTTGTAAAGCTCTTTTTTATTTACAAATTTGTAATTTATTTCACTTAAATTTATATTTAACATCAAAACCAAGCAATTTTAATTTAAAAAATGTTTTAAACATTAATATCATTCCCTATAAATGATGTTCAAACATAAAAACAAAGAATTAAAAAAAAAATGTAGAGAAATGTGCGCAGAGGTGGGAAGCTTTTGAAACATCATGAATGATGTCTTCTAAAATTTGAAATTTCTAAATATTTCTCAGCGAAAAGCTATGAGATAATGATACACTCAAGAATAACTAATTCATTCAAGTTTTTAGAAATCCTTAATTCCGACAAACCAAACGATCATCTTTAATAAAGTGTTTTATTTAAATGGAGAAATAGAAAAAATGAGTTGAAAAAAATGAAAAGAGTAAACCACAAAAACAAACTTGGAATTAAATTTTACTTTATTGCCGATATTGCATTTATATTTTAGAAAAATATTTTTTTTTTAAATTTCGTAACATAGAATAGCCTTTACATTTTGCACATTTATACTAGCATAAAAATGTCTATTATTTTTGTGACGAGTTTTTATTATTAGAAAGTCATCAATGTTTCAAGAAAGAAATATTCATTCAGCTTTTGATAAAAGATTTGTAGATCAGTGAGTCTAAGAGGTCGTTTTCAAGATTCAAATTCAGGTAGATTCGGTCCATTTTGTCAGGTGGATTCAGATCCTAAAGAAACAAAGCTTCTATTGGATTTTAGGATTCTTCTTTTATAAGTTCATATTTTCAATTTTGGCATCTGATTTCAGAACCAAAGTCCCTAAGAGGTCTTTTGAGGGATGTTTCAGTTATTAAGATTGCCAGTGATGTTGAAATATGAACGACATGCTTTGAGGTAGAGCAGTTGCAAAGTGAATTTTTCGGGGTTTTCAGGATAGAAAAGTTCCTATTTCTGTGAAAGTTAAAATGCATATCATTTCGTACAAGTATTCCAATTATAGAGTGAATGTATTAGCAAGAGGTTAGTTTTGTATATTCTAATACATCTCCTTCGTCTTTGTGCATTGTAACACTCTTCCCTATTTAGACTAGATTCTTTGACAGACTTTCTTTGACTGTACGTTCAGACATCATCATTGAATGTAGTCTCAGTTTTCTGGATTGACGATGGAATATTTTGATCTGAATAATCCGCTCAACTGATTTTATCTGTTGCTATTTCTATCCAGATTTCGTAGTTTTTATCCAACTTATAATACATTTCAGTGAATGTGTTTGATAATCATTTTTCTTCAATAATTTCAAAGTGATGCAGTTTCTCAGGAGTTCATTAATATTTAGGAATTAATTAATAATTTTTAAGAACGGGTAGTTTGTGGTAATATGTAGGGAAGCGACAGTGTCTTGAAGTCGAAAAGACGATCAGAACACATAAGAAAACTGCAAAACCACTTTTTTAGATTTTACATTTTTGCATTAAATATTTCTGAGAGCTTCTGTTATTGCGAGTTTTATAAAAATGTCTTCCATTTTCTTATGCCAAATACAAGCAATATTAAAATTCAATCCATCTATAATCTGAGATGCACTTTTAAGCTCTTCGCTTTTAATGATACGGAGGTTTCAAAATTTCCTTTTGTGTGTTTCATACATAATACAGATGAATGGAGAGCTTATCTCCTCTTTTTTTCGAAACAAATAATGCTCTTTTAATATTAATTATAAAGATATCTGTGAAAAGATTAGTATTTACTTCTAACATTATTATAAATTGTATAATAGTAGTATTCTTTTAATATAAGTAGTTCGATAATAGTTTCATTCATAATGTCTAGAAAGTATTTTTTATGTTCTATAGTACATTAAAATTTCCGAATGACTTTGGAAGGATGTCTTTATATATTAAATTTAGATTCCTTTTCAATTGATATTTTTATCCATCAACAGCCCGACATTTGGTACGAATAGCAGAAATTAACGTCATCAAGATGGTCTGTCAGGTATATCTCCTTGGATGTAATTTTCTTATAACTGGAATTGTACAGAAATGCAAAGCAAAGTGTTCACCCAGAGTAATTTTCGAAATTCGCAGTGTAAAAGTAATATTTTGTTAAGAATGCACTTATTCTGTATATGAGACTCTTGATCAAGTCTAATGAGGAAGGTATATTTTAAAAACTTGAATTGATTGATCCTTGATTTCTTTAATTTTTTCTTCTAAAAAGCATCATTATGAGAATTGTGTGAATCTGATTAAGATAATTATAAGATGTAATCAAGTCAAATTGGCTGGAGTCCCCAGATATCTTGTTTTTTTACTTTTTTTCCATTTGGAATGTTTCATAAAATGCTGAAATTACATCAGGGGTGTTGTTCTTTTGCACTTTCATTTATTGTGTTAATCTCGTATTGCCAAGATATTTGTCTATTTTGATGTTGTTGTTTATATTTTGAGATGACATACACTTGATGTTTATGCTTTGTCTATATGTCTTGGCTAGATGTTTTCAGCTGAAAAGAGAAAAGAAATCAATAAAATAAACTCAGAATAAATCATTACCATAAAATATATAACAGTGATTTAATTTTTATATTTTCTGGAAAATCGATAATAAAGATGATATTCAAATGCGCAAATTTACAAGCGTATGAGAAATATAACCTTTCCTATAATATGTTTAAAATAAGAAATTGCTTAACCTTCAGCTCCATTTTCGTATTAGTTTACCACTTTTCAAACGGTCTATGATTTAAAAGTAAAATTGCTGCTATCTACATATATTTTAAAGGAATTATTTTTGATTATTTAATGAAATTCTTGAAGTATATTAATGATATAATTGTTCGTATGTGTGGTTTATAAACAAAAAATATTGTTAAAAAAGTATTAAAAAATTAATAAACATACGATATACATGTGTATGATATATTATTCATTTACTAATAAAAAAAAACTTTAACGATTCCAATAATCATGGTTATGCACAATGATATCTGTATATCTATCTATTTTATCATAATTAAAAAGAATAGATTTTAGCACGCTTATGGCTTCGAATTTGATGACTTCCATGGTTTTAATATTTACGTTTTATAATTATATTCATAAAAATTACATTAGCTGTGACCGATTGATACGACTATTTTTTTTATTTTTTTAAATAATAATTAAATATGTTTTTGGAACAAAAAACCCCGTCAATATTCCGAATTATTAATTAATCCTGTTTTAATTACATCATTTAATAAAGACCCTAGTTTACTCATTGATTAAAAATATTAATTTCAAATTTTCTACTCTAAAAATTGGCACTATTTTTGTTCCTTTATATTTTTATATCAAATTATATTTTGCTAACATCATACGACTTCTTTAATTATAATCCCTCATTCTTGCAATGAATGTTTTGATGATAGTTTGAATTTTAATTTTATTCATTTTATTTTAGTATATTTGCACACTGAGTTGGGCATTTCAAAATCTCTTTTCGGTATTTGCAAGTCAGTTGCTATTTCATTAACATAACAATAAAAAAGATTTGCTCTCCCTCAGTTATGAATTAATAGAGATAATTTCTATTCAAATTAAATTATTATTAAAAATAGAGATTCATGTTTATTGACAAATCTATGTTCGGAAAGATTCATGGTTTATCCAAGTAATATGCTTAGCGATAAAATTAAGTTTAATAATAATTTTGCATTTTGTCGCAGCTTACGCTATTAAATTAAAATAAGATTGATGACATTTTAAATATATTACCAGGATGTGTGGATGCATGCTTCAGATGATAACTTCAAAAATTTCTTTTAAAAAAGGAATTTGTTTATTTAAAGGAGACTCTGGAGATGCGCTATTATATCGAGGTTGTGCGACAAAATAGCCAAATCTCCATTGATCTCCTGCAACTGGGCAAGCAGTTCAACTGCATCAGAATTGGTGCTCTGTAATTAAGAAAATTTGATTAAAAGCTGTACTTGTTTTCCATGATAAGTAATAGCCATCAGTAATAAATAATTAACAATCTCTTGAACATTAGATTATTCAGTGTGAAAATACTGAATTATTCTTTTAAAAAATGGAATCTTTTGAAACATAAAAACGCAATCTTTTTATTTCAAATACTCAAACATTAGATTTTTATCCTTGAAAATTACATATTTCCAATCTCACTCTAGGAATACATATATAATATCACATAAAGTAGTATAGGAAAAAATCATCAATTTAAACCAAGGACATAAGAGCTGTGATATGTAGAAAATAGGGTTTCTTGAAAGCTAACACAGTTTTGCTGCTGTAGGAAGAAAATTAAAGAACTCGAATCATTTTCCATTTATCATTTTCCCCCTTCTTGCAGAATTTACATTCAGGCAATTATTCTGTTTAAATTTCCAATATTATTAAATTTCACTTATTTACAAAACGATGTTTATAAGTAATTTATTTACATCTATCTTATTAACTTATTCATTGTAATTTTTAGTATTAATTTTTGCCTTGAAAATTGTATTTAAATAATACTTCATAAGCATACTCATATACCTATTTGAGGTATAATTACCTCAGAAGTGACCTAAAGATATGAAATTATTTAAAAAATAGAAGTTTCTTACATAGTTATTTGTAATTTCCATCTATCTAAATATTTAACATTATAAGCTAAAATGTACATTAAATGTCATTTTGTAATTGAAGACAAACCTCTTAAATTTTCTAATTTATAAATATTTTCTTTTTTTAATCCTTACCTCTGATTCCGATGCAGCTGAGTTGGTGGTACTGCTGCCAGGATAGGCCGTTAATTCCTCAGAAATTTGTGGTTTGAAATTTAGAAAAAAATCATAACTGAAATGAGAAATTTTTTATTTAGTTTGTGCTTTAAATCAGGCAATAAGGAAGCGATTATCAGCAGTATTTCAAAATTTAAAGTTTACATTTATGACAGATTCCATGTGATGTAATAAACACAAATGCATATATTCTCAAACACAATGTAATTAAACGTTATTTTGCATTTACTCTAATGGAGAAATTCTATATAAAATTTAATGGTAATTTCGGATTATATTAATCGATCATTTTCAACAATGTCGTATTTTCGACAATAGGTAGCTTTGCTTCAATAAAAGGAAAGTTACTTTTCATTATGATGAAGCCAATGATTTGGCACATTTTGTCGAGAATTGGCGAATTTTCGGGATAGCTCACAGAACGACGGGATAATCCCACAATTTTAATTTGCTTCTGAATCAGCTTTAGAATGATTACATTTTATGCTAAATTTTCAGCGCTCAGAATATTTGGTTTTGTTCAACTTCGCATCTACTGAGGCAAGAAAAGTTTTCTATTGGTGTATTAAAATTTTTAAAAAGAATAAAAGTTCCCTTTTCTAATAAACCTGAGTTATCATAGCATTTAAACTTATATTATGAACTTTTTTCTTTGAGTTTTTTTTCCTGTAAAGCTCATATTTAATATATTCTTTAAAACATCTGTAAAAAGTGCAAAATATGCCAAAAAAATCATCTACATCCGATCTTACAATGGTAGAAACTATCATTTAAAAAAACAGTTACATACTAGTTAAAAATTCTCTTTTTAACAAACATGTATAATTACAACATGAAATAACAATTGCGTGCATACAAAATGCATTAATACATAGGATTCTAAGTATTTTTTGTTACTTATGTTACATACGTATAGGTTATCTTACGTTATGTTAATTGTCATAGACATGCCCTCTGTCAAAGTCAGCAATTTTGAGATGAGTTTGTAAAGCAGGTACTTAGAGTAAATTCCCCTGAAAATCCCGAGTCGTACTTTATCTCATATAAAGATTGCACTCACATATTCGCTTTGAAAACCCCCTTTTTACAGGGGGTGGCTCTTTTATACACCTCACATATAAAATACAAGATAAAGAACAGCCATGACTAAATCATGGCTCAAACACGGGACGCCAAGATGACTGTTAAGATAAACTACACTTAGCCAAGGGCGCCGTCATTCGGTTTTTATGATATGTCAGTGATATTTCTATACTGTTTCATTAGAATATAAAAAGTACTTTTCTTCAGTCTTATCGGCAATAAGCTAGAATGCTTTTGTGAAAACTGTGTGAAAAATTCACTGTATGTGGGAAATCGAAACCAAGAGATTCTAAGCTAAAATTAATTAGATTCTTTTTGTTTAAACATATTTTTTGCATAAACACTGAAGTGACAAAAGTCATGGGATAGCAATATGCAAATATACAGATGGCAGTAGTATCGCAGCGAAAAAGTATAAATGCGCAGCTCGTTTTCCAGAGCTTTCATTTGTGTTCAAGTAATTCATGTGAACAGGGTTTTCGTGATTTATGGCGGCACGACGAGAATTAAAAGACTTTGAACGTGGAATGTTAGTTGGAGCTAGACGCATGGGTCATTCCATTGCGGATATCGTTAGTGAATTCAACATTCCGAGATCCACAGTATCAAGAGAGTGCCGAGAGTATGAAATTTCAGGCATCCCATCCCATCATGGACAGCGCAGTGGGCGACCACCTGCACTTAACGACCGAGACCGCCGACGTCTGTGTAGAATGTTCAATGTTAATAGACACGCAACACTTCGTCAAATAACTGCAGGAATCAATGTGGGACGTACCAGGGACGTGTCCGATAGGACTGTGCGGCGAAATTTGTCTTCCTTGGGCTATGACAGCAGAAGACCGACTCGAGTGCCTTTACTGACAGCACGACATCGCCTGCAACGACTCTCCTGGGCTCGTGAGCATATCGACTGGTCCCTAGACCAGTGGAAAAGCGTGGCGTGGTCAGATGAGTCAAGATTTCAGTTGTTACGAGCTGATGGTAGAGTTCGAGTGTGGCGCAGACCCCACGAAGCCATGGACTCAAACTGTCAGCAAGGCACTGTTCAAGCTGGTGGTGGCTGCATAATGGTGTGGGTTGTTTTTACATGGCCTGGACTCGGTTCTCTGGTGCAACTGAACCGATCATTGACTGGAAATGGTTATGTTCAGCTGCTTGCAGATCACTTGTAGCCGATTTCTAATGGGCAATTTCTCGTGGCAATTTCTAATTTATAAGTTTGTTTGATAAATCTTCAACTATCTCTCTCTCTCGCTCTCTCTATATATATTTCATATTTTATATAATAATCTATTAGATAATTCTCTTAAATACCGGTGTATTGGATGAGAATAAAATTCAATAAGCTTTGTTGCTAAATTTATTAATCTAAAAATCACCCCTCTGCTTGGCGATGTTTGGCGAAATAAAACTCTCCAAGAGGTATGATTTAGGAAGGAAACTTGGCGCCTTGGCGAAAAAGGGGGTGATTCTGTGGATCAACAAATTATGTTTGCGATGGGCTGATGGTAAGGTCTCGGCGTGTGAGCCGTTGGCCTTTCGAGACCTGATTCCACAGGGGATCTGTTGCATGTAAAATTCGTCAGGGCCAAACTTCCTCCCTGTGGTGAGGGGTGTGTCAGTTCAGGTGTCACCCTAGTCACCAAAAAAATAAGGGATCCGTCCCAAAATAGCCCAAGTGATGCTTTACAATAGGACTTTATTATAACTAAAATAAACTAAAAAACTAATAATTATAAACTAAATTATTGAAGTATCATAAATAAAAATTCTTACTTTTTCGAATGAGGCCAGTCTGACCTGTATAGAGTCTCCAATTTGTAGTTGGTCATTTCAAAGTTTTTTTTATCATCATCAAACTGAAAATAAAAAATAAAAATATTTGCTTAGAACTTAAATTAAACTAATGAAGGAGAAATAATTTATCTTGAAAAGGCAAAAATATTCTTTGAAAAATAAAATCTAGGTTAAATGAACAGATCCCGAGGAACTATGTATCTCTTAATCTAATAAATAGTTCTGTGGAATATCTTGAGTTTTGAAGGAACCATAATTCTTATATTTTTGATGTATTTAATAAACAAAAGAATTCACAATCAGTCATGAAATACTAAAACAATGAAAACACTTCAAGAAAAAAAGATTCATATGATTTATGTTTCATACAAAAATCAACAAAATTATGGAATATAAACAGTTTTTATATTTAAATAATTCTTAATATGTATATGAAGGGAGGAATTTCTACTAAGAAAATCGTGCCATGAAATAATTTAATTTAAAATTCGGTGATATATAAATTACATTGCAGGTATATTTGCATATATTTTAGTTATTATTTCTGTAAAAAGCCTTGGAAACATTCTGCTCATTAAGTAATTCATCCCTTAAGTTATGTTAAGTTTAATGATCATCTCAAATATCCTTGATATATAAAACATAATAAGAGGCTGAAATTATCTCTAACTTAAATCAATTTTCTTGTAAAAACCAACCATCTTGATGAATTTTTGGTTTTTTTTAAAATTTAATTTGTCATGTTGTTAAAATCCTCAACTGAAACTTGGAACATAAATAATCATCTGCAATTACCAAACTTCTTTCATTTCTTATATTTATGCAATAATGTGTTTTTTTGATGCACTACTGGATCCACAGTACAGAATTAGTTCGATTTTGTTATCAAAATTTGAAGATTTTTTATAGTTTAAAAGATGAAACACGAATTATCTTCTGTTATTCTCGTTTTATAACAGGCTGAAATATTAATTTTAGTTAAGTAGTATTCTGGAAAAAATTCGTATTCCTTTTTCGGACATTTATTAACTAACTTGTGGCTTTGTGAGAGGGAAAATGTAGACAAGTATTTGTCACATAATGCTTCTTATGCATCCAATTCATTCTTTATTTCTCTTCTTGCGCGTTGCTAATTATCTAGCTACTGATTATTTACCATTATTTCACTTCAACCCATAGTCTCAATTTAAATTTCATGATTTTTAATGTGAAACACAAAGTAACAAGATTGTAAGTATATCTCATTAATCTTTATAATTTTATGGGAGTATTGCCTAACTAAAAGGAATTAAAAAAATTAAGTCGACGCCTAGTTAGGACAACAAAGAAAATCTTACTTTAGTTATTTTTTATCAAATAATTACAATTAATTTAATTATGTATATGTATATGACATAATTAAAATATTAAGTGGCAAAATACAAAGCCAATTTCCTTGTAGCTTCCCATTCTCCTCTTCGAATTTCGTTCTCGGAACGTAGTTGAATCTTAAAAAGTCGAAGTAAGATAAGTGACCAACAATTAATGACAAGGATTTTAAAGAGAAATCGAATTTGAATCTTAACCTTAAAGTTTCCTCATTATTATTTTTTACGAATAGCCCTTCATTCAAATCACTAAGCCAAAATTGTTAACTCACTCTCGAAAATTATTTGGATAAATTGTATTCTTAAAGCAAAAAAGTTTCAAAAATTTATCAAAACATTATTGGTTTTCTCCAGAATTGAACTCGTATTCTTTACCTTCACGTGAAAAATACTGAAATCCTTGCAGTTTATCAATTGAACTACTGTTTATTTATTTCAATTTTCATTGTATTCATTGTAAAAACTCTATTTAAAGTATCAAATATTAATTAAATGTAATGAATGAATGTATATTTGAAAAAAACAAACAAACTGTATTAGCACTACAAGTTTTAAAAAATGTATTTGGACTTGAGTGGATGAAAAAAAGTATTTTAATTATTATTGAAAATTTGAACAAAATATATAATATATATAGGGAGAGTATTAATTAACTGTAGGAGTTGAAAAATAACCTTTTCAAATACAGGGATAAGTAATTTTATTTCAATAATCCTTAATATGCGATTTTATTAATATAATTTTATGCTTTTACGAATTAGAAAATAATTTTATTTGCGTATTCAGTTTGAGTTAATACACTTATTATTTACATTTAAATTCTTCACATTAAATTAAGAGTAGTAATGGGAGTCCTAAATTTAGTTATCAATAATTAACTTCTCTTTGAACGAATTATTATTGGCTATTTGATGATTCTTCGCTTACATCCGGTTAACGGAAAGAGTATAAAAAGTATTTTATTAACGATTGTAAATTTGAACAAGATATATAATATATGTACGGAGAGTGTGAGTTAATTGCCTCTTCAAATACAGGAGTAATAAATTTTATTTCAATAATACGTAATATGCGATTTTATGATCATAATTTTATGCTTTTACGAATTAGAAAATAATTTTATTTACGTATTCAGTTTGAGTTAATGCTATTCTTAAAACACTTACTTTCGATGTTTCAATAGAATCCTTAGAGCCTAGGCTCTGATTATCTCCGTACGGAGGTTCAGACAAATCATCTTCATCACTGAACGTGATGCAACAAAGGTGGCACCTGGAAAGAAAAATACGTTATTGTTTCCTCTTCGCTGACATGAAATTGGTTTAGAATTGTTAACGGTTATCGACAAATTCATTGTTTCATAATACAGTCGTTACTAGTTCTTTAAATTTTACAAATATCTATTGTTTTAGAAATTTTTATCTATGTGCATTTGCACATATGAGACGTTTAAAATTTTTTATTCCATTGTATATTATCTAAATCCTTTATAGAAGGCTTTACGAACTCTTTAGTTCAGACTAACTGAAAAATCATTTCTGAAAATGAAAGCAACTAAAAATCATTTAATTGATATATGAAACAAGCTATTAGTAAAAATTCGTTAAAAAAGAAATAATTTATAATTTATTTATCCAGTTCATGCTTAAAGTACTCCTTTCAACACAGTAGAAACATGAAAAATCTCAAAAATTAAAATAATATTCAAAATAATATCGCAAAGAATAATTATGACAGTATACTGACATAAAGATAAAATCATTCGCGACTTCGAATAATAAAATTTCGCTTTATTATAGATAACATGTAAGAATAACACAATAATTTTTAACAGTTATACATGAATATGCATGAATATTTGCATACTGCTTCAGTGCTAATAAATCTAAAAAAAGGTAAAATAAAATTACAGCATATATTTAGAAATATATGCCGAACTATTTAATGCGTATCTTTTTCTTTCGACATTTTCTGAAATCAAATTTTTCATACTTTGATACCTTTCATGAATATTTAGACCTTTTTTATATGTCAATATTGAAACGTTGTCAATGAAATATATTTTGCTAGATTTATCAGAATTTGAGTAAAACAATCTTTTTACTGGTGAGCGGGTAAAGACTCTATTGCCTAAACTGAAATTAACAAATTTCCGTTAGTTTTCTGGGATCTCAGAGAGAAAGAGTTTATGCAAAGTATTCTGAACCAACAAGTTTTCTGAATCAACAAAAATAATAGCTCATGCTTCAAATCTTATGGAAAAGATAATGCAGCATATGAAATAATATTTTATGAAATTAATTTTTTTGAGTGAATATATTAATAATATTTGTAGAAACCTGGAATTCATATAATTTGACAAATCCATAATATAGCATTATGATAGAAGTAAATGCAAGAAAATATTTTCATCCTCAGAAACTTCTATTGTATATATTTCAGAAACTGCTGGAAACTTAATTCAAATATGAAGAGAGCATGTTAAAGATTTCAAAATAGTTTTGTGTCACTAACAGATATCTACAAAAGTGTAAACAAATTAGAAAGCTACAAGTTAGGAAAATATTGTCTTCCTTATAAATTGATTTTAAACACAAAATATTAGTGAAAAGATTTAAAAAGAATACTTTACAGTTTTCTCTTCAGCCACTTCATGGCGAAAGAATATCTTCAATACGAAGAAGTAAACGCAAATTCTCAAGAACTCACAAGAAAGATGCAAAATATAAGCGCAGTGACAATTTCAACACTTTACAAACGCAAAGAAATATCACTAATGAACCCAAAGTAACAGAATCTGCTCCATTTATTGCAGCTAACAATGATTATTTTCAAGAAAGGAATACGTAACATTGATATTATTATAAAACTCTTTATTGTCGGAATGAACAAAATGATTTTACATTATGGAGATCATTTTTTAAAAAGTTGACTAGTGGTTATTTGTAATGTTATCACGTTTTCTTCATTTTAAGGAAGCTGCAAGTTTTTTAAGCTCAAATATTTGGAGCATTTTTGAGAAATTGCAGAAATTCCCCATATAAATACTTTTACATAAACACCCTCTTCGAATCTACATTGTTATGATTGTGAAGTGGTCATTTTCAATTAAGATGTTTAATTAAATTTTACGAATAAAATTTGGAGAAACGTTTTAAAATTTATGAATAATTTTACTTTTTTATTTGATTGACTTCATTCAGAAATACAACATATGCGCTATAGGGAAAAATTAATTCGATTTTTAGAAGTAATTTTATACTCGTTTTTTAATACATTTATTTACATTTAAATTATTCAGATTAAATTAAGAGTAGTAATGGGAGTCCTAAATTTAGTTATCAATAATTAACTTCTCTTTGAACGAATTATTTTTGGCTATTTGATGATTCTTCGCTTACATCCGGTTAACGGAAAAGTACCAGAGTACTAATCACAGAAAAGTGAATTTGGTTGCTTTGTAATATCAATACATCAAAAAGCAGGATTAGTTGTAATGGCAGACTTTATTAAAAAGTCAATTTCGTAATTTTTACAACATGATATTTATTAAATCCAACGACGTAAAATATGAACCTCGGTCTATTTTTGAAGATTTAGGACATTTCTATTGGCTTCGAATAAGGTGAGTAAGAGTCCTATATAAGAAAATCGAGTTCTTTTCCAAATGTAGTGTACTTTTGGCTTCAAAAGCTTATATTTTTTCTCATGTTCAAATATTAGTACTTTAAATTTATATAACAACTTTAAACATTTCAAAACTGATAAGAAAGACTTACATATTCAGTTTAAAATGTTCATAAATCAAATTTTGCTATTTACACCAAAAATATAGATTTTCCCTGGGGAAAATACTGCAGAAATTTAAAGTAAACAGAGGTTTAAAATAAACATTTTGTAATCTAGAATAATTTGCTGAAACCATTTTTGAATACCATCTTATTTGCATGGAGAAATAATTTTATAAAAGTAAATTTGAAATTTATAAAAAAACAAAATTTTAATATGATATAACTGTTTAGGTTGTAAATTTTATAGAAGCAGATTAATGTTTGATTACTTTTATTATTGCAATCTCAAAATTCAATAACTTTTCACAAAGAAATATTAATACTTTTCCATTGATAAAAATCAATAATAAGTCAGTCATTCGCAATTTATGATAAAGCTTATTTATATATTATTTGGGGGATTCCACCCCTTTCTCCCTTATGCTCATCACCCCCCAAAAAACTGCTAAATCAGTTCCCCCTCATAGCTAAATTACCCTCTAATGCAGTTTTCTCCCATTTGCTTCAGGATCCAAACTTGCTTCGCTTGCTCGCCGTCTACTAAACCAGTTCAGTCTAGCAATAGATGTATTCAAGATTCCATTTATTCCACAATATGATAAAACAATTAATGAAAGAAAGAAATCAAAGGTACTTTCTTGTTAGCCGGGCGCCAGTGAAAAATCGCCAATGGAACTTACCATAATTCAACATAATTAACGGGAAAGTACCAAAACAAATATGGTTGAAGTTTCTGTTTTTTTAATTGGTTGGTATACGAATATCTAAAGTTCTAATCCATTTGAATACTATCCTGATATTTGCTGCAGGATTTTCTTGTACGATACATCTGCAAGGGAAAGTAGATGAACGAGTTGGTTGCTCCCGACATAGAATCGCTTACTTAACAGAATTTTACGTATGAATGCATTTATTCTCTAACCGTACGATTGGCGCAGTATGGCCAAATATGGCTCTTGTGTCACTAAATCCCACTATCCTACCTTATCCCAACATAGAATCAAATCTTTCCATCACAGTGAGCAGTTATCCATTAGTTCTCTCGTTGTATTTTTCAGTGGCTTCACTGGTATCAAACACATATAACTGACCATAACCTTGTTTGTTATGACCACTGTATAAAGGAGAAACCATGTGGTATATCTGACAATTTGTTCTATAGCAATAGTGCTCTGTTCCAGGAAGATGTTTAATTTGAGCTCTCATGGAACCAAAGGCTAAAACAGAATTATATTCTCTTATATGCTTCCGATATTTTCTTTCCTCAATCGAATCACTGATCAGCAAGTCTTCCAATATTTCAGGTGAATGCAACAGACATTTCAAAACCATTTTTGATCAGGGCAACATTTTGTGTATTTGCCACTTGAATTTACTTCTTTTTCCCAGTAAAGTGCTTGGCAAAAAGAATAGAATCCAGACATAGTTCAACAACTAGGTTCCTGTACCTCGGAAAACCTCGCTCTTTACACATGCACGTTTAACCCTATCTTGTTCATTAAGACTGGATCTATTTATGAATGATTCTTCAGCATTTTCAGTCGATTTGTCTTTTCTTTTCCGATGATTTACTTTTAAAATCGACTTAATCAATTTAAACTCGTCGGAAAAATTTTGATTTTAAATATTTTTTTTCAAATTTTATAAGCCAATGCAAGAATAGCATCCGCGTGAAAATCTTATCTAACTGCATGCTCATGTTCGCTGGCGTGGTCGAAGTGTTTCCCAAAATGCGATTAATAAATCCAGCCTGATTTTGCGTCTACGTAAGCATTCTATAGTGAATAGCATTATTTAGATAGTGAAGCAAAATTATATATATATATATATATATATATATATATATATATATATATCTATATATATAAAGAGAAAGCTGTTAAGAATGGATCAATTAACATTTAGATTTAAAGATCTTGTAATATTATTTTTGAGAATCATCCAGCACCTTCATAGCAAAAATTGTTCGATAGTACAAAATGTTATAATTATTTTATTAAATGGTTTAAAATTCTTTTATAAACCTCCATTTTCTTTTTCTTTTTTAAAATACCTCTTTTTACAGAAACTCTTCAAAGATATAGAGCTAAATAAAGGAACCATGTTTGCTTAAAAACCATAAGCAAATCTTAAAAATTGCAAAACTTTTGCATTGCTTTTTCTTACGCTGAAAGAACAATGGGAAAAGAAAGAAATACTATTCTAATGATTATAAAACATTAAAATAATAACTGAATTTAAATTCTTTAAATCTTTATAATAAAATATTATAGAATGATAATGATTTCGACTTATCCGTCAATTTTGGAATGCCTCTTTTAATATGACGAAGTTCGCATGAAGTATGCACTTAATCTCTTCTCAATGTTCATCATTTTCTTAAATGTAAACACGTTTTCTTAAAATAGGGAATAAGTTACTTTAAAATATACTTAAATTATTCCTCAAAATGTATTTATATTGAAGGGGAAAATGTGGCTAAAATATGAGACTTCGTTAAGACCGTTGAGCAAACTTTTTTCAGTACAATTCTATAGGAATTAAATTCAAATAACAAATAAATGTTCTGATGCATTTTGACGTAGTTGTATATTTAAATTTAATTCATATATAAAAATCCTTGATTCATTTACAGCCTTTTTTTCCAGTAAGAATCGGTACAGTATTACAGACGGATTTCTACCTTAGTTCCAATTGGATCGAAATTTATTTAATTTAGTGTATTTCTATCAAAGTAAATATTCACCAAATTTGTATGCAATAAAACATTATAAATAGTATTTCTTTGATTTCTAGTAAGAAACTATATCATTATTAAAGTGTTGAGTGTTCTATTTAATATGTAAGGACTGGAATCACATTTATGGATAATCAAAACTTCAAAAGCCTGTCCACTTTTCAACATTATTCTATCTTTTACTGTAAATTTTGGAATTACATAAAATTAGAAAAGAAAGGTTGATGAAGAAATCTTATAATTCTTCATTGTATGATATAATATGAATTTAAAAATGCCTGACCCTTTCCTTTCTTTCCTCTCAAGCGAAAAAATAACCACCAACGATCTTTTATTATAAAGGTACTTGTTTAACTTGGGATGTTCTGAAAATCAATTGAAGGTCAAGAACTGAACCCGCAAAGCTAGCTTCCGTAGCCTCTTAACATAACCACTTGATAAAAGTAATCATCCATGTCCAGAGATTGTTAACTGGCTTTTGAAGCTAGCTCAACAAATAAACCACAATGGCAGTAAAAATTAGCACCCTGCCATGAGGACCCTGCCATTAGGAGCTATATATGTCTTAAAAATTTTAGAATTTAAATAAAACATAATTTAGCTCCCTTAAAAACAGTCTTAATAACCATATTAATAAAATATTTATTATAAATATAATTAGCATTTTGAGAAATTTATTTTAAAGTATAAGAAGAAATCGGGCGTACATTCTTGTCAGATTCTAAGACGAAATGATAATCCTTAATTTGCAATTTCTTATACAAAATCTTGTCTTTACATACTAATCAGTTAAAAATAATGAAAATAAATAACAAGATAACGTAATTTAATTAATGAATTTCTTTTCATCCAAAAATATTTCAAAATAAAATTAGTATAAATCCATTGATAACTGAAAAAGTTCAAGGAAATGTACCATTTGAGTACTTAAAATAATGGTTTTTTTTTAAATTTCAGTTCTTTTCTCACTGAATTACAAACGGGCGTTTAAATAGTTTTCATCTTTTTTCAAACTATGGTTCCAATAGATGCAATTTAATAGCACAAGACCTGGAAAACAGGGCTAATTAGGATTCATATGTGCATATTTCATTAAATTTTGTACAATCACATAATTAAATTTCATATAAATATCAAATAAATTTTAAATCGAAAAACTGATAGACACTAGAAAAGAAGAATTAAAAATCTTTCAGAAATGGCATGCACATAAATAAAATCAAAGTTGCAGCAAATCACAGATTTAATTTCAAAATTATTCCATATTCCTCTTCCTCGAGGATTTTATTAAATCCAAGATATATTTATAATTTTTTAAATATAATAAAAACTGATTCGTATCTGATTTTATTTGTCATTTATTATTGAAATCTGGATTTATTAATTTGACTAAATTTTCTAAAAAATATAATACTAATCTGATTTTTTAAATTTTGTTTCAAAGTGAAGAAATATGACGGTTTTTGATTAAATTTTTCGAAAAGAATTTTAAACTAATAGCAAATTTAAAAATATCAAAAATACTTTGCTATAAAACTTTTTAATGTAAATTTATTTTATATGTTTCAAATTTAAAGCTTTAAATGCTTCTCAAATATTGACGTGGAAAGAGTGACGTACGAGCAAACATGTCTAAATTCGCAAGAATTGATTATTGTAGTTAATCAGAATATATTTTAGAAAATGCTGAAAGAATCATCAAATATTAATGGAGAAAGATCAGATTTGAAATTATTAATTTCAAATCTGAATTTGATTGTACTGAAAAATCTACACATAAATGCAGGCAAATTAGAAAGCAATGATTAAATGAAAACAAATTGCCAACTTTAAAGACAGATTAATATTAAATACTGATTATTCAGGAAAAAAAATAGAGAAGTACGTTACAGTTTTTTCCTGAGCCACTTCATGGTCGTATGATCGCTTCAACACACTCAAAAGTAAACGCAAATTCTCAAGAATTCACAAGAAGATTCGCAATGTAATCGCAGTGAATATAAATCGCCCTTTACTAACGCAAAGAAAATATACTTTTGATTCTAAAATGAACAATCCTGTCTCCTTTGTTATAGTGTAACAATGATGATCTTTTAAGACAGTGTCTTAACACAATCTATTATTATTAGTATTAAAACAACATATTTGTTGACGTTTTTATTTATTGCGTCGTCGATTTTTCCCCGTCTTCAAGAAATGAAATTTGAGGTTTTCTGATTGAATTTTTTGGAATATTTTCGAGACACTACACACATCTCCAAAATATGGTTTTTGAAATGTAAATTACATTAAAAGAACATCCTCTTCCGGTTTCACGTTGAATTACTTATCTGTAGTAATTTTATATTTAGATATTTAACTGAATTCATGAGAATAAAATCTAAAAAAATTATAATTGATAATTTATGTTTTTATTAAGGATTTCAAGCTTTAGTCATCATGATAAATGCCAAAATGCACGATAGTGGCAAATTTATTTTATTCTGGGAACCATTTATTTTCGCTGTTTATTTATATCATTATTTTATCTTTAGACTTCATATGTTGAATTAAGTAATGAGTGCTAAATGAGTTCTAAATTTTACCTTCAGTAGGTATTTTCATTTTGACGAACGAATTATTGATTGACAAAAGTACATACCAGGAGAACTCGTGTAATTGAACTGGCAATTTGAACACATTTATATACCTTTTGAAAGGAATGTCTACGCATATTTATATAGCAACCATTATACAGCAAGCTGGTTGGGAGAGGTAGATTACTTTACATCTGAATTACTATTTGGTAACATAAATTGTTGATGTTAGAAAAATTCAAAATTAGGACTTGGGCAATCAGTTTTCAGTCTATAAATTTTAAATATTTCAGTTATTGAAAAACTAATTTTTTTTCTTAATGAGGTGCCGATTTGGCTATCTGGAGTTCTATTTTGATCTTCAATTTTAAGATGATTACATCGAAATGAATTTTTCACCCCTTCTTTTGAGCTAGGAAAATGAATATGAGATTTTTACATTCCTAACAATAAATTCCAAAGCAGTTAAAATCCAAACACAATTACTAAGATAGTATAGGAAAAGCGTTGAACTGATATAAATTTTTGGTGTGAAAGAAGGGTGGTTCTTGAATGCAGAAACCATGATCGGTGAATAACTGAAAAGTTTTTCTTGAAATCATGTCATGAAATCCATTGAAATAGATAGCCTACTTATAGGAATATAAATAAAAATGCAAACAAATATGGAATCTTTAGAATTTTTTTGATTTTAAATTTGTTTTATTTTTTATAAGAGAAAAACATAAAAGAAAGACTTGAGATTATAACAAATCAAATGTGACTACAGGATATCTAAAACATTTTCTTATTCTCCATTATTTTTTTAAAAAAGAACAAGGCAAAGATAATAATGTCTACTATTCTATAGCAACTTTCTTTCATTTCTCTTTGATCTACTTGGAAAGAATTTTTCCTTTCAAAATTCGAGAAGGAAGACGACGTATTGAAAGGAATGTCTACACATATTGTCCAATAAAGTCTTTTCTGCAAATATTTCGGGAAATTTCTCGTTTCACTTAAAATTGAATTGTACAAACTAAATTGAATTTCCAGGAGACAGTTCGTGACATGAGAACAATGCGTAAACACTTGAAATAATAATTACTTCTGTTTCAGAAAAGCTTTTTTTTATTTGAAGTAAATAAGGTATGTTCGACTATAAAATAATTTGAAAAGTATGCGCCATTTGTGCTCAAATCTCTGGCAATCAAAGATAAGAGAAATGTTTAAAAATAACTCTGTCAGGAAATTTTAAGAAGGCTTTTAAGTATAGTTAGTAGTGGAGAGGAAGCATTAGATTTTTTTAAATTCTTTATTGTGGATACTACAATTGTGGAAGCGTTAGCCCCTTTTTAATGCTGCTTTAAGGCATTCATTATTTTGGATATTAAAGATAATTCCTTATATGGCTCATTATGTTGAAGGATTGTTTGATAAAAAAATTTTCTAAATCTTAAATGTCCTGTATTATACAGTTTTCTTATATATTGGATTTATAATCTCAGTTTTTTCACGGAATTAAAAGAATAAATACTCAACCTTTTGCGCACCACCCCTTATTGAAGTACAATTTTCAGAAAGTGCTACTTTGAGGATTCTAAAACAAACAATATTTATATATATATCGCCCTGATTCAAATAAATCTCCGGAATATTCAAGAAGTTTAGGAATTATATCGTCCGGAATTGATATTTATCTTATTACTTGTGATTTATGGTCATTCAAAGCCTGGGTCATGCTAGAGCGCAATATTAAAGGTGCTTATAGTGGAAATAATTGATAAAAAACAATGATAAACTTTCGGCTTCTGTGGAAAGAATTGATAAACAATAGGGATGACTAAATTGTAAACTATAACATTATATTAGTTTTGGATTTATTGTATTTGTGCTGTAGATGTTTATGAAATTTATACCCTTATAAGCGAGACGACGGAAACTTCCTAATTAAAAAGAAGTATGATAGAACAAGATTTTTGAATCAAACTCGATCGTTAAATTAAGATATTCTGCCAGATTTTTATTGAACCTTTTTTTCATTTGTTAGTTCTTGTCTAATTTTAAAAATCCACTTCAGTGCTCTAAACTGTTATCTGTCAGAGATTTCAGCCGAGTGAGCATATCTTGATTTTTACTAATTGAATATATTGTTGAATATATATTGATGAACTAATTACAATATTGTTTAACAAATTAATTTGAATTTGATATAAATTAGACTTTTTTTAAAGAAGTAAAAAAAAGACTAAAAGAGATCCCTAAAATTGTATATATTTTTTCTAATTGTATTACTGGTGCAATAGTTATATTCCGTAAATGGTTTTTAAGACTACTATTTACAGAGCTGTTTTAACTTTGAAGTAATTTGTATTTCGTTTTAAACACTGTGAATTTAGCTGTAAGTTATAAATATATTCCATATACTAGAACTAGATTTTATTAAACCTGGTGAAGTTTTGTTAATGTGAAACTGCATTAAATATTTGGAAGTGTTAGATTGAATAGGCGTTCCGAAAACTAATATTCATTTTTATTGAAATGTAATACTATAAATTTAAGTAGAATGATTTGAGGTGACCAAACCTGTTCGATCAATAAAATGCAGTTCATGTAAAGGTTAATCTCATAGGAACCCTCAAAATTGAGAATTTTTGAATATCTTTGCATTTATTATAATTTCTGATTTTCTGCAATTATTTGGATTTTAATATAAATTGATATAACTCTTTCAAAATGATTGTTTAGCAATCAAATATTTTCTTTCTCGCTTAATATGATCATCCTTGTGGTGTTAGTAGTTATAAAACACATTTTTCAAAAGTGTGTTTTCTTTGTATTTAAATTTATTTTCTAATTTTAAAACAAAGCAATTTTAATTTAAAAAATTCAAACATTGATGCTCTTTTTTTATAATGGATAATAGAAAAATACAAACAGAAAATTATAGAAATGCTAAGAGAAAGGAACTTAGAAATTTGAAGTTTGTAAGAACTTAGAAATTTGAAGTCTTATAAAATTTGAAGTTTGTAAATATACCTCAGCAAAAACCAATAAGATACTCATGCACTCAGGAATCCTAAATTAATTGAAATTTTTAGAATTGAATTGAAAAGAATTAATTGAAAAGAAATATTATTAATCTAAGCAGAACGATTAAAGTTGACCAAACCTGGTAGCTCAATAAAAGGCGATTCAGTTAAAGGTAGATCTCACAAAAATCTTCAAAATAGAGAATTTTTGTACCTCTTTGCATTTATTATAATCTCTGATTTTCTTTAAAAATATTGGAATTTAATATAAATGCACATAAATCTTTTGAAATGATTATTCCTCAGATATTTTCTTTTTTGCTTTTCATTATCATCCTAAGGGTTTATGTGGTTATAAAGCACATTTTATAGAAAAATTTCTAATTTCGTTGTATTTAATGGAATTTTAACTTCAAAATCAAGAATTTTTTTATTGAAAAATATTTAAAACATTGATGTCCTTCTCTATAAACGGTTGTAGAAAATTACAAATAGAAAATTAAAGAAATGTGTAGAGAAATTTACATACATTTTGAAACATAATGAATTTTTCTTCCAGAATTTAAATTTTCTAAATATTTTTCATCGGAAAACAATGAGATAATGTTTAAAAACTTCAATGATTTGGGAATTCTGGAGTGTAGCATTATCTCATTCATAATATAAATGAATCCCCAATTCATTGCAATTTTAAGAAACCCTTAATTCCGATGAACAAAACGATAATCTTTAATAAAGTATTTTTTTATCTAAATGGAGAAATCAAGACAAATGAGTTATATCAATAACGAATCACAAAATGAAATTTGGAATTAAATTTTATTTTATTGATGATATTGCTTTTACATGCTATAAAAATGACATTATTTTTTTGTGAAATTCGTAACATAGAATAATCTTTATATTTTGTACTTTCGTATTAACATAAAAATGTCCATCCATTTATTTCTATGGCAAGTGTTAATAGTTAGAAAGACATCAATGTTTTGAAGAAGAAATATTTATTCAGTTTTCTATAAAAGATTGTAGTTCATTCAGTCTATCAAGTAGTTTTCAATATTCAAATTCTAGTAAATTCGGTCCATTTTATCAGATGGACTCAGATAATAAAAAACAAAGCTTCTATTGGATTTTAGGATTCTTCTTTTCCAGGTCCAATTCTTCATTTTTGGTATCTGATTTTATAATCAAAGTTCATAAGAGAACGTTTTAGAGGTGTTCCAGATTGCTAGTAATGTTGAAATATGCACAATATGATATGACGTAGAGCTGTTGTAAAATAAATACGTAGCGTTTCATCTAAGTATTCCAATTATAGCGTGAATATATTAGCATGAGTTGGTTTTTGTAGATTTTAATATATCTCATACTTCTTTCGCTGCGCTTAAACAACATTCCATATCTGGGCTAGATTCTTTGATAGGAAAAGGTTGTTCTGTATTTTCAGAGGCCATCTTTAAATGTAAAGTCACAGTTTTCTGGATTCACGATATAAAATCATGATCCGAATAATCCACTCAATTGATATTATCTGTTGCCATTTCTATTCAGATTTCGTAATTTTTCTCCACCATTTTGATATATTTCAGTGAATGCGTTTGAGAAGCATAATTCCCTGTAGTTTCATTCATCGATGTGATGCAGTTTCTCAGGAATTCATTAATATTTAGGAATTAATTCATACTTTTCTTATCTGAAGTTACAGAATATTCATTATTTCATTTCAAGTTGATTAAAATTTGCTGCACTTAGAGCCTTCAAGTTCAGATAGTCTGTGTTAATGTGTAGGAAAGCGATAGTTTATTGTCATCAATAAGATTTTCAGAACACATAAAAACTCTGCGAAACTGTTTATCCAGATTCTATATTTTTGCATTCATATTTTTCAGGTTTTCTTTTTCTTGAATTTTATATAAAATGTCTTCAACTTGCATATTCTACTCCATGGCAAGTAATATTCAAATTCACTCCTTCTGTAATCTAGAATGCTCTTTTAAACTCTTCGACTTTAATAATACGGAGTTTTTGATTTTATATTTCCTGTGTTTTATTAATATTATAGATAAATGGAGCGGTTTTTATCCTTTATTTGTCGAAACAAATTCCATTCTTTCAATATTTTTAAAAAGATACCCGAGAAGAGAGCAAGATTTACTTCTAGATGTTTTTATTATAAGCGGTATGAAAATGGTTTCATTCGTAATATTTAGTAAGCATTTTTTATGTTCTACAATTCATTGGAAATTCTCAATGATTGTGGAAGGAAGTCTTTATGTAATAAATATAGATACCATTTCGTTTGAGAATTTTATTCATCGGCAGGTCACATTAGAAATAATTGACACCATCAAGGCGGTTTGTCATGTCTCCAATGGATGCAATTTTTCTTATAAGCAGAATTGTATAGAAATCGAAGGCAAAGTCTTCATCCAGTGTACTTATCGAAATTTGCGGTGTAGCAGTAATATTTTGTAGAAACTGATATATTCTCGTTTGGATATTCTCTATCAAGATTAACTAGGAAATAATATTTTAATTACTTGAACTTATGCTTGATTTCATAAAACCTTTTTCTGAAATGCATAATGATGGGAATTCTATGAATCTGAGTAAGGTATTTATAAATTCCAATGAAACAGTCCAGAGAGATCTTATATTTTACTTGTTTTCCATCTGTTGTGTTATATAAAATGGTTAAATTAAGTCGGAGGTGTCGTTCTTTAGCATTTTTCGTTATCATTTAATGTGTTAATCATAAATTGGCAATATACTTGAGTTTATTTTGATGTTGATGTTTGAATTGAAGATAGTACAGACTTGATGTGCATGCTATGTCTATTTGTCTTGGCTCGATGTATTGAGCTGAAAAGAGGAAAAAAATAATTCAGAAAAATTCAAAATAAATTATTTACTTAAAAGATATAATAGTTATTATTAAATTTGATATTTTTCATCATATTGATAATGAAGACTGAATTCCAAGCCCATAAGAAACATTTGTTCCTATTATCTGCATAAAAAAAAATTTCTTAACCTTAAACTCTGTTTTAGTATTCATTTTCCTCTTTCCAAATGCTCTATAACTTAAAAGTAAAATTGTAGCTACCTAGATACATTTTAAAGAAAATCTTTCGGATTCCTTAATGAAATTCTTGAAATTTTTAAAATATATATTTGCTTAAATGTGTGGTTTGTAAACAAAAATGTATATCATAAGTTATACTTGTGTATAATACATATCATTCATTTGTTATTAAACAATTTTCATAATGATTCTAATAATCTTGATTCCGTACTGTGATATGAGTGCATCTTTTTTTAAAAAAAAAATCATGATTACAGGAGGGAACTTTTATTGTCCCCATACTTTAGAATTAGTTGAATATGATGATGTTAATATTTGCATTTTATAATCATATTAATGAAATATTACAATAGTTGGGACCGACTAATCTTTTAATTCTTACATTTTTAAACGATAATTAAATACTTTCTTCTAACAAAATTATATAAATGTTCTGAATCATTAGGTAATATAGTTTTAATTGCGCTATTTTATAAAGACCCCAGTTTACTCATTAAATAAAAAAAACTATTGTGAAATATTGTACTCTAAAGGTTGGTCATTTTCTGGCAATATCTTTTTTGTAATAATTGTTAAAATTAGTCTCTTAAACTAAATTATCCAGATCCTCAATTTTCAGTAAAACTTTTTTTTAAAATCAGTGCATATTTTGCAATGATACTGAATTGAGAAAGTTTAATGTTTTTATATAATAATATTTTTTGCTTGGTTCATATTGATTTTTTTTAGTTTCGAGCCCTAAATTCTGTTATTGAATTGTTTTAATGATTATCTGAATTTTCAATTTTTATTTTTCTGCTATGTTTGCACATTTTATTGTATATCTTAATCAATTGTATATCTTATCTTAATACTCCTTTTCGTAACTCAATATTCCGGTAACTATACGATTAACCTAACAGTAAGAAGACTTGAATTTCATCAATTGTGATTTAATAGAGACTAATTTCTTTTCTAATCACACTATAATTAAACATAGAGATTGTCTATTGTTGAATATATGTTCGTGAATATTCTTAATTTATTCATACAGTATGAGTAACGCTAAATTGATATTGGCTTTTTTTTTTGCGGTGTGGCGCAATATTGCCACATACACAAAACAGATTAATAACACTTTAAATATATTACCAAGGTGTATACTTCAGATGGTAGCTTCATAAATGGCTTGAGAAAGATTTATTTATTTATTTAGAGGAGTGTCTGGAGATGTGCTATTATATCGAGGTTGTGCGACAAAATAGCCAGATCTCTGTTAATCTCCTGCCATTGGCACAACAGTTCAACTGCATCAGAGTCGGTGCTCTGTAAATAAGAAAATTCGATTTAAAGTTGTACTTTCCTATCTTAATAAGTAATGATAATCAATAAAGAATCGTGAGCTTATTTAGAGTAAAAGAACTAAATTATTCTTTTAGAAAATAGAATCTCATAAAAAATAAAAACGCAAACTTTTAATTTGAAGTAATCAAGCATTAGGTTTTTGTCTTTGGAAATTATATAATTCAATCCTCATACTAGAAATATATATAATATCACATAAGATAGAATAGGAAAGGACTTTATTTTCTTTTCTAAATTATTGGAGGAAAAATTAAAGAATTTTGAAAGGAAGATTAATATTAAAGCCTTAGATGAATCGTATCTGTATTAATATGCTCATCGTTAGAAAAGATTATATAGGCATATATCATCGGCAACACTGATTAAGTTGTCTCAATTGATTACTATACAATTGACTTTCTACAATCCGCACTTTCTCGCCACAACACATCGAGGTCCTTCAATCCACAGTCAAATGTTTACCGTTCACTGGGCCCATGCATACAATGAACCTTCGGTGAAAATACTTTTCGTTTACCCCTGACCATCCGATTCCAAAACTGTTGCTTAACTATCAGCCCTAAGAGAAAGGAGGCAGTTATTCATCCGAAAACGAATTACAGAAAATACGAAATATAAAATACTACATGTACCTCACATTCAGAAAAATATGCATGTTAATAAATTCAAAATGATAGGAACTAAAGGTACCATTGTAAAACAAAGGCATAAGAGCCGTGGTATGTAGAAAATATAGTTTCTGGAAAGCCAACACAGTTTTCCTGCTGTAGAAAGTAAATTAGAGATCGAAGTTTGAGAATTTCCAAATGTACCCGACACCGTTTTTCTCAAAACTTACATTTTGGCAATTATGTTTTACATTTCTAACATTTTTAAAAGTCATGCATTTAAAAAACAATGTTAATAAGTAAATTATTCACTCCTTAAATGTTATCTTATTAAATTATTGTAGATTATTGTTTAGAATTAATTGTTATACTTTTTACCTTGAAAGATATATTTAGTCAATATTTTATTACATTCGTATTTGAGGGTTTATTGCCTAAGAAGTGATTTAAAATTACAAATTTATTTAAATCATTGAAATTGCGGATACAGTTATTTGATGTTTCCATCCATCAAAATGCTTAACATCATAAGCTAAAATGCATATTTGATGTTATTTTGTGACTAAGGTCAATCCCATTAAATTTTCTTATCAATAAGCTTTTTTTTCTTACCTCAGTGTCTGATACATCTGGGGTGGTGGAACTGCTGCCAGGATAAGCCGTTGAACTGTCAGAAATTTGTGGTCTGAAGTTGAGGAAAAAATTGTAACTAAAATGAGAAAAAGTATTTATTAAGTCTTTACTTTAAATCAGCCAATAAAGAAGAAATTATCAGAATTATTTCAAAGATGATTTCTTTTAACTTATAACAGATTCTATGTGTTGTTATGAGTATATATCGCTAAAAACTTGTGGATATATCGTTAAGTGGATATATCGTTAAAAACTTGTAATTAAATATTACTGTGCATTTACTCTAATAAGGAAATAAGAACATTTACTGGTAATTTGAGATTATCCCATCGACCATTTTCGCCAAACCCGATGAAGTTTAGCATTAATAAAAGCAAAATTGTTTTTTTTATTATGATGGCACCAAAGAATCAGCATATTTTCACCAATCCTTTGGTACATTTTGCGAGGATGGGCTAATTTTTACAATCGTTCACAGGTCGATGGAATAATTCCTAACTACTAATTTATATCTTAATCAACATTTTAATAATTCGATTTTGCACTACATTTAGCGCATAAGATAATTAGCACAATTTTTTTCTACTTATGATCTCCTGAGACAAGGAAATCTTGCAAATGGTCTAAGAAAAGTTATAAAAAGATTTAAAGTGTCTTTTCAAATAAACTCAAGTTATCACAGCATTTAAGCTTATCTTATATTATGAATTTTTTTAAAATCTTTTTCAGTGGATCTCATATTTTAAATTGATGATGATGATGTTTTCGCTTTCCAATGGAAAAACGGTTGCAGTAGTTTCTGAGGTTGTGGACACCTGAGCACCCGAGGGCAGAAGTCTGACTTCTAGCTCGTATGAGGATGACACAAACACACATTCCGTTGCACGGACCCACTTTACTGAGGGGCACAGTCACACTCCTCCCGGATAGAACATAGAAGAATAATCATGCTCTAAACAGAACTCGAACTCAGAGCCCCCAGATCCTGAGGAGACGCGGTACCTTTGTGAATGGAAGAACCATGCATATTATAAGTAATAATTTTAATAGATTTTAAATAATTTTGTCATTTTTTTCTATTGATTCCTCATACATAATCAGATTTTTTTTTCGTAAAGGCATTGGGATTTCTGAATAAAACCCATGTTTCTTGATAATATTTTTAATACATTTGATTTTCTTTGTGTTAATAAGTGTTGCAATCTGTACTCTTTTTTTTTATATGTCACCAACTTATAAGTTTGGTTCCAGAATGTACAACAATCTGTCTCTCTCTTTATATACATGTCATTTTTTAAATATAAAAATACATTATATAATTTCTCGCCCTACCAGTGTGTTTGAAATCCCGACAGTAACTTTTAATGCGAATAAAATTTAATGATTTTTGATAACAAAATTTTATATTTTAAAATTATATAGGTCTTTGGTAAAATGTTAGTATGGTCTTGGAGTTTGAACCGTTATGGTTTTAAGTACGTCAGGCCAAACGTCCACTCGATAGCGTTGTGTGGAGTGGAGAAGTGTGAGGGGAGAGTGCCTGTTCAGGGGTTGTTCTGGTCACTTAACTACATTTCAAAATTACGAGGTCAGTTTCAAAATAGTCCTATTGTTGCTTTACAAAGGGGCGTTAATATAACTAAACTAAACTTTTATAAACTTGAGTTCTATACTAAATTATTGAAGCATTATCAATAAAAATACTTACTTTTTATAATCAGGCCAATCAGATCTATACAGAGTTTCCAATTCATAATTATTAATATCAATATTTTTTACTTCATCATCAATCTAAAAACAAAGACTATATTTAGAATTTTAATTCAATTATTTGAAGAGACATGGTTTATTTTGATCCAACAAATATATTTTTGGGGGAAAGAAAATCTAGGTTAACCCTACAGCTTTTGAGGAACTTTGTATGTTTCAGTCTTATAAATTGTTAAGTGGAATATCTTGATTTTCCAAGGAACCAAAATTCTAAATTTTGATGTACTTAATTAAAATAGTATCCAATATCAGCAATGAAATTCTAAAGAAATTAAAACACTTATGTAAAAAAATTATGTTTCTTCCAAAATATGCAATATTAAGGGACCTAAAAAAATTTTATATTTAAATAATTCTTTATTTCTATATAAAGGGAGGAATTTCTGGTAAAAAAATCGAGCCACGAAAGAATTTAATTTAAAATTAGTTGATTTAAAACTAAATCACATGTATTCTTGGATATATATTATTATTTCAGTGAAAAATATGAAAAACGTTCTGCTCATTAAGTAATGAATTTCGTAGTTTTGCTAAGCTTAACAATTGTCTCAAATATCCGTGATTCATAAAACATAAGAAGAGGCTGAAATTTACTGTTCCATAATAAATTTTCTCATAAAAAACCCAACTGTCCTGATAAATTTTTGTCATTTATTTTAAAATAGGGCTTGTCATGTATTGAAAATCCTCAAATAAAACTTGAGTCATAAATAAATACTTGGAAGTATCAAACTTTCTCGTTCTTTTCGTATTCTATTGCAATAGTAGAGTCTTTCATGCCCTATTGAATCCAATCGATAATTAATTCAGATTTTATTATCAAGATCTAAAGATGTTTCATAGTTAAAAAATTGTGGTGTGAAATATCTTTTGTCATTCTCATTTTCAAACAGTAAGAAGTACTAATTTTAATTAATTAATAAACCTTAAAACATTCTTATACATTTGTCTCAACCATTTTTTAGCTAACTTGTGGCTTTGTGAGGAAGAAAATTAAGACGTATACTTGTCTTAGCACGCTGCTAATATGACCAACGCATTCCTTGTCTTTTGTCTCGTTGGTATCTATGCAGCTCGTGTTTATTCCTTATTATTTTGCTTCAGCCCATAATGTCTTAATTTAAATGCCATTATTTTTTTATGCGAAATACAAAGTAACAAGATGTCAAGTATTTTTCACGAATCTGGATAATTTTATTGGAGACTAAGCTAATCAAAGGAAATAAGTAATATAAAAAAATTAAAGTCGATTCTTACTTAGATCAACAAAGAAAATTTTGCTTCAGTTACTTTTTGTTAAATAATAACAATTAATATAAATATGTATATACATATGATACAATCAGAATATTAAGTGGAAAATAGAAAGGGAATTTCCTCCCAATTTTTCATTCTTCTGCAATTTTGAGCTCAATATTTAGGTTAGGTATGAGAATTAACATAGTCGATGAAAAAGATTTTAAGGAGAAAAATCGAAACCGAAACTCAATTTTAAAATTGCTCTAGTTTTATTTTTTTGGCAATAATCCTTCTTTCTAAACAATCAGCCAAATTTCTAGAAAATTGTTTGGATAAAACGGATACTTAAAGCAAATATTTTTTTTAAAAAAAATATCTAAAAATTAACGATATTTCCCGATTTGAACACGTATTCTTTATAATACTAAAATAATTACATTTTCCGTATTAATCTACTGCTTATTTTTTTCAATTTTCAATACAAACTACTAAAACTCTATTTAAAGCATTAAAAATAATTAAAATTTAATAATGGATTATTATTTGAAAAAACTTTATTAACGTCTAAATTTTTTAAATACAAATTTTTAAAAAAATTCATTTTAGGATTTTACGATTTAGTGAATAACTTAATTTGCATACTCAGTTTTAATTAATGCTATTCTTAAAACACTTACTTTTGATACTTTATCACAATCCTCAGAGCCTAGGCTCTGTATATCTCCGTAGGGAGGTTCAGAAAAATCATCATTATCGTTAAACGTGATGCAGCAGAGCTGACACCTAAAAACAAAGATACGTTAGTGTTTCCTCTTTACAATCACGAAATTGTTTAAGAATTGTTAACGGTTTAACACATTCATTTGTTTACGATACAGCCGTTAATTTGTCTTTAAAATTTGTTTGAAAATAACGATTGTTTTAAAAATGTTCATCTAAACGTTTTATCTAGACGTTTTAAAAAATTATTCTATTATGCCTTCCCGGAATTCGGTATTATTTGGTCATTTTTTTTGCTTTTAAAATCACTGTAAGAAATTTGGCGGAATTCTACATGATTTGGCGAACACGAAACGTATCAAAAAAGTACCTCATTCTCTAATACTGAATTGTAAAATGTTTTATAAACTCTTTAGAATAGACTAATGTCGTCTCTGAAAATTAAAGTTAAAAGTTAATAGTAGATGTAAAAAATAATCTATGAGCGGAAACTCGTAAAGACAGAAATCATTTATAATTTTTATCAATCCAGTTCACACTTGAAGTACTCATTTTAGCACACTATATACATGAAATTTCTAAAAAGTTAAGATAAATTTCAAAATAAATTCGCAAAGAATACTATCACAGTATACTGACATAACGGTAAAATCACTCTTGACTTCAAATAATAAAGCTAACATGTAAGAATGTCACAATAATTTGCAATATTTATTCATGTGTACGTGCTGCAGTTGTACATGTACCCACATGAATAATATCATGCTGTTGCATTGCTAAAATTCTTAAATGAAAAAAAATACAGAATATTTTTAGAAATATGTGTAGAGGTGTTCAATGCGTATCTCTTTCTTTCGACACTTTCTGAAGTCACATTTTTATGTTCTGATCGTTTTCGTAAAGATCTAGGCATTTTTTGTATAGCAAGATTGAAATATTGTCATTGAAATATATTTTGCTCAATTTAGTGGAATCTGAGTAATACAACCTAGTTACCGATTAGTGGACTTTATTGCCCAGAATGAAAATAACAAATATGCAATAGTTGAATTGATTCACAGAGATAAAGAATTTATGCAAAATAATATGAGTCTACAATAATAATAAATTAAGGTTTGAAGTTTTATGGGGAAGGTAAAGCAGCAGATGAAACAAACTTTTAAGAAATTAAATTTTTAATTTAATGAGTATATTTATAATATTTGCAGAATCCAGGAATTAATATAATTGATAATCTTATAGTATCCCTTTATGATTTCAAAATTTTAAAATACAAAATATACATTGAGAAAATTTTCTTACCTTCTAAGGAATCTAATGAGAAAGTATTCTAATCATTAATGTCTCAAAATTCTCTCTCGACACCGGGTTGGGAAATTCATTTTTAATACTGAGTTTGTTTGCTCGCTTTTATTTCTATTTTGCTGCTTTTCTGTTTTCCCGATTTAAAAAATCGAATACCGAAATGAAGCATTGAGATTAAAATGCTAAACCTTGTTCATTAATTGTGGAACCAAATTTTAAGACCCTCACCTGCAATTGGATAAAATCTACGGGAAGAATTTCCGCATGCCATTTTGTGCTAGTCACGAATCATATCAAATGAAACAAAACAAAGATCGATATTGAGGAAAAGGATTGCCATCAAATATGCATTTATGTATTACATCTTACAATAAATGAGCTGCAACTTTTTTATGGTCTTGGGTCCAAATTTGTGATAGCAAATAGTATTGTATAAAGTTAAAGAATTTCAGCAAGTTTCATAATATTATTAAATGCAAACTGTGCCACAGCATGCTGATACACTTGAACTTACAGAAAGAATATCTGGTGTCATGGGTATACATAACCGTAACTTTGAGGTTTATCCTTTCACCCTTAACACATTCCTCTTCCTTTTTATAAGTTTAAGAAGTAAAAAAAATAATAAGGTTTCATAATGTCTTCGTACATCAGATAGTTGTAAGTGTTTATTTATATGGCTGTTGAGAAAAATCAGGTGAAAATTCAAGACATCACCAGCAATCTTGCATAAAGGAGCTTGACATGAGGTCATTTTCTAAAGATCACCACAGAAACACCGATGACCATAAAAAACAATAAAATGCAGAGAAAGTGGAGTGGATGTATCTGCCATTGGTAAATGTTAATGGTAAGAATTTTCTGTATATGCTCAGAAATGGAACTTTTTAGAAAAAATACGTAAAACAAAATTAAACATTTGAATGGCAAATTAATATGGTTAACTTAACCAAATTAGCTGATTAATTTTATTTTAAATATTAATAGTTTTTTAATAGTGTAATGTGAAAGTATCTAAGAGAGGTGTTAGTTTTTGAAAAGTACTTCGTTGAAAGAAATTTCCGTATAATTCCGTTCGACAATTTAAAAATCTGTTTTTATTTGTTGATTTTTTAATTAAAAAATCAAAATAAGTAATAAACTGACTTAATTTAATTGATGAACTAATGATTCTACTATTTATTCAAAAATAATTTTAAATGCATTAGTAGTAAACCACTAAGTCCTTAAAAATTTTGAGACAACTTACTATTCGCAAGTAGTCAAAAATGTTTATTTTTACTTCAAATCCTTTTTATTCTGAGTCACAACTAAATTTTAAAATTTATCAAACAATAAATCCAACCGATCCAAATTTCTCGTAACCTGGAATTCTTTCATCTTTATTCCGTAATTGAAATCATAAATTTTGGTGATTTGGTGTTATTTAAGATTATATGTTTAGATTTCTCATGCAGTTAAAATTAATACACAGCTAAAGGTTTACTTATGGAAACTTGACTAAACATGTTAAGAAGATTTATCTCGTCCGTAAAGGTTATTGAACAGGAAAAGAAAAACAAATCACAAATTTAATTAATATTATAATAAATACTATATATTTACGGATTACATTTAATTATAAAGAAATATTTATGAGTTTCTATGCATCAAAGAAAACTCTTTTATAATTTACTTTATTCATATTTTTTATTAATTTATTCAAATTTAAAATACTTATTTTGACAACACACAGAATAAGTCAGTTCAGTTCCGAATTTTTCAATTATATGTCCGAATCAAAAAATATAGTGGTTTTTTTAATTTAATTTTCAAGAAATTTTATGTTACAAGTAATCAAGTTAAAAAGTATATACACATTTTTTTAAAAAAAGTTTTTTTATAAGAATTTGTGATGTAAAAATGTATTTCAATTTTTGTTTTTAAATATTAACGTATAAAAAATGTAATACAAATAAATATTCTCACAATCTTCTATTGCATGCACTTAAGAAACTGCTGAAAATATAATACAAATATGAAGAGAGTAAGATTTGAAAGTAACTTTGTATCACTCATAGATATCTACAAAAGTGCAAACAAATTAAAAAGCTATAAGTAAATAAAAACCAATATTGTCTACTTTATAAATGAAACTAAACGCTGAATATTTAAGAAAAGATTAAAAAAATACTTTACAGTTTCTTCTTCAGCCACTTCATGGCGAAAGAATATCTTCAATACGAAGAAGTAAACGCAAATTCACAAGAATTCACGAGAAAGATGCAATATATAAGCGCAGTGAACTTTTCAATACTTTACAAACGCAAAGAAATATCACTAGTGAAATAAAAATAATAAAATCCTTCTCCTTTATTGTAGCTAACAATGCTGGTTTTGAAAAATGTAGTTTGAATGCAATAAATGGTGTTTATATTATTATAAATATATTTGCTGTAAATAATGAACAAAATGTTTTTACATTATTGAGATTATTGTTAGATAAGTGTTGATGAGTGGTTATTTATTATGTCATTAAACTTTTCGACTTTACAGAAATTTTATTTCGATTTTTAAAACTTAAATATTTGGAATATTTGAGAGAAATTACGGAAATTCCCCTAATAAATATCTTTAGATAGATAAACAACCCGTTTCGAATCTACGTTGTAATTCTTTTGAAGAAGTCATTTTCAATTTAGATATTTAATTACATTTTTGAATAAAATTTTAAGAAACTTTTTAAAATTTATGAATGAAAATTTGACTTTGCATTTATTGATTTCTGGCTTAATTCGTAAAAAGGACAGAATGTGCGCTATTGGAAAAACTTAATTTGATTAAGTTTAAATTGATTTGGAAAACTTAATTTAAACTTAATCTTCTATCATCGTTTTTATAATTTGTTTATTCAATGTTAAATTTTATGCATTTTATTAAGAGCGGTTATGTGAGTCCTAAATTTAATTATCAATAGTTACCTTTTGGTGAATTGATTTTTCATGCCAAAAATGCAATGAATTAGAATCTAGGCTATTGAAGTGGAAATTGGAATACGTTTAGAAATATACTAAATTTTCAGATGTGCAGTTTAACTGTGTACATTAGGTTTCACATATTTAAAGTCTGCCAACATATCGCTTAGGAATCTAGTTGAATTCTTTCATTTAATACATCAGAAAATATTTTCTCTTCGGAGCAATGAGTTTTAAAATTGATTTTAGTTTCTTATTTTATTTTTGATTTTTTCTTAAAACCTTATAGTGTTTAGAGGAGAATAGAATAAAATTGCAAGAAAATATAAAATTCATGTAGAAGGGCATTAAAAAAATTGAGGATTAATGTAATTAGTTTCCTTTTCTTCAGATCGCAAGCATCCCTCCATTGAAAAATATCCAATTTTTAAAATTCCTTATTTTTTAGATATATGTTTGGGTTTATTATTATTTATTAAACTATCAAAATAATTCATTTTAGGTAAATCGAATTAAACAAATAATTTTTTGGAAGTTATAAATGAGCACGTTTAGAAAATTTTAATTTTATATTTAGTGTTTAGTTTCTAATTGATTAAACAGTTTTAATCATTTAATTTTAATAGAAAAAATTCCTCATGAGATTATATGTTTTGGATATAAATATTGAAAATGACGTATCAATTATAAAATTTGTATATATTGATAGGTGCAGAAAAGAAGTTACATTTTGTGTTATTAAGATTACTTTGTCGTTCCATTTTAGTTATTCAGTGCAATTATCTAACTAAGCATTTTTCTTTAGCCGCTTACTTTTTTTTATGAATCAGGTTCAAACTATGGCAGGTATTTAAAATTTTGATTCCAATATTACATGCCCAGGAAGATGGCAGAAAGCTCCAAACTATGTAAACTATTTTGTGATTTTAATTCTAATTAATAGAAGAATGATGTCTTATTATGGGGAAAAAACATTTTGCTGCGTTAAATTGCAAAAATGCGATGTCGCTCACCCGATATTGCTTATTTGTAAGCTGAAAAAATAAATTAAAAACATATTTAAATGTATGTCATTAAAATTTGGGAGCAAGTAATAATTTCGACTTAATTCGTGCTCCGTGTTGATGAAGAAATTGAATTCTTCAAGGAATTTTTTAAGTATCGTCATTAATCCAACTTTGTTTAAATATTACTATCAAGTGCTGAATATCAATAATTCAGTAACTTTAAAAATTACTTATCATATGGCTATATTATTTAAAACATTTTTATTTAATGCATTTTCTTGTATTAGATTTCAAAAAAAAATCTATTGAATGTAATTAAATCTGACCGATTATTTTCATGTAATTCCGATTGCAATTTTATTTCAAAATTACTATTAATTAGCATTATAAGGATCTAGAGGATGCTGTCAGACGCAAATAACGGATTAATAATCTCATCAGCCAATTGCGATTGCACTGGTTTCTCACCTAAGAAAAACAGTGTTGGATTTTGAGGAAGAAACTCATATAAATATAATCAAATTGCTGCCATAATCTCTTTTTCTATTTTCATAATGAGGAGCTAGTCACTGCTAAATCATATGTTCTCTGTTGCTTCGACATATTTTGGTAAATGTCTATGATGATCATGCACTAGGAGCAAGACTTTAGAAGAACAACGTGACATAAATTTGAGTAGCCAAATAATTTCGTTAATTCAGAAAATAATCAAAACTCGTTAAATGCAGAAGTACAATTTCCTTAAAGTTAGATCACTAAAAAGGTTAAAAGAAGATAAATTCCTGGTGAACTCTGTGTTTCTAAAAAAAGTATAACCATAAAATTATTTGGACTTATAACCGCGTAGCTTTTTTTATTGCCAAGAGAGTTTTAGATTAGTTTCTCTACGGGCATTAATAATTTTGGCATTGAGAAGAAAGAATCTTTATAATAACTAATCGTTCAAAATGAAATCGTTCAGAAGTTTATAAATTAAATTTAAGGAAGTTTGAATGAGACTTTTTGTGAACCAATTTTTTTTTCTCTTTCACAGAGAAAAAACATTACTTATTTATTATTATTTGTACGAATTCGGGCATAACTAGGTATTTATATTAAAATTACCGATCAACTTGAATATTGCAATTTATTGTGTCATAAAACGAATCAGTACCTTTTTATAAATTAAAATCAAAATTATTCAGTACTGCAATTTACACTCATGTCTATAAATTTAGGAAAATAACAAGTCAGAAGCAAAACAAATGAGTCATATGTAAATCAAATACTTATTTATGCAATCAAAATTATTTAGTGCATTAATTTGATATTTCATGTGATAATGGGCATTAAATTAGAATTATTAAGCTAAACTAAATTTTAATATATAATTGGGATAATTGCTTTATTTAAATTTACACATTTCTAAAATTTTTCTAGAAATATGTTTCATATTCTGCGTGATTTAATATCTTTTTTTCTATTTAAATCTTATTCTTTTCAAATTTTATCAGAATGGGGAACTTTAACTTAATTAAAACACCTTGTGCTTACATTCTTTAAAATTTCAATTATCATTATAATTTTTATACACATTACATTTTTTTAAAAAAAGTTAGTTTTCTTAAAAATAAATAATATAGAACTGAACGGGTTCAAACTAGTAATTATTATAAATATAGATAGTAGACAGTTTTATCTTTAGTTTATAAGACTCTCCGGGACGTGGTAATAAAGCATTGGTATCGTTAACGGAGGGTCCGAATGTCAAGACCCAGTTTCACCGAAGAACAGTCGACAAAGCGGTTATATCTCTAATTTCTGTTCGGTTCAAATATCCTCCTGTTGGTGTGGCGCGGAAATTTGAAAAGGGGTGGTAGATTAAAGTTTTGTCCTGGATTGTGATTAAAAATTATGAGGTTCTCCGAAAAATATTTCAAGTTTTGCTTTAAAATGGGAAGTAAATATATCTGAATTAAGGTAAAACCTGTTATTAAATAAAAGAATTAAATAGTTTGAAATAATCGTTACAGTAAATGAGCTGATTCATATAATCTCTTCATTTCTCATTTATATTCAAAAAGGGCTATTTTCTCTGGATTGAATTTGCTAATGGATCTAGAATGGATCTGCTGATAGCTAACTAACTTTGCTTTACTGAAACATTAAATTAATGAAATAGAAATGGGCATGTTTCATGCATTTCAGTTAAAATTAATTATTCTATCAAAAAGTGGGAAAAGATTTTGTACTTTTGTTGTTTCTTGAAAAGTATTACAATAATTAAAGAAAATAACACAATTATAGAAACATTAGGACGGAAGCTATTTTAATACACTTTTGTATTAGAAATTAATAGTTGAAGAAATAAAGCACAATGAAGTAACTATTCGAATTCTGAGGCTGATTATAAGTAAAATACATCTTATTTGGCAGTGTTGTAAACAAGTTTTAAAAATAAACTTTTATTTGAATTCTCCCCATATTTAAAATTATGGAAGGACAATTTAAACATTTAGAGAATGAATTTCCACTGCCTAATATAAAGAATGCGAGAACATGACCTATAAATTTAACGTTCAATGATTATGAAATGTCCCATCCTTTTGCTAACCAAGTAATTTTTTTTCTTGTCCAGAAAATAAGGCCGCTGAAAATTATTTCAACAACTAAAACGATAACCTATCATAATAATTATAGAAATGATACATAGAAAATTTGTTAATGAAATACAAGCAAGTTTAATTATTATCCTGAAAAGAGCCATATTTCTATCAATAATTTCATTCTATTAATTGCAAAAAATAATAATGGCAAATATTTTTTTTTGCAACAATGTTTTACGTACAATAGTGTTTTTATAATTTTCATTTTTGCTTTCTTTACAAGAGTATATTACATTTAAAAATTTAATAAATACTCTTAAATGTTAACAGATATGTTTAATCGCAAATACGGAGCATTTGCATAAAGAAATATAAACAAAAACATCATAATTGTTTATGAGATTTAAATGAAAAACTTTTGGCGTGATTCAGATTTTTACTCTGATAAGTGTTTTTAGCACTCATTTTTAGAAATTTGTCACAACATTGAAATTATGTTATTAACAAATAACTTCTCTCATCAACAGTTTTAGTCAATGAAATAAACTGTTTATATGTTGTTAACCTGGATTCATTTTATTTGACTCTTCAATAATTATTTATTGGACACTTTTAGAAATATTATATATTTCTTAATACTCCTTAAAGAAATTTTTAGAACATATCATTGGACAAAAATCAACTTTAAACATTTTAAAATTTTAAATATAAATATCCATACTTACTATCCATATAAACTTTAAAAATTTATCAAAATTACCGAAAGATTTTTATGTACATTTTTCAGCGAGACTTTCATTTATCTATTTGCTGCATTTATATATAATATTACCATATTGAGAAAATATTGAGCCAATTTTCATTTAATCGTAATTTATTTTACTAAAATAAGAAGTAAATTTTTCAATTTAAAAATATAACAATAAAATCTTAATAATTATCTTGTCTTAAAATGTCGACCCAGCGAATCATCTTTTAAACTTAAATATCTTCTGAGAATTAATCACGAGCTTAATATTTGTAAAAGCAGTTTCTACAGGAGCATGGCTTCTTCATTATGCTAAAATAGCTAGCAACAAATCTGAAAGAATGTTCACCGAAACTTTGAAGAAAGTTTAGTTTTCCGAGAAAAAGGCTTCCTCTCTCACTTAAAATACAATGGCATGGTTAACTTTCTAAAATAATTAGCAAATATTTGTTTAAGTTGAATTAGAGTAATGTAATATTATTAGAGTATATTTTTCCGTAAACTTTCTAATATGTGCTATTTATGTTTAGATAAACAAATTTAACTTATTACTTTTATATAATTAAAAAAAATTATTATAAATTTAAATGAACTCTTCAAATAGATACTTAAAATTTACACCGAATTTAAAATGGTTTCTTTGTGTAAGAAAATAATACTGTATACAGTTTATTTATACTTTCATTAATTGGCATTAACGCTCATTAACGCTCGTTTTCAGTATTTCTTTTAAATACTTGAAAACAATGTTGCTATTAATTTCAGTGCAAGTTAAACAAATGGATACTTCATGATTCTTTTAAATTTGAGGTTTTATATAATAATAAATATTTCTGTTTTTTTAAGGTAAAAAAACTCATGAATAATTTTGAAAAAAAGAACTGAAAAGAACTTCAGCTATAAAATAACATGTTCTAACCAGAAAGTAAGAAAACCCATTGATATTTTGGAAAAAAAAATACTGCCCAAATTTAAATATTCATATAATTTAAAAGATAATTTTTTGTTATATTATACTCTAAAAAAATATTTTTTTTCATAATAAATTTTCTAACATTAACTACCCAAAACATTTAACGCCCGCCCACAAAGGATCTTAGCTGGGACTATTTCTCCGAGCACGAACGTGGCAATCACGTAGCTGAGGTTGTGACAACAATTCATTGTTTTCAGATGTAAAACATCGTCTAAAATGGACACTGAATTACCTAAATTCAAATATTTATAATAATGAAGCGTTTACATCAGGATTGATACTACTTGAGAAATTTATGACATCTCCTAAACTATTTGAGCTCCGAAAGTGGAGAATATTCTATTCAATTCTTTGACACAATTGAATGGTTATATTACCGTATAGTTATTAGGACCAGATTTTTTTTTTTGAGAAAGGATGGGAACTGCACATAAACTAACTTTAACATTCCCATGTTAAATCTATCTCAAGACAGTAAATAAGAGATTTAATATGTTGAGGCACTATTGTCAAAAATCTACATCCAATGGTAGAGCATTTCAATTCCTAATTTAATAATAAATCAAATGCATGATAGCATTTACTTTAATTGTACTTTTTTTTTAAAAAAAACATTTTTAGTAATTACAACTTTACCTTATTTTCAAATGTTTTAGCATATTTATTTATATTTGTAACATACTCTTTTTTTTTCAAGTAATATGGTTATTTTGATATGACAGTAATTAAATGAAGTTGGTTTTCTCTGAAGTAGTGATATTCGACATAATTCTTAGAACATTTGCCCATGCCGGCTTTCTGGCACAGAGGTAACGCGCCTTCCTCGTGTTCTGGGCATCCTGGTCAGGACATGGTTGTTTTTCTTTGTGCTATCTGTGAGATGTGTGACTCTGCCCCTCTGTAAAAAGAGGCTGTGCAAGCAAATGTGGTGAGTGAGTAGCAAAAGTCCTACTCTTGGCCCTCGTTGGTGCTACTTCAAAAACAAGAGACGCTCCTTTCGTCTTAAATCTGCTGCTGTATCAGCAGGGGGCTTGTCCATGGCAAGAGCCATAAGTAACAGCAATGTTTGCTCATCAACGACAAATTTAACTTCCTTTAGGTTTGCATGAACTTCGGTTCTTCATTGATAACCAGGTTCGAGCCTTTAATTTGTTGAAACTTTGATACTATCAAGCCATAATTGTCTTTACTTCCATATGCTCGTATCACTCCTATCGCATGCTCACTGATTAATATGATTTACCATAGTATCATTGTAGTAAAACTTTTGTTTCTCTGCTAAAGGATAATATACTTAACCGAATAGAAAATTTTAGAGCTACACATTTTCATTCTTTGTAGAAGGTTATATGATTTCAAGTTTTATAACTGTGAATTGCCTGATTATGTATTGGGATAGGGTCATCTAATTACTCATCGAAACCAAGACACCTTACACGTAATATTCGGCGAATTATAATCTAAATTATAAGTCTATTAATCCACATGCATTGTGTGAAATAGTGGAATATTTCAGAATGAATATAAAAACCTAATAGGAAATATCCGTATAATTATTTAACATTGTGGTTTGCTGTTGTTTAAGTTTTGTTTCCTGATTTGGAATTGTCTAAAAATAAATTATTTTTCTGTCTTGCAGTTAGTTCTATTGCCGAAATTCTAATGATTATTTCTTGCAACAATTTATAGTTTGCAAAGATATTGCTTTGAGTTTCAAAAGGAAAAAATAGAAGGGGAATACAGGCAATTGATTTATGATAAATTACTTTAAAGATAAAATATAGTATACGCGTGTTTATTCCAAAAAATGTTAAGAAATGCTACAAGGTGTAGTTATTTTTAAATTTAGCTTGTATACTTTATTAAATGTACTAAGAAAATTCATATATATCAGTAATGCAATTGTCTTGAACTGTAAATTGTGCGTGATGGTTACACCGACATTATATAGCGATACGGAATCCAGTAGCCATATAAATCATGTTCCCCCAATTGATGTCAAAATACCTAAGGATTCTTAATTCTATTCATTAAAAATTGCGGTTTGGGAGAATTTAGAAAAAAAAATCAGGATCTGTTTACGTTTATTTGTTATAAAATATTTTAATTTAGATTTCGCTAGGTATTTTTTTAAAAAATGTGTCAAAAAGTTAATTGATGAAGTTATTATTTTGGATGATCCTATTCAAATTTGAATCATGTATGATAACTCTGTTGTGTTGTAACTAATAGCACTTGCCATGGGCAAGCCCCCGCTGATACGATCCTCGTATTTTAAGCATAAGAAATGCGTCTCTTTGTTTTACAAGTTGCGCCATCTAGGGCCAAGAGTACAACTTAGCTACCGACACATCACAACACTTTTTAGGGGGCGGACTTCATTCATTTAAATCCATTCATTCATCTCAGATCGTAATTCAGACCTGGAACAGAGAACGATCAACTCTGAGACAGTACTCCCAGTGATATTACTCTCGATAAGGAGGACTTTGCGATCACGAACATATTTAACGAGGGCCAGTCGCCACACACTCGGGGAATCTTTTGGCCGGTGGGCTTCAAACAAGTAACCTGAGGATTACGAGTCCAGTGCTCTATCAACCAGGTCATCTCGACCTATGATAACTCTTCATAAAATTATGTTTCTTGCAAGATCTTTACAGATATGAAAACTAAATCCACAAAGGATTAATTAAAAGTAATTTATAACAGACAATCAGTTTTATCTAACATGATGAGAATATAAATATTGTGATTATTTCATGTTTAGATTATTAATATCTTATGGGCTGTTCACTTCCAAGAGAAGCTCTATTTTTTATACTGTTCTGAAAATTTCGATTTCTGAAAAGTGTGTTGCAAACCATCAACATTCTGAAGGGATCGTCCTCTAAGCGGCTTTAGTTTTGCTAATGTTTCTGTTTCGTCACCTTAAACGCATTGGCACACGTGCAGAAACACTAATTTGGCACGATTTATTGAATCCGATTTAATTATTTAATCAGAATATAATAATGTTTAATCTAAAAAAAAGTTTATAAGAAAAACATAATTCAAAAATCATGTAACAGTGTTTTCTAAAGAATGAGAGATCTAAATTTAATATTGTTGGACATTTGGAAAAGATCCATTCAGAAATCTATTTCGGATCCAAATTTTAAGTTGTTTTTTTTTTCTTTCGATTCTGCGCCATGATCTCCAGTAAGCGAATCAATTCGAACCCGATCTGTTTGCAAGTTTTGTGATTTGTGGTCTTCAGCAACTACAAATCAAACTATCTTTTATTTTAATTCGCATCGGGTAAGCATTTTTTGACGGAATATGAGAATTGGTTTAAGCTCTTCGGTCGAGGCGAGAAAGAAGTTAGCTGTTTGCAACTACTACTACTTTCAGTGGTGGCGGGGTGATAGGCTGTACACAAGAAGAAGAAGCTGTTTACAACTGGTAAGTTGTTTCACCCTTTTAAGATAGTTTCTTTCAGTGCCTTTAAATGTTTAACAGAAAGGATGAATGATTGGAATCTTTTGACTAAGGTATGGTGATTTTAATATCGTATATATTATTTTGATTGCTTCATTAATGAGCACAATGACTTTATAATCAATAAAACGTTATTTTCAGGAAATTTATTTTCAACTTTATATATCATCGAACTAAAATTTCACTGTCAACTATGTTAAAATTTAGGTAAATTTACTTAGAGGAATAATAAAAATATGAGCAAACAATTGATTAACTGACTCATCATATGATTTTGTTTTAAATATTTATAGGTACATTATGCCAAAGTTTAGCTTTCTTTTGAGGAAATTTTTGAACGAAATGAAAGAGAATATCTGAATCAATATATGTTTAATTGATAGTTCGAAAAAATCTGGAGTTTTGAATATTACTTAAACAATAATAGTAACTAATGTTTTTATGCTCATGAGAGCTGGATATTGTTTCAACAGGAGTCAAGATTCTCTTATTGATCCTAAATTAGGAAACACTTTGATGCAATATTGCCAAACTGCCCTATCCTATCTTGAAACGATAAACAGCTTGATACCAACATTATCTCCTTAACTATAACTTTATCCGCTAACTTATTAGCTGATATGTTTGGGTTTGAAAATACACTATCGTATCGATTCAAATAAATCTCTGAATTATAGAGGACGTTTAGGAATTCTACCTAGAATTACAACGTCTGGAATTGATTTTTAGCTTATGGCTTGAAACATAGGGTTACTTGAAGACTGAACCACAATCCAGGGCAATAGTAAAGGGAATATTATTGTGGAAAGAATTGATAAATAATGTGATGACTAAATACCAAGATATTAAAACTATACCAGTGCTGGACTTGTATTTGCATTGTAGCTACTATCAAATTTTCAATCCACATAAATAAAACAATGGAAACTTCCCAGTTAAAAGATGCAATAACTTTTTGATGTAAATGTGTTCGTAAAATAAGACTATATTCTGATAGATTTTATATTGAAACAATGATTCATTCGTTAATTATTTTGTTAATGTAGAAATGCAACCCAATACTCTAAACTGTTATCTGTCCGTGATTGTGAGCGACTTTTGTTTTTTCCGTAAAGCCGTATAGTGCCGAGAGTACGACTTGGCTACTTTATTCGCCATATTCGCTTGAACAACCCCATTTAATGGATGGGGGGGGGCATATTCACACATCGCGTTGATGGAACAAATAAAAAGAAAGATCATGCCCGAACGTGGACGCGCAGATCACGGGAAACACGTAAAAACCCTATGACAGAGCGTTAGTACAATCATCCCCGATTTAAGTTTATACAATCACGAAGATAGACTTTTATTGGGATATTTAATATATGTTCTTGCTCCTTAAATGAACCGATTTTCTATTATAGGTGTTAATTTACTGGAAATAATTTAAATATTCTCAAACATTTTATCAAACAATATTCTGGAATTAAATAGAAAGAATCATATATAATAATGCTTTTTATGATTGTTGATTTTTTTTTTCAAAACAAGCAAGAATGAAATAGATATCGGAGAATAATTTTATTTTAATATATTATTGTTTCATTTTTCTTCGAAACCAAACATAGCAGCTCATGCTTTTAACCCAAAATTTAAAGCAAATCATTCATATTGTGCAAGTAAATCACCATTTGACGTTTCAGACTGTCTACGCTGCATAACCGAAAACTAGCTTGACTCTTAAGAAATTTATATGTTTATCACTCTATGCTTGAACTGTAGATTAATTTTGATGGAATTTGGCGGAATAAATTTAGCTTGGATGTTGTTTAGGTTGAATAATGTTAGTTGATTTACTACGGGGTGTTTATTCTTTAAATCTAAGCGAAATGGAAGAATCTTTGAAGCGATTCCCATAAGGATGAAGATAAAAGATACTGAAAAATAAAAGTATAAGGTGGATTATTCGAAGAAATATTTATCCATCGATGATTTTCCTTTGAAAAATTAAATTATTATGCAAGGCTCTGTAATGTCAAATAATAATTATAAGCCATAAAAACAAAGAAATTCCAATTTAGAGGCTTCAAACTTTCTCTCCCGTTAGATGAAATAGTCGCTTTTAGTATGTAAATATTTCTCCGTGGAACCTAATGAGATAATGCTAGACTCCCGAAACCCCAATTCATTGAAGTTTTTAGTAAACCTTAATTACGAAGAACCAAATTAGCATGTTTAATAAAATGTTTTTATCTAAACGGGGAAATCAAGAAAAGGAGTTGAATCAATAACGAATCACAAAAACAAGTTTGAAATTAAATGCTATTTTATTGAGGATATTGCTCTTACATTTTATAAATTTTTTTTAAATTTTTTTTAAAAAATCTTAACATAAAATAGCCTTTACATTTTGCATATTCATATTGTCATAAAAATATTTATCAGTTTCTGTAGAAAATTTCAATCGTTAGAAAGACATCAATGTTTTCAAGAAGAAATATTCATTCAGCTTTTGGTAAAAGATTGGTAGATCCTGGAGTCTATCAGGTAGTTTTCAAGATTTGATTTCAAGGAGATTCGTCAAGTTTTGCCAGGCGGACTCAAATCCTAAAGGATCAAAGCTTCTATTCAATTTTAGGATTCTTCTTTTAAAGTTCCAAACTTTCATTTTTGGCATCTGATTTTATAATCGAAGTCTATAAGAGAACTTTTTAGAGTTATTCCTTCTGTTATTATTGCTATTAATGTAGAAGTATGCACGACATGATTTGACAGAGCAGTTGCAAAGTAAAATTTTTGTGGTTTTAAGGATAGAAAACTCCATATTTCTGTTAAAGTTAAAATATGTAGCGTTTCGAACAAGCATTAGAATTATAGATAAAATACATTAGCAAGAGTTAATTTTTGTAGATTTTAATAAATCTCATTTTATTCGTTGTATTTAAACATCATTCCATGCTTGTTCTAGAGTCCTTGACAGAAAAAGGTCGTTCTGTATTTTCAGATGCCACCATTTAATGTAAAGTCTCAGTTTTATGGATTGGCGATAGGATATCTTGATTCAAATAATCTGCACAAATGATATTATGTGTTGCCATTTCTATCCCTATTTCGTAATGTCTTTCCACCAATTTGATATGTTTCAGTTAATGCGTTTGAGAAGCATATTCTTCTCTATAGTTTCATTCATCGATGTGATAAAGTTTCACTGGAATTCGTTAATATTTAGAAATGATTACCTGATTTTCTTGTCTAAAGGCATAGAATGCTCAGAATTTCATTTCCAGTGGATAAAAATTTGCTGCACTTAGCGCCTTTAAGTACGGGTAGTCTGTGCAAATGTGTAAGGAAGTGATAGTTTCTTGTAATGGATAAGACGTTCAGAATACACAAGAAAACAGCAAAAAATTTTCTTCAGATTTTCCATTTTTGCATTCAGTATTTCTCAGAGCTTCTGTTATGTTGAATTTTATAAAGATGTTTTCCACATGCATATCTCAATTTCAAGCACTATTCAAATTCAATCCATCTGCAGTCTGGAATGCTCTTTAATACTCTGCTCCTTTATTGATATGGAATTTAGGAAATTTTCTTTTGTGTATTTTTGATATATTATAGATGAATGGAGGCCTTTTATCATCTATTTGAAAAAAATAAATGATATACTTTCAACGTTTTTAAAAGGGTATCTAAGAATAGAATATTATTTTCTTCAAGACTCTTTATTTAGAAGTAATGCTAGAACAGTTCCTTTTGTAATATTTAGCAAGCCTATTTAATGTTCTTCAATGCATTAGAATTTCTCAACTACTTTGGAGGGAAGTCTTTATATAATAAATTTTGACACCATTCCGTTTAAGATTTTATTCATTGACAGCCCACATTATCGGCTGGAATAGCTTTTTGACATTATTAAGGCGATCAGCAGGTACATCTCCATTGGATGCAATTTTTCTTATAAACGGAATTGTATAGACATCAAAGACAAATTTCTTCATCTAGAACAATTATCGAAATTCACATTGTAGTAGTAATGATTTCTTGAGACTGAACTTATGGTGGATTTAGGATTCTTCATCAAGTGTATATAGAAATGAATGTTTCAATATCTTGAATGGATTGATCTTGGATTTATTAAATATTTTCTTCTGAAATGCGTAATAATAACTGTACAAATCTGAGTTGGGTATTTCTAATTCAAATTGACTGAAGTCCAAAGAAATCGTAAATTTTATTTTTTTTTCCATTTGGAATGTTTCATAAAATGGTGAAATTAACTTTTAATCCATTTAACGTGTTAATCACGTATAGCGATATTGGAATTTATTTTGATGTTGATGTTTGCAATTTGAGATGATGTAGACCTTATGTTTATGCTGGCTGTGTCTGTTCGTTTTGGCGCGATGTAGCTGAAAAGAGCTGTGGAGCTGAAAAGAGAAAAAGAATCATTCAGATAAACTCAGAAAAAATTATTTACATAAAAGATACAACAGTGAGTATTAAATTTTTATACTTTCTGGAAAATTGATAAAGATGAAATTCCAATGAGCAACTGTACAAGCCCATGAGAAATATAATTGTCCCTGATATATACTTAAAAATGCTTAATCTTGAACTCCGTTGTCTTATTCGTTTTCCTCTTTTCAAACGCTCTATGATTTAAAAGTAAAATTGCTACTACCTACATATATTTTAAAGAAAATATGTTTGATTATTTAATGAAAATCTCGGAAGTATTTTAAAATATAATTATTGATATAAGTAGTTTGTAAATAGAAGTGTAGATCCAAAATATACGTGAATAATATATATTTTATTGTTCATTTACTTAAATGAAGAATATATCTTATCTTATTCATTTACTAATAAAAGATTTTGATAATGATTCTTATAATTTTGATTATGATCACTGATATAAGTGGATTTTTTTAATCTTAATTACAGAAGGTAGATTTTATTGTGCTCAAAACTTAGAATTTGCTTAATTCAATGTAAATTAATATACACGTTTCATAATTATGTTTAAGAAAAATTACGTTAGCTGTGACCGATTAATAAAACTAAATTAATTTTTAAATAATAATTAAATATGTTCTTGGATCAAAATGTTGTTAACGTTCTGAATCATCAAAAATCCTGTTTTTTTTTCTTTTTTTGCACTATTTGATAAATTTACGAATTCGTCCATTAATTAAAAAAATCAATTTCAAATCTGCTACTCTACAATTTAGCTTTTTTCTGGTAATATTTTTTTAAATATTAAATGCTACCCTTACTTTCAATTTTTAATAAAATTTAAAAACACACCTATGTTTTTCTAAAATTGCTATTTCATGATATTAAATTTTGAAACTTTTAATATGTTTTATATCCAAATATCAAATACTTGGATTGTACAACTTTTTCAATGGTGATCCCCGATTTCTTACAATGAATGTTCATAATGATATTCTTAATTTTAATTTCATGCCGTTTCTTCTACTACGTTACATTGTACATTCCAAGATCCCTTTTCGGTATTCGCAAGTCAGGTGTTATACCATTGATTTAACATTGGAAAAATTTTCCTCTTCGTCAGTTATGAATTAACAGAGATAACTTCCATTCAACTCACATTATTATTAAAAATGTATATTCACGTTTATTATTAAACCTATGTTCAGAAAGATTGATGTTTCATTCAAATAATATGTGAAGCGATGAAATTGGGTTTCTCTATAATTTTGCGATTTGTTGCCGGTTGCATTATTATAAATGTAAAAACAGATAAATAACATTTTAAATATCTTACCAAGATGTATGGATGTATGCTTCAGATGGTAACTTCAAAACTTTCTTTTAAAAGATGAATTTATTTACTCAAAGGAGATCCTGGAGATGTGCTATAATATCGAGGTTATGCGACAAAATAGCCAAATCTCTGTTGATCTCCTGCAACTGGGCAAGCAGTTCAACTGCATCAGAATCGGTGCTCTGTAATTTAAAAAAAATTCGATTAAAAGCTGTACTTTGCTGCAAATAATTAGTAATTTCAATCAAATATAAAGAATCAGTAATCGCTTAAACGTTAAATTATTCGGAGCAAATAAATTGAAATATTATTTTACAAAAGGGAATCTTATGAAAAATAATAAAAAAACAATCTCTTAGTTTCAAATACCTTGATGATCAATATTTAGGTTTTTTCCCTTGGAAACTATATATTTCTATACTCACACTAGAAATATATATAATATTACATAAGGTAGAATAGGAAAATAAAGCTTTCTGCTTTATGAAATATTGGTGGAAATATGGATAAATTTTTAGAGAATTAATATGAATGTATTAGTGGAATCGTTTCTTTATCAATCTGTTCAAATTAGGAAAGATGACACTGGCATATGATCGGCATAGATTATAAAGATGTATCCTTTTGACTCCTTTCTAAAAGACGCTTCATATTTCGAACTTCTGCATCACAACACATTGAAATCATTGAACCCACATTGATTTGTGTGATGTTCAATAGGCTCTACATTCGAGAATGAAAATGTTTCTTGATAATCCTTATCCTTCCTATTCCAAAATGGGACTTAACCCTTAATTTAGATCATAAACCTCAGACAATTATTTATTAAAAAGCAAATTTCAGAAACATAAAATATAACAAATGATCCACAATTTTTCTTATGAATACAGAAAAAATATGAATGTTAATAAATTCAATATTAATGGAAAAAAAGGGCACAAGAACCGTGATATGTAGAAAAATATAGTTTCTGGAAAGCCAACACAGTTTTGCTGCAGTAGAAAGAAAATTAAGAGCTCAAAATTTCAGAAGTACCAAATGTAATGATACCATTTACCTCCTTCTTGATGAATTTACATTTTGTAAATTACTGTGTTTTACTTTTACAATACTTTTAAACGCCACGCACTTGCAAAACTATGTTTATAAGTAAATTAGTTGCGTCTATCTTATTAAATTAGCCATTATAATTTGTTGTATTAGTTTTTAGAATTTTTGCCGTGAAAGATGTATTAAGTAAATATATCATAAATACTTTCATATTTTAGGCCTTAAAAGTGATTTAAAAATATAAACTTGTTTAAAGCATTAAATTTGCGGATATAGTTATTTTTTATTTCCATCTATCCAAATATTTAACATCATAAGCTAAAATGTACATTAGATCTTATTTTATAATTAAAGACACAATTCTCTTGTATTTTCTAATAAATAAGTTTTTTCTTTCTTTTTTCCTTACCTCTGATTCTGATACAGCTGAGGTGGTGGTACTGCTGCCAGGATAAGCTGTAGATTCATCAGAAATTTGAGGTCGAAAGTGGAGGAAAAAGTTATAACTGAAATGAGAAAGGTTTTTATTAATTGCTTGCTTTAAACCAGGCTACAGGGAAACGATTGTCAGCAATATTTAAAAGCTTTTAATTTATAGCAAAATTCATGATGTAATGAACACCAGCGCATATATCCTTAGAAACTTGTAATTAGATATTATTTTGCTATTACTCTATTGGGAAGATGGATTCTAAACAAAATTTGTTGGTAATTTCAGATTATCTCATGGACCATTTTTGCCAAATCCGATGTTATCTTTAAGAGGGAGCTTTGCGCCAATAAAAAAATAATTGCTTTTCTTTATAATGACGCAGAATTGGCACATTTTCGCCAATCATTTGGTACATTTCGAGTGGAATTGTGAATTTTCTTTGGCGTTCAGGGAATCGACGGAGTGTTCAGAAAATTGGTTTTACTAAACTTCAGATATCATGAAACTAAAATAGCTAGCAATTGGTCGAAGAAAAATCGTAAAAAGGTTAAAAGTTTCCTTTTTAGTAAGCCTGACTTATTATAGACTTTAAGCTTATATTATATTATGTAGCTTTTTCTTTCAGTTTTTTTTTCAGCGGATGTCTTATTTTATATATACTTTAAATATTCTGTAATAAGTAAAATATATATCAAATAAATAATTCATCTTCATTGGATCTTATAAGGAGAAAGAAGCTATAAATTCTTTTTAAAAAATGTTCTAAGAAAATGAAAAGTTCCCTTTTTAATAAAATGAATTATTACAGCAGGTTGTAAAAACTAGAAAATAAAAGGAAAAGGAAGTAATAATGATGTACATGAAGAAGGCAACAAACACACAGAATTCTAAGTTTTTGTTGTTACTTATGCAAATTATCATAAACAAGGCCATTGGTTAAGTTAGCGATTTTAAAATGAGTTTGTTAAGCAGCTTCTCAATGTAAATGCACCTCAGTACCCGAGGGCAGAGGTTTGATTTTTAGCTTATGTAAAGATGCCACTCACACCTTTGCTTTGCAAAACCCCTTTGTACAAGGGAGGAGGGAGGGGGAAATACATACCTCACATATAGAACACCGTTTAAAAAACAAATATGCTTGAACTAGGGCTTGAATCCGAGACACCCACATCACTGGGAAGTCGAGCATTTCTTAGACCAGAATGCCGTCATTTTAAGTGGTTTTTATCATATGACAGTGCTTTAACATAATTCTATATTTTTTCCTTATAACACCAAAAGTATTTTGCTTCAGAATTACTAGCAATGAACAAAAATGCAGTTCTTATATGAAATTATATTCTGCATGCAAAATTCTAGCTAATGTGCTCGCTGTCTGGGAAAAATCGAAATTTAAATATTTTTGCCTAAATTATGTTGTGTAAGTTTTATTTCAACTTAAGGTTTTTTCGCTAAGTATAATTTTTGCATTTATTTTAAAGAAGTTACAAAAAACTAAAAATGATTAATTGCAATGTTCTGAATGTATCATACATAAAATTGATGATGGGGACGTGTCCGCTTAAAAACGGAAAGAGGGGTATAGTAGCATCTAAGAGTATAGAACCTTCCATTTACAAGAACTCAGGGTAATTTACAGGGATACAGCTCCATTTTACACCCCTGAAAAACGGGGCTTACACATCAGAATTTTTCAGGGGGATGGAATTCATTCACACATCTCACCGATAGAACACAAGAACAACTATGCCCTAACCAGGACTCGAGCACGTGACTCCCAGATCATGAGGAAGACGTGCTACCTCTGTGCCTGGATACCGGCATGCTTAATATGAATAATACAAATAAGAAAATTCCAAGTTGTAAACTTTCTTTCCAACTGATTCATCATTCATAATGATACTTTTTTCGTAAAGGCGTTGAATATTTCTAAACAAACGGAATGTGTCTTCATAATTTTCTAAATAATTTTTAATGCTTGTGATATGCTTTATGTTTATAAGTCACGAACTTATAAGTTTTGTTGTTAAATCCGCAAGTATCTATCTCTCTATATACATTTCATTTTTTTAATTAAAAAAAACATTATACAACTCTTTTGCCCTACCGTCGTGTCCCACAAATTCCTGAAGGTTACTTTTTATGCGAATAAAATTCTATGCACTTTGATTATTAAATTTAATATTCTAAATTCATATAAGGCCTAGGTGTCCTGGTGGTAAGGTCCTGCCGTGTGGGGTGTAGAGTTTAAGGTTTGACACCCAATTCCACCAAAAAACCGGCGAGTAAGAGGGTATGTTGCACGATAAATCAATCGTGAATAAATGTCATCCCGCCGGTGTAATGTTTAGATGAGGGATGCCACGTCGTGTGTCATCCTCGTCACCTGACCATGGTTAAAAATTACTACGTCCGTCCTAAAATAGCCCTATTTTTGCTTTATAGTTGGGCGTCAATATAACTAAACTAATCTAAACTAAAGAACTAAAATTGCTTACTAAATTATTAAAGTATTATGAATTTAAATTCTTACTTTTTAGAATCAGGCCAATCAGACCTATACAGAGTTTCTAATTCATAATTTGTGATTTCACCATTTTTTTGCTCATCATTAATCTAAAAATAAAGAATATTTATTAATTTTAATTAAAATAATTAATGGAAATGATTATTTTCTAAATAATTTTGCAAAAATATTCTTTGGGAAAAAATACAGAGTTTGAGAAACTATATATCCATCAATCTAATAAATTGCTCTATGGAATATTTTGATTTTTTAAGAAACAATAATTCAAAAATAAGATATATTTAATAATAAAAAAAGATTTTTAATGTTAGCTATGAAATTCTAAATAAATGAAAAAAATTTCAGGTAAATAAGAAAGGATTTATAAGTTTCATTCAAAATCTGCAAATCTGCAATAAAACTATCTTTATATTTTAATAATTCTTAATATGCTTATGAAGGTTGGAATTTCTATTAAAAAATTTAGCCACGAAAGAATTTAATTTAAAAATTAGTTGATTTATAAATTACATGCCGATATTCTTGCATATATATTAAAAATTGTTTCTGTAAAAATGCATTTCGAATCATATGCTAATTTTAACAATTGTGTGAATTATCCGTGATTCATAAAACATGACAAGAAGCTAATATTTAAAAAGGAACTTGGCCAATAGTGAAAATTTTCAAATAAAGCTTGACCCTTGAATAAATACTTGGAGGTACCAAACTTTTTCGTTCATTGCTTATATTTTTTCACCAGTGGGTTTTTGATGCATTATTTGTCCACTTTGGAGAATTTGTTTAGATTTTGTAATCAAGATCTGAAAATGCTTCATAGTTTAAAAGATTTAACACGAATTGACTTCTTTTATTCTCATTTTCAAACGGTAAGAAGTAATAGTTTTAACTAAGCAATATTCCGTAAAACATTCGTTTTCCTTTTTCTCGGTCATTTATTAACTAACGTTGTTTCATGAGAGGGCAAATGTAAACATGTAATTGTCACAGCACACTGCCGATGCGTCCAAAGCATTATTTATTCGCCTTCTTGCTCGTTGTTATCTCTCTAGCGGATGTTTATTCCTCATTAGGCTCCTTCAACCCATAAAGATTCAATTTAAAATTCACTATTTTAAATGTGAAACACAAAATTCCAAGTATTGATAAATAATCTAGATAGTTTCATGGGAGACTTTGCTAACTGAGAGAAACAAGTAGTGTTAAAAAAGTCAATTTCTGCTTAGGTCAACAAAGAATTTTTTTTATTTTAGTTACTTTGTATTAAATAATTACGATGAATATAAATATGTATATAAATTTGACAGAATCACAATAATAAGTGGCAAAAATAAAAGCGCATTTATTTGCGATTTCCCTTTCTCTATTTCGAAACGTAATTAAATCTTAAGGATAAGTAGAAGTGAGCAACAATGGATGACAAATATTTTAAAGAGAGCATTCGAAATTGAACCTCAAGCTTAAAACGTATTCAATTTTATTTTTTGCGAATATATCTTTATTCTAAACACTAAAGCACGATAGCTAACTGATTTCGAAAATCATTTGGGTAAAACGTATATTTAAAGCAAAAGCTTTCAAAAATTTATCAAAAAATTATTGAAAAAATAGCTGATCTCGCATTCTTCACCTCCGAAAAATTCTGAAATCCTCGCATTTTACTGATTGAGCTACTGCCTTTTGATTTGAAACTGAATTTCAAACTGCTAAATTGCTCTATTTAAAGTATTAAAAATTACTTAAATTTAATTTAAAAATTAATATTTGAAAAAAAAAACTGTGTTAAAATTAAGGGCCATCCACTACAAAATTTTAAAAAACTGAATTTGAACTTGAGTGGTTGAATAAGAAGAATTTTCCTGACTTTTGAAAATTTAAACAAGATAGATAAATACATTTTGGTATATTTATCTAAAAATAAAGAGTGTGAATTAATAGAAGGAATTGAAAATAGCCTCTTTATTTAATAGGAGTAAATAATTTTAATTCAATAATTATTAATATTAGATTTTATGTTTTAACGAATTATCTGCATGCTAAGTTTTAATTACTGCTATTCTTAAAGCACTTACATTCGATGTTTTATCACAATCCTCAGAGCCTAGGCTCTGTGCCTCTCCGTAGGGAGGTTCAGAAAAATCATCATCATCATTAAACGTAATGCAGCAGAGCTGACATCTGAAAACAAAAATACGTTAGTGTTTCCTCTTCTCAGAGAAAAAAATGGTTTAGAATTGTTAACGGTTATCGACAAATTCATTCATTCCTAATACAGTTGTTTCTAGTTCTTTAAACTTTGTTTGCAATAAACGATTGTTTCAGAATTTTTCATCCAACCAAAATGGGTAATATGCGAAACATATTAAAAAGTTTATTCTATTACGGGTTCGCTAAATATTGACTTGTAAAATCTTTACAAATTCTTTAGTATAGACTAAATGAAAAAAACATCTCTGAAAATGAAAATAATTAAAAAGCATTGAACTAATATATGAAATAATATATGAGCAGAAATTTGAAAAGAAAAAATTTATAATTCTTTTTCGACCCAGTTCATAGCTAAAGTACACAGTTCAACATACCAGATACATAAAAACTCTCAAAAATTAATATCAATTTCAAAATAAACTTGCAAATATTAATTACAATAGTATATTGACATAAAGGTAAAATTATTTGTTATTTCAAATAATAACATTTGACTTCTTTATTATAGCTTTATTTATGTATGAATGCCAAAATAATTTGTGACATCCATGCATTTGTATGTGCTGAAGTTGTACATGCATATACATTAATATTAACATAAATTGCTAATATTCCTATATAAAAAAGGCACAATAAAAAGTGACAGAATATATTTCGAAATATATGTAGAGCTGTTAAAAGCTTATATGTTTTTTTCTGCATTTTCAGATATCCGTTAATGATCGAAATTTTCATTCTCTGGTATTTTTCAGGAAGATCCGGAGATTTTTTTTCGGGGGCGGGCATGAATCAAAATTGGAACGTAATCACTGAAATATATTTTGTGAGATTTAACAGAATCTAATTTGAACAATTTGGTAACTGGTGAGCAGACTTAATTGCGTAGACTGAAATTAAAAAAAAAATATGCGTTGGTCTTTTTGGCTCTGAGAGAGAAATATTTTATGTAAAACATTGCAAATCTACCATAATAACAAATTCAGGTTTGAAATTTTATGTAAAAGGTAAAGCAGCATATGAATCACGCTTTTTATGACAATTAATTTTTGTTCTTATTAATACCTTATTATTATCTATTGCATGCATTTAAGAAACACCAAACTACATAATACAAATATGAAGAGAGAATGAAAAGATTTGAAAGTAGTTTTGTATAACTCAAAGATATCTACAAAAGTGCAAGAAAATTAGAAAGCTATAAGTAAACCAAAACTAATAAATAAATTAATTTATAAACGCTGAATATTAATGAAAAGATGAAAAAAATACTTTACAGTTTTCTCTTCAGCCACTTCATGGTGAAAGAGTAGCTTCAATACGAAGAAGTCAACGCAAATTCTCAAGAATTCTCAAAAAAGATGCAAAATATAACCGCAGTGATTTTTTCAACACTTTACAAACGCAAAGAAATATCACTAATAAACCAAAAATAATAAAATACGCCTTCTTTATTGCAGCTAATAATGAGGATTTTCAAGAATACAATAAGTATCATTGATATTATTATAAAATTCTTTGTTGTCGCAATGAACAAAATGATTTTACATTATTGAGATTATTGTTTTTAAAGCGTTGACAGGTGGTTATTTATTATATCATCACTTTTTTCGATTTTGAAGAAACTGTTTTTAAGTTTATCAAACTGCATTATTTGGACAATTGCAGAGAAATTACCCAAATTCCCCGAAAAAGTTCCTATGGATAGATAACATCCCGTTTCGAATCTATATTGTAAGGATTTTCATTCATTTAACATCATTTTCGCCCTGACTTTGATTTAAAATTCCAAGCACCGTGTAGTAATAAAAACGCGGGGGTAGGAGGCTACTAATACTAAAACCACGTCTTGGTTAACATATAAATATAACTTTGATTGAAATATCAATTATATAAACATATATTCTTTATTGCAACTGATTATACACTTCCATAATTTGCCCCAATTTTTCCTGATATTTAGATTTTATCGTTACTTTACTTCTTACAATTATACATTTGAATAATTGATACAATTGGTGATATTTCAATGATATAATTGTATCATTCTTATATCTTCCCCAACTATATGCTGAAGGTATAAGAAAATATTAAGACAAAACATTGAATAATAATTAAAAAAACTACGACGTAAGAAAATCGGGGGGGGGGGAGCTAATATATGTGTTGCGATTTGAATTACATAAATATCGTCAACACGTACTTTTAAAGCAAACTTTTATGTTCTTGTAAAGCATAAAAGCTGAAATTTTTGAAATTTCAAATAAAAAAATTCTTATCGGCAAGCTGGAAGTCAAAGGTAGATTCCTTTACATCTGAACTACTATTTGGCAACGTTAGTTGTTAGATGTAGAAACGCTCAAAATTAGGCCTTAGAAATCAATTTTCAATTTCTACCTTTTAAGATAGGGCAGTGATTGGAAAGCCGTAATCAAAATTTTTTTCTCTTCATGAGATCCTAATTTGGCTATCTGGATTTCTATTTCAACCTTCAATATTAAGAAAATTATAGTGAAAGGAAATTTAAATCCCCCTTAGAGATGTAAATATGAGATTTTTACGTTTATAATAAATTCTAATCAAATTAAAATGAAAACAAAATTACTAAGATATCCTGGGAACAGTGTTACACGAGTATAAACTTTTGAAAGAAGGGTGGTATTGGATTCTAGGGATCCTGATCAATGAACTGAAATTTTTTTCAAAGTCTTATCGTGAAAACAAATGAAATAAGTCGTCTTCCTGTAGGAATCTTATTGAAAATGTAGATATACATTGAAGTTTTTTTTAAAACATTTCGTTCAAAAAATTGTTGATTTTTTAAGAAAGGAAAATTTTAAAAAAATATGTATATTTGAGCTTATAACATATCAAATATGACTGCAGAGTACTTAAAACGTTTCCTTGTTTACCATTATTTCAAAAAATAAATAAATAAGGAGAATATTTAGCCACATTATAAAGTCTACCGTTATATTGCAACTTTTTTTCATTTGTCTTTGATCTATTTGATAAAAGGGACTCCTTTCGAAATTGGGGAAGGAAGACGAAATGTTAAAAGGAATGTCTACACATATTGTCCAATAAATACTTTTAAACGAATACTTCTGGAGATTTCTCGTTTCATTTAAAATTGAATTGCACAAACTAAATCGAATTTTCAGAAGACAGTTCGTGACACGAGAGCAATGCGTAAACACTAGAAATAAAAAAAATCACTCCTCTTTCAGTAATATTCTCCTTTGATTTTGTGTAAATAAGGTATGCGGAACTATAAAGTAATTTTGAAAAGTATGCGACCTTTGTGCACAAATCTTGAACATTCAAGGATAATATAAGGGTTTGTTAATAGTCTCTACAGGAAATTTTCATAATTCTTTTAATTATAGTTAGTAATGGAACGAAACCTTTAGCACCTTTTAATGTTGCTTTAATGCGTTATTTATGGTTGATTTTAAAGATTTTTTCTAATATGGCTAATGGTGTTGTTGGATATCTGATTGTTTCCAATAAACAAATGAATGAATTTTTCTTTTGTATACGGTTTTCGTATGTTTGTATTTATCATAGGCTGTACTTTATTTTGCTATCTTAAGTCAAGTTCATTTTATTCAGAAACGCTCATTGATGTATGTATGTGCCAGAAAATTGTATTTGTTTGCGGTTTAAATTATAATCTTGATAAGTTTAATTTGATAAAAAACGATGGGGATGTTTCTTAAAGTGAAAATTCTAAAAATAATTCGAAAATATTGATACTGTGGCTATGTGGATAATTATGATCAAATTACAAATATTTTTTAATAGTATGAACATTGCAATTTTCAATGCAAGAAGTGTTTAATGTGAAAATTATTTTTTAAAATTCATTTAAAAATATGCTGCAATATTATCTTTTAATTCTTATAGATTGAAATATATATTCGCATAGATAATTTTTTTACCATGTGAAAGAGTTTTTCAAATCAGTTTTGATGAAAGAAAAGTTATCACATTTTAGAAAGAATAGGTGGCATTATTCTACATATTTTTTCTCTTTTGCAGCATTAGTGCTATATTTTCCTAAACCAGTTATCAATCTTTCTCATTATCTTGGTTTGGCAGCAATAAAAGGAGGGAAAATGTAATTTTCTCACTCGTCGGAATTAATAACGAGTGAAGGATTTGTTTGCGTCAGAAATTGTCTCTTATATGATTAAACAAGACGTTACTGAAGTTATAAAAGTCCTTTAATTCGTCCCGGTATTGAATTTTGGATGAGTACAGAAATGGCTTTAACTCATATCGTTTGAATGGCATTTCTGATAAACAGAGCGATCTCAATATTTCCGGATATCTGACGTTAAGTTTCAAAGTCTCAAATCCTTTTCTAGAAATCAAAAGAATATATTATTACAAGAGTGTTAATTTATAACGTGAAGTCTGCGATAAATGCAATTTAGATATAAGCTGAATCATGGCCTTCATAATTCACAGGAAAAAAAATACGAATTTTGAACAACAAAATTCTCAAATTCATGAAATGTCCAAATCTCAATATTTTGTAGTTTTCATTAACGCTCTTTTTTTTCAGTGTTTAATTAAAATCGAAAAACACGCTTTCTGAAAAAAATAATTCAATATTTAGAGATATATTTTTACTTTATAACTGAAAACTTTTATAAAGGAATATATGTAAATAATCGAAGAAATATTTAGCAACATTTAAAACCTCCACACCCTCAAATATTGAAATGAATAAAAATGTATATTTAGAAAGATTGCACTAAATTAAACCATTGCATTTTATTTCTAGCAAGTTAACTATCTAATTCTTCGGTGAAAATACAGTAATAAATAAGAACTACAGGAGATAATCTTCAATTTAAGACACTTATAGTCAGAGATATTGTCAATTGATTAATAATTTTCTCTTTAAATACACAGTATTGATATAAAAGTCAAGAACAACTAGTCGTCATGAAAACAATACCAACGTATTTTTAAGGACTTTAACTGCAAAGATTTATCTTAAAAATTAGCTGTTCTATCCTTGCCTCCATTCAATAAAATAAATATACACCACATAATAATGCATTTAAAGATTTATTATAACATCCCTAATTACATATAAATAATTTATGCTTCATGGAATTAATAATAAAATGTTTTTTTTTCATTACTTACGAATTTGTTATCAAAATAAAAAAAATATTAAGCAAAGGAATATGAATGAAAAGGCAATTAAATTAAAGGCTCGAACAAAATTAGGAAATCCAAATACAATTAGAAAGCAGATGCGAAATATAAACAGTAATTAATTGATTTATTTTACCTTGTTTACAGTTCCTAATTGTTTTCAGCTTAACAATCTTTGCTGGGTATTAGGCAAACAGAATCATAACACCGCAATATTTATCTTAGAATGTATTTATATACCGAGTGCTACTTTTTTCAACTCCCATTTATTGAAAAATTTTCCAAGGAAAAGAAAATTGTTTCCAGTTTTACCAGTTTGTGTATTTACTCATCTAATAACAGATAACAAATGTCAAAATTAATATAATGTTTCGAAAAAAAGTCTTAACACTTTTTAAAATACGAACTTGTATATCTTTTGAAGACTTCACATTTTTGAATACATTTACTAAGAATGATAAGAAACGAAGAAATCTTAATACTTCTCTCTTAATTTGAGTTCTTAATTTGTGTTAAAACATTTCTGTTTACTCTTCGATTTGCCATTCTATTTTAAGATATGTAAAAATAAAGTATTCAAAAAAAATTTGAAATATATTTTTGAAAGTTTTATTTCTGATATACTTTACAAATTCCTTAAAATCCTGTGAAAAAAAGTTGTATAAAGGTTCTCAGTGTCATTTTAATAAAATTTTAATAATTTATAATAACGTTGTACGACAAAATGAAAAAATGGTTAAAACACAATCAGATAAGTTTATCTGGCATTGTCTATGAATTAAGGATGCATTGTTTTTGGTAGTTTAAGTTTGCAGAATTATACCGAAAAAGCCTGTCTACATCAAAAATGATAAAATCGAACACTCGAAGTGAAGTCGAAGTAAGCGAAATGCAATTGTTGTTTTTACTACAGAGCTCTAAATGTGTTCACAAGAATATGCTATTATTTTTCTATTTTTACCTTAAAATAATTTTCGCAACCTATAGATAATCTCTGAAGATTACAGTGAATGGTTCGTCAAAACATTATTCAGAGATACAGGAAACACAAACTAATTTCATTAACTTCATTTTAATATCTCTGAAAACTTTACAATTACATGCCTGAAAATTCATGTCTCTCTAAATGAATGTGAAAAAAATATTTCAATCACTGACACTTTTTCAACATGAGGGGAATGCAAGATTTTAATTTTTATTATTTTTGGTTTTTACCTACTACTTACAGAAGCAAAATTATTTACAAACATTGCATTACTTTATTTGATAAAATTTTATGATTTGAAATATATATCTAATTCGATTAATTAAGGAACTAAGTGTATGTTATGTGTTTTGGGATACTCTGTATAGCAGATGTAAGGTCCTTATTTTTTACCCTATAGAATCATATTCATTAATCTTCATTTTTTTGCATTTATTGAAACTTAACAAAAGTACATATCAGAGAAAATATTTCTTCAGCAATCATTGTGAAATGTATTTACAGTAATTTTTATATAGAATTTTAATCCAAATGAAGAATAAAATTAGGCAAGTGAATATCATGAAATTCCAAATGGTGTCGGTAATTTAGATTGAGATTTCCTCATAAACCAATTACCAGATACTTACATGAAGCTTTTAATAATATATGGTAAAGAAATTCAGTCGTTTATTTAGAAATGAACGATCAAGCGAATTTTAGCGAATCATATTTAGAAATGAGCGATTATCAAGCGAAAAACTTTTATAAATTTCCTTTCCCTATCTTTCAGCAATTTTAATGTAACTTTTTATATATTTTCTTCAACACATAAAAAATGGTATAACAAATCATTTGCTTTTGAAACACGATAATTGGATTCAAAAACTAAGCTTTGAAAGAGCACTGGTTAATAAAGATTTCCAATAACACAATTTTGGAACGTATTTTCCCGATAATGCATCTAAACATTGTCTTGCTTTGTTTTGTTTAATTGGAGAAACACATTATACTATGGCGAAATGTAAACCACAAATGAGTAGAAACTAAATACATCAAGAATAACTTTAATTCATTTTTATGTCTTGAACCTTATTATTTTATTATTACCAATTTTATTAGATGTTATGGTTTAAACATTTATTTGAAAAAAAAATAAAATGTTTCTCTCTGGTTTTTTTAAGCAATTATTGTTAAAGAAGCATATTTTAGTCATATATTCTGTTCTAAATACATTGGAAAAAAAGTTCTGTTCTCAAAAGTAAGAAATCTATGATAATAAAAATTACACAACCTATAATTAAGAATTAATAACTTATCAAAAAGGCTTTAATAGAATTTAATATGTATTTTACTGAATAGCAAAATAGAGTGACTCATAATTACGGATTGTAATTAGTAGAATGGATAAACTTTAAAATGTTTGCTACATATTTAAAACTACTATTTTTTTCTTTTATATTTGAGACTTTTTAATGTCTGATTTTCTATTCTGTGTAACTACTAGATTCAGTATAACTTTTAAAACATGTTAAACCGTAGTCGCTGAATAGCTGATTTGAAATGCATGCTCAAAATATCAAGCATTTCATTTTTTCCCTCTTTTTTTTCACTTTTTACTTTATGATCAGTCTAGAATCAGAATTTGACCTAATTTAACTATGGTAGTCCAATGCATTCATAAAATTATGACATTTCATGGTAGTCTAGCAGAGTACAACAGTTTCTCGAAGAATCAATATGTCGCCTATTATTCGTCCTATTATCAAAATTTCTGAAAATTTTAGTAAGCATTTTTTTTGTTTTGCCTGAGAACATTGGTACTGCATCTTTTCAGCATCTCATAGAGCTGTTTGTTATAGAATCCTTTTTCAGATAGAATTTTCTATGCAACAATATTTTCACAAAACCATTTCTTTGTCGAGTTAAATGCAGGAATCAATGTGTTCCGTACTGATGAAAAAATTGAGTTTTCTGAAGCGTTAGTTACCTGTCATAACTAACACAATTTTGTATAAAAATTAAGAATATCAAGTACTAAATATTAATAATTCATCAGTATATTGCTTATTATTTATGGCTATATTGGATTCTTGTATTTACTTTTAAACACAAGAGATTCCATTTAATATAATAAAACTTTATGAACCAATAAAAAACCCAATTATTTCCATGTAATAAAAATATTTTATAAACCAATTATTTTCATGTAATTTGGATTTTCTTCAAAAATTGCTATTAATTGCCTTTGGATTTGGTGGATGCTATCAGATGCAAACAAATGTTAGTAATCTTGCCTGCCAATTATGATTGCATTGGTTTCTCATCTAAGAAACTCATTATTAGGTTTTGAGAAAGTACCATGTGAATGCTATAATCAAATAACAAACACAATTTATTTTTCTAACTATCATTTAGCAGTGACTAACTTCATCAATAGAACAGAAAAAGAAATTGTGGTTGTTATTTTATTATAGCATTCACATGGTACTTTCTCAAGTACTCAAGTACCTAGTACTGCACTTTTTAGACGATAAAGAACCAAGTGAAAGCAATAAACAAATCACAACCACAATTTCCTTTGCCGGTTTTCTGGTACAGAGGTAGCATGTCCTTCTCGTGTTCTGGGATTCCCGGGTTCGAGTCCCGATTTGGGCATAGTTGTTCTTCTGTGAGCTATTTGTGAGATGTGTGATTGTACCTCCCTGTAAAAAGGGGCTGTGCAAGCAAATGTAGTGTGTGTGTGTAGCTAAGTCGTACTCTTAGCCCTATGTGGCGCTACTTCAAAAACAAGAAACACTTCTTTCGGCTTAAATCTGCTGCTGTATCGGAGGGAGGGTTTGTCCATTGCAAGCGCCATTCAGAAAATTAATAACTTCTCAAAATTAATTCGGCTTTTTATAATAGGAATTTTGTTTAATTGCCAAGAAAGTTTCAGATTTGCTTCTCAATGAGCATTAATTTGAGAAGCAAGAATAATTTGAATTTGAGAAGCAAGGTTCTTTATAATTATGTATCGTTCAAATGCGAGATAGTTCTGGAGTTTCAGATTTAAATTTCAGAAATTAAGTTTGAACAAGCTTTTTGCATGACCCAAATTTTTCTTTCACAGAGAAAGTACGACATTACTTATTCATTATTATGTGTTTACATTCAGGCATAAATAAGTATTATGAGTATTAACATGGTCTACTTGAATTCATTGTGTCATAGCAATAATCAGTACAACTTCATCACTTACCATCAAAGTTAATTAGTACTTTAATTTATCATTTCATGCGATACTGGGTATTAAATTATGAGTATTAAGTTAAACTAAATATGCTTATATAATTAGGTTAATATATTCATTTGAATTTAAACATTTCTATAGTCGTACTAAAAATATGTTTCGTATTCTATGCGATTTAATATTTTTTTCTATTTATATGCCCTACGCTTTTCAAATTTCAGCAGGTTCGGGAACTTTAGTTCCTTTATAACTCCTTGTGTTTACATTCTTTAAAATTTGTTATAATTATCAATATAATTTCTGTCTATTTTACATCTTAAAAAAAGGAATATAGAAATAATATAATCTAAAATGTTTATGAATATACACTTAATTAACAGATCGTTTTCTCTTTAATTAAGATGAAGCGTCTAGACGCGGTGATAAAATATTGGTATCGTTAATGGAAGGTCCTAAGGTCGAAACACAATGCCACTGAGAAACCGCCGTGAAAGCGAATCTGATACGTTACATCTATTGAGATAACCGACAGGAGTCGTTATTTTCGTTTGACACGAAATTTTGAAGAGAAATACCAGGTTAAGTGTCATCCTCGACATTTGTCTGAGATTCTTAATTATGAGGTCTGTTCCAAAATATTTCAAGTTTTGCTTTAAAATGAGACGTAAATATATCTCAATTAAATTGAAAACTGTTGTTAGTTTTCTCAAATAAAATATTTAAACAGTAATTTGAAGTAACCCTTCCACTTAATGAGCAGATTTAAAGTAATCATTTCTTTCTCATTTGTATTCACAAAAGGTTATGTTCTGTGGATCGGATTTACTAATAGATGTGGATGAGATTTTCTCTGGATTGAATTGGATCTTTATCTAAAACATTAAATTAATGAAATATCAATGAGCATTATTCATGCATTTCAGTTTAAAGGAAATATTTTATCAAAACTTAGAAAACCTTTTTCCATATTTTTGTTTTCTCTCAAAAATTATTCAAGTAACTAAAGAGAATAATTCAATGAGAATCAGGATTAAAATTATTTTAATACAGTTTTGTTTTAGAAATCAATGGTATGGCACAATAAAATAAATTTTCTAATCCTGGGGTTGATTATAAACAAGATACATCTTATTTTACAGTGCTCTAAACAATTTTTTGAAGTTGAAGCTATTTTAATCAAATAAACTTTTAGACGAAGTTTTCCCATATTTAAAATTATGGGAAGACTATTTTAACATCTAGAGAAGGTATTTCCACTGACAAGAATATAAATGCTAGAACATCGTTTAAAAGTTTAAACTGCATTTATTAGAAAGCTTCCTATCTTTTTTTAAAATCAAGCAATTTTTTTTTCTTATCCAGAAAATAACACTGGCAAAAATTTATTTCAATAACTGAACCGATGACTTATCATTGTAATTCTGGACATGAGTTACACACACACACACATAAAAACTAATTGAATTATTTTCGTGAATATTATCATAATTCTATCAGTATTTTCATTGTATTAAGGGCGCTTCTAAATTTTTATTGTATATTTTTTGCATTTTCATTTTTGTTTCCTTTACAAGAGTATTATTAGATTTAAAAAGTTAGCAAATAATTTTAAATGTGCACAGAAATGTTTCATCGCAAATATGGAGACTTTTTATAAAGAAATATAAAGATATCAAATTTGTTTATGCAATTTAAATGGAGAAAAACATTAACGTGTTTTTGTTTATCCTGAAAAATATTTTATACTTTTTTTCAGCAATTTTTCCTAATAACATTGAAATTATGTTATTACCATATCACTTCTCTCCTCAATTATATTAGTCAATGAATTAATCAGAATATATGTAGTAACCTGGTTTAAATATATATATATATATATATATATATATATATATATATATATAT
>JAOUZG010039494.1:68731-155823 GCA_026289955.1 Argiope argentata
ATATATATATATATATATATATATATATATATATATATTTGATATAAATATTTTCTCATAGTATACATTTTTAGTGCTATTAAGTAAGAAGATCCAGTGTAATTTCATTCTGTAATATATAGTAATTAAACGGGAGATTCATTTAGAGTAAAATTATATTCTGCTTTCTTACTTAATAGCACTAATTTTATTATTCATTATATATTCTTTAATAAATATAACTAAAAAGAAGATAAATGTCGAGTAAAATACTTATCTTCATACATTTCGATGCAACAAAGAATCATTTTACTTATAAAGTGACCATGAAATGAATTATGAAAATTAGGCATCAAGATGGTAACAAAAAATGATGAATTTAATATTATATTAGAAAGAAAACTGTTATATGTAATTTCAAAAGTCATATTTAAGTTCTTATGCAGAGTCTTTCACATTGTGGTGGTACTTTTTTCATCAAGATGACTTCGTAGTTAAGTAGCGTGCTCTAGTCAGTGGTTTAATCATAAGATGCTCGAGTCAAGTGTATTTATTCGGTATTTACGAGATTTATATTTTTTACATGTTAATGCTATAAATGTCGCCATGTACATAATACATACTTGTCCATCAGCACTATGAATACTTATCTTTAATGTACAATATATGTACAGTGGATTAATCATCTATTAAACATCAAACAAAATGATTGTTATTATCGCCATGTCAGATGATAGTTCGCCAAATGTGGCAACCATTCTTCTTGCAAATTCTTACTTTTGTTTTTGTATTCATTCTTGTTTGTGTCTCATTTGGTTTTGGGCATTCTATGGTGAGCGTCTTGTAATGGAAAGTATGGAATTGGTAATTAAAGATTTTGAATATAAATTAGTTCAATCATTCAGAAAACAACTCAGCACTCGTAGAAACTTAATTGAAAAAGTCATATATACAGTCCATTTAGTATTCTACAATCATCCATTAATCAGCATTACTTATTTTTATTTATACTAACGTTTTGGCATTTTTATTTCTTATCATCTTTTCTATTACTATGATTTTAATGCACTAATCAGAATAAAAATTATAAGATATATCTGGAGAAGTATTTCAAAAACCTAAAAATCTTTGAAATCTGGAAGGAAACTGTGAATTAAAGGAATGTTGAGAAATAAAACTGATCTATTGCAAAATGTAAACGGAGAAAATAAAAATATATATGGTATAAATGATATTGAGCATAAATGACCTTTATGGATTGTAAGCGAGGTTGCAATAGTTGGATAATTTGAATCAAAATATTATTTTAATTTTATGCAGTAGATGCAACGAAATGTTTGTATTATGAAGTTAACAAGAAAATTATTATAGAAATTTAGCATTATTATATGTACTATTCAAGAAATGAGGGGGGAAATGTTGATTAAAAAAAGTTGTTAGTTGGAATTTATCATTCTGAAAGTAATTATTTTAAATTTTAGACTATTTTTCTAAAATATTTTATTTTATGTCATTATTTTCTTTTCAATTAATAATTTTTTTTCGAAATATTGTCAAAAAAGATATAAAAAATATCTATATCAAATGTGACAGAATAAAGTTTATTTATTTAACCTAAATTAATTACAGTACCTATTTCCCCCTTATTCTTTGTCTATATGCGTGTATATAATTTATATCTTTTAATGTGAGGCTTGGTGTCGAAATCCATGGCTTAAGCATTTTATTTTTTTCTATTGACGCTTGTTGCTTGGTGCAATTAAAAAAAAACGGATTAATTTCACTTTACGCTTTTTTGGTATTAAATATTTCTTTTTTTATCTCGTTCGGTAAATCTTTTACTTTTGTCAACAAATTAAACAATTTAGCTCTTATTTTGGATAAGCTCTCACAAATTTGCAAAATGTTTTATAACTTTTCAGAAAGTAATGATCACTTATCTAGATCATCACCGATATTGAAACTAAATCTGCAGAACAATACTGAAAAGCAATTTATAACGCATAATTGGATTTATCTATCAGAAAGAGAATATACATATAATAATAATTTCATGTTTGGATAATTAATATCTTATGGGCTGTTTACTTTCATCAAAATTAAATTTGTTTTTCTAAATTGTTCTGAGAATTTCGATATCTGAAAAGTGTGTTGCAAAACCTCATCATTCTGAAGGTATCGTTGCCTCGGCATCTTTATTGTTGTCAATGTTTCTGTTTCGTATCCCTAAACACGTAGATACTCGTGGAACAACACTAACTTAGCACGAATTATAGAATTCGATTTGCTTGTTTAAGCAGTATTGAATAATTTTTAACATGAGTAAAACATTGATAAAAAATCATAATTAATGAATTCAGTAATAGAATTTTCAAAATAATAAGAAATAAAAATTTGATATATGTAACTGCTTGATTAACTGAATCATGATAGGGTTTTGATTAAAATATTTATAGGCATAGTATGCAAAATGTCACCTGTATTGAGAGGAATGTTTTTAGCGATATGAAGGAGAATGGCTAAAGTAATATATGTTTACTTGATAGTTCGGACGCGGAAATCTGGAGTTTTGTTTCTGGAGTATTTTTTCTTCTCATAAAGGCTGGAAATTGCTTAAGCAGTTAATATTCTCTTATTGGATCTAAATTAGGAAATACTCTGCTGTAATATTACTGAACTGTCTTGCCTTTCTTAAAACGATAAACAACTCCATCCCAACATTGCCTCCTTAACTGCAACTTTATCCATTATCTTATGAAATGATATCTTTGGGTTTGGAAATATGCTGTCGTATCGATTCAAATAAATCTCTGAATTATACAAGACGTTTAGGAATTCCAACTAGAATTATAACGTCTGAAATTGATTTTTAACTTATTACTAGAGATATATTGTTATATAAAGCCTGAGACACCCTCGAGAGCAATATTAAAGGTGTTTATATTGGAGAAATTTGATTTTAAAAAATCTGATAAGCCTTCAGCTTTTGAGGATAGAATTAATAAGCAATGCGAAAGACTAATTCGTAAGCTATAAACATTATACCAAGGCTGGACTTATTGTATTTGTATAGTAGCTGCTATTGAATTTTCAACTCATCTAAGTAAGGCAATGGAAATTTACTAGATAAAATAAGTACAACTAAATTTTTCATGCTAATTCATTTTTAAAACTTAGATATTCTGCCAGATTTTATATTGAAACTTTTACTCATTAGTTAGTTCTTCTCTAGATGTAAAAATCCACCCCAGTACTCTAAACTCTTTTCTGTCTGCGATTTAATCTAAGTGAGCATCTCTTGATTTATCAGTGCCGCCAAGTATGGCCAAGAGTAGGACTTGGCTACTTTATCCGCCACATTTTCTTGCACAACCTCTTTTAATAGAAGAGGGAAGGTGGGAGGGGAAATCAATACAAGCTCCTCAGGGGCTGGGACATAGGTTTAATAAAATGATTTCGCTCCTTAAGCGAACCAATTTTATATTATGAACATTGATTCATTAGAGATAATTTAAGTATGGTTGTGCAAGAGTGCCGGCTCAACCATCTCTAATTTAAGCTTATAAAATTCGAAAGATAGATTTTAATTGGAATATTGAATAAAATGTTATTTCTCCTTAAATGAACCACTTTTATACTATAGGCGTTGAATCATTATAGATAATTAAAGTATTCTGAAATACTTTATTAAATAATATTCTAGAACTAGTAGAAACAATCGTATGTTGGTGAATTTTTTTTCGAAACGAGCAAGAATGAAATAGATATCAGAGAATAATTTATTGTCAATGTACTGTTTTTTTATTGATGTTAGGATTCAAACATAGTTCATCATTTTTAATCCAAAAGTCGTTCATATTGTGCCAGTAAATCACCATTTTCAGACATTTTACGCTCCTATAACACTGAATACTAGCATAGCTCTTAAGAAATTTATATGTTTATTACATATACTTGAACTTTAGATTAATATTGATGAAATTAAGTTGAATAAATGTACAGTCAGTCACAAAAGTCTACGTACACACAGTGATTTTCTCATGTATTGCACAAAACTCGTAATTTCGAAAATTCATCTTTATTTTCGTAATTATTTATAATAATAACTCAAGTAAAAGAAATGAAAATATCAACATACTTGTTAAAACATAGCGAAAATAACAAAAGGTTTAAACTATGTGGTCACGAAAGTCTGCATACAGAGACAGGAAACTGAAATTTGGAACAATGGATAAATATAAATAAGCCGTTAATACTTAGTAGGCCCTCCCTTTGAAGTAATGACTCCACGCATTCGGTTTGGCATCGAATTCACCAGGTTCTTCGTTGTCTCAGGTAAAATTTGAGACCAAGCCAGCTGCATAGCCTTCTTTAGGGTTTCCACGCTGGTTATGGTTTGTTGTCGAATTTTTCTGTCGATTTCCTCCCAAATGTGTTCGATAGGATTAAGGTCTGGTGACTGTGGAGGTGAATGCAACTGCTGGGGCGTTTTGTAGAGCAGCCTTTCCTTAACAATCTTTGCTGTGTGCTTCGGATCATTGTCTTGTTGAAAGACAAAGTCGTTTCCAAGTCCAAATTTTCTGGCTGATTCAAGTAAGTTGCCTTGCAAAGTATTCAAGTATCCAAAACGATCTATAGTACCAGTGATGAAAACCAGATTACCGACTCTAGCTGCTGCCATGGCACCCCAAACCATCACACTACCTCCACCGTGTTTCTCTGGTGGAGTCAAATTCTCTGGGTTCATTTCCGTGTTCTTTTTCCGCCAAACTTTGTCACGACCGTCACTTCCAAAAACGTTGAACTTGCTCTCGTCAGTGAACACAACTGTTTTCCAAAACTCAAAATCCTTGTCTATATGTGCAGAAGCAAAGGCAAGTCTTTTCTGTTGGTTCACAGATGATATGAAGGGTTTCCTTCTGGGAACTCTGCCGTTTTAGCCGGCTGATCGAAGAATTCTACGAATATTTTCTGGGTGTACCTCCTTTCCACTTGCTGTTGCAATTTGATCCGCTAATTTTGGAGCACTAATTTTTGGATTTTTCTTGACTTTTCTTACTATGGCTCTTGTTTCTCGATCATTAAGCTTTCTTGGACGACTACATCTATATTTGCTGAGCACATTTCCACGCTTAACAAAATTTCTGTAGATTGTTTGCACAGTCGACCTATTTTGGCGATTTCGGCGTAAGATTTCTTTTCACATTTCAATTTGACTATCAAATTTCGAAGTTCTAAGGATGTTTCCTTCCTCTGGCTCATTTTAAGCATTTCGGTATTGTAAAATCTCAGGAAATGAGTTTTCAGATGGCTAACGACACGTGCCACCTCAACCTTAAGTAAGCTTCTACAAAACTTGTTATACGAATCTTCTCCTCTCAGCCAATCAAGTGTATGCAGACTTTTGTGACGCGCTAATATTTACATATTGACAAACTTTCCCACTAAATGCTAATTTTAAACTTATTTTTTTTATTTAAATCACAATTTTTAGTGAAAAGTGAAAGATTGTTAGGATTTCCCAAATCGAAATATAATCAATTTTTGAAATAAGCCCATTTTTAAGGGTGTATGTAGACTTTTATGACTGACTGTAGATTGATTATTGTTTGGTTGAATAATGCTAGTTCATTTACAAAAGGATGTTCATTTGGTAACTTTCAAAGAATTGGAAGTATCTTTGAATTTATTCCCATAAAGATGAAGATAAAAGACTCTGAAAAATAAAAGTATTAAGTTGACTATTCTAAGAAATATTTATCCGTGGAATATTTCCACTTAAACAATTGCATTATTTTGTACGACTCAGTAATGTCAAATAATAACCATGAGGCATAAAAACGAACAAAATCAAATTTATAGCTTCAAATTTTCTCATTCGTTAGCTCAAATTAATCCATGAAGAAAAATGGAGTGAACTGATAACGATATTGTTTAAAAAATTAATTCGAATAGGATATTAATTAGACATTCATTTAAGATGAAGTAAAAAATTTTCTGAAAATTCACCCTATATTTGTATATTAATTTTGCGATTGTATTACGGGTGCAATAGTTATATTCAAAATGAAGTTTTTAAGACTATTATTTACGGAGCCGTTTTAACATTGTAGTAATTGGCATTTTAGAATAAAACATTATGAATTTAGTTAAAAATAATAAATATCCTATATATACAAGAACTGGATTTTACTAAGCCTTGTGAAGTACTGTTAATGTGCAACTGCATGAAATAGTTGGAGGTGTTAAGTTGAATAGGCATCCCGAAAACGGATATAGATTTTAGTGTTGAAATGTAATAATATTAATCTAAACATAACAATTAAAGGGGACCAAGCCTGGTAGCTCAATAAAATGCAATCCAGTTAAAGACTAATCTCACAAGATTTCTCAAAATAAAATAAAAATCTTTGTGTTGCTTGGAATTTATTATAATTTCTGATTTTTTATACTTATTTGGAATTTAATATAAATGGACATAACTCTTTAAATAGTTGTTTAGCCCTCAATTATTTTCTTTTTTCTTATCAATATCCTGGGGGTTTACGTGGTTATAAAGCACATTTTTATTTAAAAATTTGTTATTTCGTTTTACTAATTTAAAATCTAACTTCAAAGTCAAGCTGTTTTTTTTTTAAAAATAAATATCAGTTTTTAAAAATACAAAGATTAAATAAATATGTAAAAAAATGTACATACATTTTGAAATATTATGAATTATGTGTCTCAAAATTTGAAGTTTGTAAATAATTCTCAACGAAAACCGATGAGATAATGTTTAAAAACATTAATGAATTGGGGATTCGGGAATGTAATATTATCTGATTATCAGTATTTTAATCTCCCAATTCATTGAAGGTTTTGGAAAACCTTAGTTCCAACGAACCAAACGATCATGTTTAATAAAGTGTCTTATCTAAATCTAGAAATCAACAAAAATAAGTTGAATCAATAACGGATCACAAAAAATATTTGAAATTAAATTTTATTTTATTGACGATATTGCTTTTACGTTTTATAAAAATGACATTTGTTTTTGTTTATTTTTAAATTCGTAACATAGAATGACCTTTACATTTTGTATATTCATATTAACATAATAATGTATATCAATTTCTATTGCAAGTATAAATCGTTGGAAAGTCATCAATGTTTTGAAGAGGAAATGCTCATTCAGCTTTTGATAAAAGATTTTTAGATCATTCAGTCTTTCAGGTAGTTTTCAAGATTTATATTCAGGTAGATTCGGCACTTTTTGTCAGGTGGACTCAAATCTCAAAGAAATAAATCCTCTATTGGATTGTTGGGAAATATTTCATTCTTGGCATCATATTTTATAACCGAAGTCCATATGAGGACTTCATCGAGGTTTTCCAGCTCTTACGATTGCCAATAATGTTGAAGTATGCACAACTATGCTATTACGTAGAGCAGTTTCAAAGTGAATTTTTCGCCGTTTTAAAGACAGAAAACCATATTTCTATTCAATCTAAACTACATAATTTTTCAAATACTTGATCCAGTTATAGAGTGAGTACATTCATTAGAGTTTGCTTTTGTATATTTTAATAAATCTAACTTTTTTCATTGCGTTTATACAACTTTACATTAATGTACTTAATTCCTTGATGATACAAAGGTTGTTCTGTATTTTCAAATGCCATTCTTGAATTTATGGTCTCAGTAGTCTGGATTGACGATAGAATATATTGATTTGAATTATCCGAGTAACTGATATTATCTGTTGCTACTTCTTTCCGGATTTCGTAGTTTTTCTCTACTTTATCATATTTTGCAGGGAATAGATTTGGTAAACATTTTTCTTCAATAATTTCATTCGTCGAGTAGATGCAATTTCTCCAGAGTTTGTCAATTCTTCGGAATTATCACCTGCTTTTCTTGTTTGAAGTCAAAGAATATTCAGAATTTCATTCCCAGAGGATGAAAACTGCCTTTAGCTTACTGCACTCAGTGCCTTCAAGTACAGGAAGTTGGTGCTAATGTGTTGTAAAACGATGGTTCCTTGTAACAGTTACATTTACATTTTTGTATTCATTATCTCTGAGATCTTCGATTATTTTTAATTTCATAAAATTGTCTTCCATATGCGTGAATCTATTTCAAGCAATATTCAAATTCAATCCATTTATAATCTGGAATACTCTTTTAAACTCTTCGCCTTTAATGACAAGTATTTTAAGAAATTCCATTTTGTGTTTTTTATAAATATTACAGAAGAATGGAGAACAATTATCCTCTATTTATTAAAACAAATTGTGTTCTTTTAATATTTTTAAAATGATATCTGAGAACAAAATAGTATTTGTTTCTAGATGCTTTTATTATAAATAGTGCAATAATAGTTTCATTCGAAATGTTTGGCAAGCATTTTTTATGCTCTTCAATGCATTAGAATTTATCAGAGACTTTGTAAGGAAGTCTTTATATAATAAATTCAGACACCCTTCTATTTGAAATTTTATCCATCGACAGCTCACAATGTCGGCTGGAATAGCAAAAGTTAACATCGTATAATGTGTTGATCATGTATATCTCCAATGGCTGTACTTTCTCATATAAACGGAATAGTATAAAAATCAAAGGCAAAGTCTTCATATAGTATAATTATCGAAATTCACTGTATAACAGTAACTTCATGAAGTGTAATTAGGAAGGTATATTTTAAAACCTTGAATTGATTGATCCTTAAACTCTTTAATTTTTTCTTCTATAAAGCATCTTAACGATAATTGTACGAATCTGAGTAGGGTATTTATAAATTGTAATGCAATTCAAATTGGCTGGAGTCCACAGAGATCTTGTGTTTTACTTTTTTTCCCATTTGGAATGTTTCATAAAAGGGTGAAATTACGTCAGGGGTTTCCTTCTTTCGCACTTTCATATAATGAGTTAATCATGTATTGCCAAGATTCGAGTTTATTTTGATGCTGATGTTTGGAAGTGGAGATGATGCAGACTTGATGTCCATGCTATGCCTCTTCGTCTTGGCTCGATGTTTTGAGCTGAAAAGAAAAAAGAAATAAATCAGATAAATGATGTAACAGTGATATATATATATATATATATATATATATATATATATATATATATATATATCGACAAACTGATAATGAAAATAAAACTCCAAAGTACAAATTTTCAAGTCCATGAGAAATATAATTATCCCTTTTATCTGATTTAAAAAAGAAATGGCTCAACCTTGAGCTCCGTTGTTTTATTCGTTTTTTCTTTTTCAAACGTACTTTGATTTAAAAGTAAAATTATTGTTACCTAGATTTATTTTAAAGAAATTATTTTTGATTATTTAAAGAAATTCTTGACACATTTTTAAAAATATAATTGTTCATATGTGTGGTTTATAAACAAAAATGTATATCAACATTTATACACTTGTATAATGCATTATTCACTTTCACCTGTTCGATGATATAAGTGAATATACCATTTTTTTTTATCACAGTTGCAATTATAAGCATGTATTGTGCTCATAGTTCAGAATTTGCTTTATGCCATGATCTTAATATCTGCGTTTCACAATCATGGTTATAAAAAATTACATTCGCTGTGAGGGACTATTTTTTTGAAATTTTGATATTACTAAGCAGTTATTAATGAAGTTCTTGGGACAAAATTATATAAATATTAAGAATTATTAGATAATCTAGTTTAAATAGCGCTATTTGTAAAAGACCACCTCCTCTCATTTAATGAATTCTCATTCATTAATTAATCATTCGTTAATTCTCAAATCTTATACTCTAAACTTTCTGTTAATACATTTTTTAATAAGTGCTAAAATTTGTTTCTTAAGCCGAACTATCTGAATCCTTAATTTTCATTAAAATGTTTAAAAATTCATTGTTTTTCGTGTTAAATTTATTAATTTTTATATTGAATTTAGATTTTTCATGTTTTTATATAAAAATACATTTTACTGAAAGATATATGGTTCAATTTTTTTTTAAATTACGGACACTGATATCCTTTAATGGATTCTCTTAACAATGATCTGAATTTTAAATTTGTGTCTTTTTATCTACCAGGTTTGCACATTCAATTTTATATTTCAAGATCTCTTTACATAATTCATTATTTATATAGCTATACGATTAACAAAAGAAGTAAGAATGTTTGATCTTCGCCATTTGTGAAATATTAGAGACAATTTCTTTTCTAATATCAATATTATTAAAAATAGAGATTCATGTCTATTGTCGAATCTATGTTCGTGAATATTCATAATTTATCTGTATAATGTGATTAAAGCTAAATTGAGTTTGATTGCGTTTTCTGAATTTGGCTCTGGATGTCACATAAGATAACTAAAAACAGATTAAATATATTACGAAACCATTAATATATTAAAAAACCATTTAAATATATTACCAAGATGTATGCTTCAGGCCGTAGCTTCAAAATTGTCTTGAGAAATATATATTCATTTATTTAAAGGAGTGTCTGGAGATGTGCTATAATATCGAGTTTGTGCGACAATATAGCCAAATCTCCGTTTATTTCCTGCAACTGTGCAAGCAGTTCAACTGCATCAGAATCGGGGCTCTGTAAATAAGAAAATTTAGTTAGAAATTGTCCTTTGATGCTATGATAAGTTATAACAATCAAATAAAGCATTAAAAATTGCTTAAACGTTTGAGTATTTGGAGCATAAAAACCGAGTTAATCTTTTTGAAGATCAAATCTTATGAAACAAAAAACTCAGCCTGCCAGTTTTAAATACTCGAATATAAGGGTTTTGTCCTTAGGATATATATAATATCACATAAGGTAGAATAGGAAAGAAAAATATTTTGTTTTCTTATTTATTTGTGGAAATATTGATAAATTTTGAAAGAAGATTAAAATTAAAGCATTAGAGGAATCGTTTCTATATCTATATGTTCACGATGTAAAAGATTCTACTGGCATATATATAGCACCACTGATAAAGATGTCTCAATTGATTAGTTTACATATGACTTTCCACAATCCGAACATTTACAACACAACACATCGAGGTCATTCAACCCACATCAAAAGGTTTAACGTTCACCAAACTCAAACATACAATAAACCTTCAATGAAAATTTTTTTCCCTAATCCCTGCCCTTCATATTCCAAAATGTGACTTATCCTTCAGTCATCAGTGAAAAAGAATAATTATTCATTCGAAAACGAATTAGAGAAAATAAGAAATATAAAATACTACATGTACCTCACAATTTTTTTTCTTATGAATACAGAAGAAATATGAATGTTAATAAATTGAACATTAATGCAATACCGATATCTTTGTAAACCAAGGATATAAGAGCCGTGATATGTAGAAAAAATAGTTTCTGGAAAACCAACACAGTTTTGCTGCTGAAGAAAGAAAATTGAGAGCTCGAAATTTCAGAAGTGCCAAATTTATCCGATACCGTTTTGCTCCTTCTTGATGAATTTACATTTTATTAATTAATGTATTTTATATTTCTAACATTTTTAAACGTCACGTAATTAAAAAAGGATATTTATAAAAAAATGAGTTTACTTATTGAATTAAATAATCATTGTAAATTTCAGTATTGATTATTATTATTTTTGCTTTGAAAGATATATTTACATTTTATAATCATATCTTTTTTTAAATATATTCATATTCATATTTAACTTATTAGTGCCTTAGAACTGACTTAAAAATATAAATTTGCTTAAATCATAGAAGTTGCTGACATGTATTGTCCATTTATACTTAACATTATAAGCTAAAATGTATATGAGTTGTTATTTTGTTATACATTTAACTTCCTTATCCTCTTAAGACAGCCCCTTTAAATTTTCTATTTTATAAATATTTTCTTTTTTTAATCTTTACCTCTGATTCCGATGCAGCTGAGGTGGTGGTACTGCTGCCAGGATAAATCGTTGAATCATCAGAAATTTGTGGTCTCATGTTGAGGAAAAAATTATAACTGAAATGAAAAAAAGATGTTTTTTATATTTTTATTTTAAGTGAGAAAATAAGAAAACGATTATAAGCAATGTTTAAAAGTTTAAAGCTTTTAATTTATGACAGATTCCATGTAATATAATGAAAACAAACGCATATAACACCAAGCACTTTAAATTTAATATTATTGTTCATTTACTCTAATGAGGATATTCTAAATATAGTTTACTGGTAATTTTGGACAAACTTGTCTACCATTTTTGCCAAACATGACACTATCGACAAGAGGTGGCTTTGCGCCAATAAAAGCATAATTGCGTTTTATTAAGATGGCACAGCAAAATAGTTAAAAGTTCCTTTTTAACGGACATGAACCCTTAAAGCAGGCTGTAAACTATTTAATGAAATCAAAATGAAGTAACAATTACGAGCATACAGAAGACATTAAAAAAACCCAGAATTCTAAGTTGTTTCTGTTTTCACTCATGCATTCGTCATCGACAAGACCACTGAACGGAATCAACGATTTTAAGATGAATTAATGTTTGCAGTAAGTTCTGAGTTTAAAGGACACTGAGTACCCGAGGACAGAAGTCTGACTTTAAGCTCAAATGAAGATGACGCACGTATTTATGTGCGAACCTAACAGATCTCTTTCACACATCTCACAGATAGAACACAGAGTAAAACATATTCATGTCTGTACCAGGACTCAAACCCGGGACAATCAGATCACTGGGAAGAAGTGTTATTCTTCGACCCGTCAATCTAAGGCGTTTTTATGTTATGCCAGTGCTTCAACATTATACTACAGTGTTTCATTACAGTATAAAATGTATTTTGTTTCAGCGTTATCAGCAATAAATTAGAATGCAGTTGTTATATGAAATCGTATTACAAAATCTGCATACAAAATTTTGACTTATGCGATATGTGGGTAAAATCGAAACTAAGAGATTTTATGCTATTATTATGTTATTTTCGTTTTATTTGAGCTCTCATTTTCATAGAGTACTTATGTTTTCATTACATATATTTTAAAGAGTTAAAAATATAAAACTAAAAAAAGCAACAACAATTAAAACGATAATCTACATTATGGTGAATTTATCATGGATAAGATTAATAATAATAAAAATGTTTAGTTTGTAAATTTCCTTCCAACTGATTCTTCATTCATGAGAATTTTTTCGTAAGTTCTTAGGATGTTTCTAAACAAACCCCCTATCTCTTGATAAATTTAAAATTATTTTGAATGTATTTCCTTTTTTATAAGTTTTGGAGTTTGTAATCTAATTCTCTTTAAATGACCAACTTATAAGTTTGTTTGTTAAATCTACAATTATCGGAACTACGCATTAGACCATCCATCTTTTTCGCCAAAATTGAAGGCGTCGCCAATGAGTTGCTAAACCGTTAATAATGGCAAAAAACTGCATTATTTTACAAATTGTTCAAACCTCGTCGTTCGTCATTTTGCTGGCTTCGTTGGCGTCGACGGTTTATCGCCAAATTTGAATCCGTCACCAATGCGTTACTAAACCGTTGGCGACCATTGGCATGGACTGTCTAATACGTAAATACCTAATTATATATCTCTCTCTTCATACTTAATTAAAAGAGCCTTATATAATTCCCTGTCCTAGAAGTGTGTTCGAAGAACTCCTGACAGTAACTTTTTATGCGAATAACATTTAATAAACTTTAATTATTAAATTTGATATTCTAAATTTATATACGGCCATCGTGCTCTAGTGTTAAGGTCTCGGAGTGAGAGTCTTAGTGTTTCAGATTCGAAACCCGATTACACCAAAGAACCGTCATAAGGGGTGGGGGTATGTACCATGTTAAATCCGTCAGGCCAAACATCCTAAGGGGCGAATAGTGGTGAGGGGAGTGCTTGCTTAGGGGTCGTCGTCGCCTTCTGACAGCGGTTCAAAATTAAGAGGTCTTTCTCAATATAGCCCAAGTGTTGCTTTACAACTAGACGTTAATATAATAAAAGAATTAAACTAATACAATAAATTATTTAAATATTATTAATAAAATTTCTTACTTTTTACAATTGGGCCAATCAGCCCTGTATAGAGTTTCCAATTTATAATTGGTGATTTCAAAGTTTTTTTGTGTATCATCAATCTGTAAATAAAGAATATTTGTTTAGAGCTTAAATTAAACAAATATATAAGAAAAAATTTATTTTGAACAGGCGAAATTATTCTATGGGATAGATATTCTAAGTTGACCAAACAAATGTTGTATCTATCATTATAATAAATGTTTCAGTGGAGTAATGTGAGCTTTCAAGAAACCATAATTTTGAAATGTGATCAATTTAATTTTAAAAATAATAATATTAGCAGTGAAATCATAAAGAAATGAAAAAAACCTCGGGAATAAAACAAAATTCCTATGAATTGTGTTTCATTCAAATTCTGCAATATTATAGGATCTAAACAATTTTTATATTTAAATATTTATTCAAATATTTCATTTAAAAAATTGGTTGATGTACACATTACATCCCATGTATTCTTGCATATATATTAACTGTATTATTATTTCTGTAAATTAATTATTATTTCTTTATTTCTGTAAATTTATTATTATTGTTTTTTTATTTATTTCTGTAATGACCATGATAAACAACTTGCCCATTAAGCAAGACATTTCTTAAGCTATGCTACGCTTAATAATTGTTATAATTATTTGTGATATATAAAATATAATAAGAGGCTGAAATTAACTCTATCTCAAATAAATTTCCTTGTTAAAAACATAACCACCCTGATAGCTTTTTGGAATATTTTTTAATGAAACTTATCGTATTCTGAAAATATTCAAATAACACTTGGACCATAAATAAAAACCTGCAAATACCAAACTTCTTCGTTCATATAATCAAGCACGAGTTGGGCTTTTAATAAACTTTTGAATTCATAGAAGAGAATTTGTTCGGATTTTGTTATCAAGATCTGCATATGTTTTATAGTTTAAAATATTTAAATCGATTCTCATTTGCAAACTATAAGTAGTATTCAATAAATAATTCGTTTTCCTTTCGCTCGGTCATATATTAACTGAACTTGTAGTTTTCGATAGGAAGAATGTAGACATGTACTTGTCTCAGCAAACTGCTAATGCTTCCAATGCATTTTTATTTTCTTGCGCGTTGCTATCTATCTATCTGGTGTTTATCCATCTTTAATTTACTTTATCCCATAATGTCTCAATGAGATTTCATTATCATTTTATGTGAAACGCAAAGTGTCAAAATTTCAAGTATTGCTCAATAATCTGGATAATTTCACGTGATACTTAGCTAACTGAAAAAAAGACAAGTAATATCAAAAATTAACGTCAGTTCCTACTTAGGTGAACAAAGAAAATTTTATTTCACTTACTTTTTATCAAATAATTACAATTAATATAAATATGTATATAAACCTGGCAGAATCACAATATTAAGTGCCAAAATAGAAAGTGAATTTTCTTGCAATTACACATTATTTTTATCGAATTTCCTTCTCGTCCCGTGGCTCAATCTTAAAAAATTTTGGTAGGAGATGTGACCAGTAATTAATGAGAAAAATTTTAAGGAAACAAACTGGGATTTAGCCTAAAGATTAACATTTTTTTTTTCAATTTTATTTTTTGTGAATAATTTTTTATTCTAAACTCTGTGAAAAAACTGCTAACTCACTCTCTAAAGTCCTTTGGATGAAACATATATACAGAGCAAAAAGTTTTAAAAAAATTATCTAAAAATTATTGATTTCCGCAAAAATTGAGCTCGCATTTTTCACCTTCACTTGAAAAATATTGAAATCCTTGAATTTTATCGACTGAGATACTACCTGTTGATTCCAATTTTCATATCAGGCTGCTATAAACTCTATTTAGTGTTAATAAATTAATTACATTTACTTAATAAATTAATATTTGAAAAAAAAACTAAATTAACATAAAATGTAACAAAATTTTTAAATATGTATTTAAACTTGATAGATGAATAAAAAACATTTTCTTAACGATTCAAAATTTAACAAGATATATAAATATATATAGGGAGAGTGCCATCTAACTGTAGGAATTGTAAAATAACCTCTTCAAAAAAAGATATAATTAATTTTATCTCAATACTTATTAATATACAATTTTATGAATACAATTTTAGGATTTTACGAATTCGAGAATAATTTTATTTGCTTGTTCAGTTTTAAAATTAATGCTATTCTTAAAACACTTACATCCGATGTTTCATCACGATCCTCAGAGCCTAGGCTCTGTGCCTCTCCGTAGGGAGGTTCAGAAAAATCATCATCATCATTGAACGTAATGCAGCAGAGCTGACATCTGAAAATAAAAATACGTTATTGTTTTCTCTTTACAAAACGAAATCAGTTTAGAATTTTTGAATTTTATTAACAAATTCATCGGTTCATTAAACATTTATTACTAGTTAAACGATTGTATTAGAAATTTTTTTCTATGAACAATGAAATATATGAGACGTTTAAAAAAAGATTATTCTATTATGCTCTTTGTAAATACTAATTGTAAATGGTTTTATAAACTCTTTAGTAACTAAACAACCATTTTTCTTTTACTAACTAAAAAAACCATCTATAAAAATGAAAGTTATTTAAACACAGTTAGTTAATGCAAGAAAACAAATCTTTGAGCAGAAATTCGTTTGCTGTATTATAATTAACATGTATGAATGTCACAATAGTTTTTGACATTCATGCATACGTACGTACTGAAGTTGTAAATGTACATGCATGGATATTAGCATGCAGTTGTATTGCTAACATTCCTAAATGAAAAAGAAAAAGAAAAAAAATGACAGAATAGATTTCGAAATTTATGCAGAAATGGTTAATGCATATTAATTTTTTTCGGTACTTTCTAAATACCCATAGTGGTCGAATTCTTCATGCTCTGATATTTTTCATAAATATTTAGACATTTTTTATATGGAAAGATTAGAACGTAATAATTGAAATTGAATTTTGCTGGATTTAGCAGAATCTGAGCTAAACAATCTTGTTACCTGTGAGCCGGTACAGACTTAATTGTCTGTTGTTCATCTAAAACGCGCTAATTGTTTTGGCTCTCAGAGCGAATGAGTTTAATCAAAATATTATGAATCAACAATAATAACATATAGAGGTTCGAAATTTCATGGAAAATAAAAAGCAGCATATGAAACAAAATTGTGTGATATTTTTTTTTTTATTATTATGAATATATTTATAATATTTGCAGAATCCAAGAACTGCTATAATTGATGAATTCGTAATATGCCATGATGAATTCATAATATTTTTAAATCCAAAAAAATAAGAAAAAGCATTCTAATCATTAAAAAGAAGACTATCACCAAAATTATGTCACCATCTTGAGTTGGGAAGCATATTTTTAATACTGGGCCTGTTTGCTTGTCTGTCTGTCTACCTTCTTTACTGTTTTCACGATAACTCAAAATCGAACAGAGTTAAAAATCGTACTGTTTGTTGCTTAATTGTGGTAAAAATAAATCTTAGGGCTTTTACCTACAATTAGATGAAATCTCCGGAAAGAATTTCCATTTGTCAAACTTTGTTAATCATGAAGTATATCAAATGAAATAAAACAAAAATCTGAATTAATAAAATTTTGAATTGCAGGTATGCAATTCAAAATTGCAGGTATGTATTACATGTTGGATGGTATCTGTAAAGCGTATGATCTTTTGTTAGCAAGCATATTCAAATTTGTGTAGATAATTGAAAAACCTAATGGTTTAAATGATTAAACCATTAGGTTGGTGGTTGATGATCTTGGGTCCAGATTTGTGATAGCAAATATTATAATCTAAAGTAAAAGAAAGTATGTTATTTTGTTGTCATTACTTTTCATAATATTACTAAATGCAAATAGTTACACAACGTCAGTACATTCTAGAATGTACTGCAACGTGTCGGTACATTCTAGCTTACGGAAAGAATATCTGGTCTCACGGTTATGAATCGTCGTAACTTTCGGGTTTATTGTTTCCAACTTAACACATTCTTATCTCTTATTATAATTGTAAAAAAAGAAAGGAAATAAATAAAAATTGAGAAGGCATCATGATGTTTTCGTATATCAGATAGTAGTAGGTGTTCATTTGTATGGCTGTTGAGAAAAATCAGGAACAAAATATAAGCCATCCTCAACAATTTTAGGTTTTCTTGTATTAAGGAGCTTGACGATGATTTAGTTTTCTGAAGATAGCCACAAACACATTGGTTACCATAAAAATGGATAAATACCTAGAATGTTGTTAGAATGTGTCTGTCATTGGGTAAATGTTAATTATAAGTATTTCCTGTATAGGTTCAGAAATTTTACTTTTTGAGGAAATTATATAAAACAAAATTAAATATTTAAACTACAAAATAATATCATTATACTAACCAATTTGACTAACTATTTGTATTTTAAACTTTAATAGTATTTGAACTAAGTAATGTGAGAGTATGTAAGTTTGGCGTTAGTTTTGGCAAAATACTGCGATAAACTAAAAATACGTATATTTCTATTAGACATTTTTAAAACTTTCTTAATTTGATAAGTAATTATTAAATAATAAAACTATGTAATAAGCTGGATTAGTTTAATTAATAAATTAATGATTCTAGTATTATTTAAAAAATGTAAAACACATTTAGTAGGTAAGCACTATATAATTAAAAGTTTAAGGCCAATATCCATTCGCGAGTAGTCAAAAAAGATTTTTTTCATTCAATTCGTTTTTCCTGAGTTACAAACATTGGCTTAACTAAATATTAAGTTTTTTTTCCAAACAATAAATCCAACAGAATTTATTTTCTAACATATGAGCCGGAAACCGTTCATCTTTATTTGATAATTGGAATCATATATTTAGGTGTCTTTGAACTACTTTCGATTACATGTTTAGATTTCTGATGTAGTTAAAATAAATAGAAAGATAAAGGGTCATTTATGGATACATGAAAAACGGTGTTAAGAAGTTTTATATCGTTCGTCAAGTCTGTAAGAACATAAAAAAATCAACAAATCCTTTGTTTAATTGCATTACTATACTAAATATTATATTTTTATTGTTTGTATTTCATTGTAAAGAGATATATATGAGACTTTATGTATCAAAAAATTGTTTCGTTATTTATTTTATTCAAAGTTTTCTTATTAAATTATTCAAATTTCAAATAAATAATTTGACTAACATTACATAAATAACAGATTCAGCCTCGCTTTTTCTCAATAATGCTTAAAAATTTTGAAATATCATGATTTTTAATTAAATTTTCAGGGAAATTTTAGATTATAAATAACTAACATATAAATAATAATCTAATATATAAATAAAATAAATATATTATAAAAGTTCTGTTATAAGATTTTGTGATGCAGAAAAGTAGTTCAAATTTTGTTTTCCAATATTGACGTATAAAAAAATTGAATGCAAGTAAATATTTTCATATTTGTAGCTTTTCATTGCATGTATTTATGAAACTGCAGAAATTATAATACAAATATAAAGAGAGAATGAAAAAGATTTGAAAGTAGTTTTATGTCACTGAAGAATATCTACAAAAGTGCATGTAAATTGAAAAAACTATAATTAAACAAAACCTAATATTATCTATTTTATAAATCAATTTTGAACTCTGAATATAAATGAAAAGATAAAAAAAATACTTTACAGTTTTCTCTTCAGCCACTTCATGGCGAAAGAATATCTTCAATACGAAGAAGTAAACGTTCAAATTCTCAAGAAAAATTCCAAATATAAAACGTTGTTAACTTTTCAACACTTTACAAACGCAAAGAAATATCACTAATGAACTAAAAACGGCATCTGACTCTTTATTGTAGCTAACAATGATAATTTTTAATAATACAGTTTGAATACAATTAATAGTATTGATATTATTATAAAACTATTTTTTTCATAATAAATAAAGCGTTTGCAGTATTGAAACCGTTTTTATAGTAGTGTTAATGAGTAGGTATTTATTGTATTTCACTTTTTCTTGATTTTAAAGAAACTGTGCTTAATTTTTTCAAACTAAAATATTTGGAATATTTCAAAAAAAATTGTCCAAATTTTTATTATGATTAATTTGAAGTACTTATTCTTGAATTTAGAACTTAAATTGAATTTTTTTGAATAGAACGCGAAGAAACGTTTTTAAATTTACGAATGAAAGTTTGAAGAAACTTTTTAAAATTTACGATAGGAAATTTGATCTTTCATATATGAATTTCTGTCTTAATTTATAAGAAATAACATGTGCACCATTGTTACAAACATTGCTACAAAATTGATATTTAGAATAATCTTTATAATCGTTTTTAAATTTATTTATCTAGCGTTGAATTCTACATAGTGAATTAAGAGCGTTTATGCGAATCTGAAATTTAATTATCAATAGTTACCTTTTGGTGAATGAACTCTTCACCGGCAAAAATACAAACCAGTAAAATCTAGATTATTAAAGTGGAAATTGGAACGCCTTTAGAAAGACCCAAAATTTTCCTATGTTCAGTTTAATTCTGTACATGCGGTTTCGAATATTTAAAACCGTCTTATGAAGAAAGTAGTTACATTTTTTAAAAATTTAATCTTAAAAAAAATATTTTTATTTGGAGCATTGAGTTGAAATAATTTTCGCTATTTTCCTGAAACCCTTGCACTACTTAGAGGGGACTGAATAAAAATTTGCAAGAAGATATAAAATTTATGTATTAAGGCATTAAAAAATGGAATATTTCTATAAAAAATTGCAGGCGATGAGTTATTAGTTTCATTTTATTCAGATCACAGGAATCCCCTTTTATGGGTAAATTGTACCTTATAAATAATTTTTTTGATTATATTATAATAAATAATTATTTGGAGTGTTATATTGGAATACGAATTTGACTTAATTGTTATTTTTATGTTATTTAAAATAACTCTTTATGGGTAAATTGTAATAAATAATTTTTTTTCGGAAGTTATAAAAGGGCATTTTTATCATGTTGCAATACTCGAAATTTTTAGTTTTGTATTTACTGTTTTTTTTCTAATTGATTAACCAATTTTAATTTTTTAGCAAAATTGCCCTAATGAAAATAAAGGCTTTGGATATAGTTTTTAAAATTGGCATTATAAATATAAAATTTTAATAAATATAAAATTTTAATTTATAATTTTAATAATATACTTTAGTATAATAATATATTTTTAAAATTGCGTACGATAAAAGTGCACAGAGAAAAGAAAGTTTGAAAATTATAATAAAAATAAAACTTTAAAAAAATCTGAATTTAAATCTCTCGAATCTCTATAACAAAACATTATAAATTGATGAAGATATCGACTTGACCCGTCTGTTTCCTATTCGTTTATCTTTGTAATTGCTTGATGCTAAATGATGTGTACACTATTGTTTAGTCATTTGGTAAATATCATTTCGCATTTTGGTAAATGTCCTGTGACACAAATGCTTATGAGGAGCAAACTTCTATTTCTTTGGGAAAATGGGGAGAAATAAAATTGGGTTAGCCTAGTGTTTTTGTTAATTCAGAGACATAATTGCAACTCATTAAGTACAGAAGTACGATTTGCTTAAAGTTAGATTAATTAAAATGTTTAAAGAAGATAAATTACTGGTGAACTCTGCGTTTCTACAAAAAGTATAACTTCAAAAAATTAATAGGGCTTCTAATCGCGTGACTTTGGCTTTATTGCTAGGAAAGTTTCAGATTTGTTTCTCTATGAACATTAATAATTTTGACATTGAGAAGCAGAAGACTGTATAAATTGAATTTAAGGAAGAAGTTTGAATGGGATTTTTGTATGAAACAAATTTTTATATCATTTAAAGACGAAGGTTGACATTACACATGTGTTATCTATACACATTCAGGCATAAATGAATAGGTACTTATACGCATTAACATGGTTGACTTATTGTAACGTATTGTGCTATTAAGTCAGTCAGTTTTATCTATTGCAAACAAAATTTCTTAGTATTTTAATTTAATATTTCAAAACGGAAAGGGTATTAAATAATGATTTTTAAGCTTAACTAAATTTGTCTATACAATTATGACCATTAATTCATTTGAACCTACACATTTCTATAAAATATATTTCATATTCTATGCGATTTAATATAGATATTTTTTCGATTAATATGTCTTATTCTTTTCAAAATTTTATTAGGTTGGGGAACTTTAATTATAACTCCTTGTTCTTACATTCTTCAAATTTTAGTTCCAATTATCAGTATAATTTTTATCCGTATTACATCTTAAATAAAGATATTTTTTTGAATAAATAATATCGGATGGAATGAATTCAAGCTAGTTATTAATATAAAGATAGTTAATAGACTGTCTTCTCTTTAGTTAATACGAATCGCGGGGAGGTGGTGATAGAGTATTTTTATCGTTATTGAAAGGTCCGAATATAGACACCTAGTTCCACCAAGGAAGCGTCGTTGAAAGCAAGTCTGCACTTTATAATTTGCTGTTGAAATACCTTCCCTTTAGTGAAACACGGCAGTTTGAAAAAGAGTTCCAGGTGAGGTGTCGTCCTCGACATTTGGCTGTCATTCAAGATTCGTTCATTCCAAAATATTTCTAGTGTTGAATTAAATTGGGGCGTAAATATATCTGAAAAAACTAAAAGTTTTTGTTAATTTTCTTAAATAAAAGAATTAAACAATGGTTGGAAATATCCTTCCAGTAAATGAGCTGATTGAAAATAATCTCTTCATTTCTATCTCATTTGTATTCACAAAATACTGTTCTCTCTGGATTGGATTTCTCTGTGGATTGAATTTGGTATTAAATCTAGATTGGATCTTTCTGTGGATTTGATTTGATATTAGATCTTTAATTAAAACATTTTACTAAGGAAATAGCAATGAGCATGATTTCTATGTTGCAGTTAAAATAAAATAATGCATCCAAACGTAGAAGAATCATCAAGTTTTTTTTTCTGGAAAGTTATTGAAACAATTAAAGAATATAATATAATCATAGGAAAATAGATGTTATCTTGAAAATTATGATAGGAATTATTTTAATACTCTTTTGTTTTATAAATTAAATGATTACAGTATAATGAAATAAATATTTGAATCCTGGGGCTGATTATAAGTAAGGTGTGTTTTATTTGGTAGTGTTGTAAATGATTTTTAGAAGTTGAAATTGTTTCAAGGAAATAGACTTTTATTTGAAGATTTTCCATGTTATTGAAGTACTGTTTTAACATTTAGAACATTAGAAATGTAACATTTTTTAACATTAGAAATGTAGTTCAACTGACTTTTATGAAGAATGTCAGAATATGGTTTATAAATATAAAGTTCATAGGTTTCGAAGTGTTTCATATTTTTGGTAACCAAGCATTTTTTTTTCTTCTCCAGAAAATAACACAGGTGGTAGATTATTTCGAGACGTAGATCTATAACTTATCACAGTAATTTTAGAGAAGAGTTACATATTTTTTTTTAAGAAACTCATATCAATTCAATCACTGTCATTAATGTTATCAAGGTTCTATAAATATTTTTATTCTAAGAATGGCGTTTCTAATTTTTTTGTATATTTTTTATCATTTTAATTTGTGCTTTATTTACAAAAATATATTGCATCAAAAAATTTAGTAAATGATTTTAATTGTACACAGAAATGTTTTATCAAAAATGTGGAGCATTTTAATAAAGGAATATCAAAACATCGTATTTGTTTATGCAATTTAAATGAAAATACTTTAACTAGATTCCCGTTTTACCTTAAAAATATTTTATAGCACTTTGTTTTCGTAATTTTTCATAACATGGGAACTAAGTTATTACTTAATCAACTCTCTCTTCAAAAGTTTTAGTCGATTGAAGTTTCGGAATATACTCAGTTTACTTTATTTCAGTACATTTGACTCTTCAATAGTTATTCATTTGACATTTTCAGAAGCATTTTACTACCATGAATATTTCACAAAGAAATTTTTGGAGCATATTATTGGATAAAAATCATTTTTGAAAATTTTAAAATCGAAATTATAAAATTTCGAATGATTATATTTTTATTTCCATACTTTCTTTCCCTATAACTTTCGGTAATTTTAATAAATTCTAAATAATTTTATGTGCATTTTACTGCAAGACTATCATTTTTCTATTTGTTGCATTTATATCTGTGTGACTGATGATCCTAAGAGCACATTTTTACATAGTCGCAATTTATTCTGCTAACTAAGAAGTATATTTGCAATATAAAGACATAGTAACAAAGTCTTAAATAATTATTTTGTTTCAAAATTTCGACCCAGTGAATTTAAATATATTCTTCTAAATAATCAAGAGCTTAATATTTATAAAAGCAGTTTCTACAGAAGCATGGCTTCTTCATTATGCTGAAATATCCTGCAGCGAATCTGAAAGAATGTTCACCGAAACTTTAAAGAAGGTTTAGTTTTCCGAGAAAAATGCTTCATCTCTCACTTAAAATACAGTCATATGCTTAACTTTCTAAAATAATTAGCAAATATTTAAGTTGAATTAGAAAATTGAAATAATTATAATTTCACCATATTCTACCTCAATCTTTCTAACATGAGTAATGTAAGTTTAACAAATTTAACTTATTATTTAAACAAATTTAAAACTGTTTAAAAAGTATTCTACAAAAAGATATTAAAAATTGAAACCTAATTTAAAATAATTTCTTTGTGAGAGGAAATAATATTGTATACAATTTAATTATGCTTTCAAATTTTAATTAATTAATATTATTAATTCACCGCACCTTCTATTTCTTTTAAATGCAAGAAAACAGTATTTTTGTTCATTTAAGTGCAAATTAAACAAATGGATACATAATGATTTTTTGAGGCATTGAAAAATAACAAATATTTCAGTTTTTAAAAAAATATTTATAGTTTTTAAATGATTTAGGAAAAAATACAAGTTATCTGCCGATGTAACATTGAATCTTTATAATTGGAAAAATGTTCTAGTAGGCACTAAGCATTTAAATTATTATAAAAAGAAAAGAAAATTATTAAAGCGAATTTTAAACGGTGTCTTTAAAAATAATGTAAATCTGTTTTTAATTTTATTATAAATTAATAAGAAGGTAAAAAAATAGTTTATTAACATAACAAAATCATGAATATTTGGCAAAAAACTAGCTTTTATAGTGTTTTCAACAAGATTTAAATTAAAAATGGAATGATTAACGTTAGATTTCTTGAAACTTTAATGAAAATATTTTAAATAAAATAATTTGAAAAATTAATTTTTTTAAACTTTATTTAAAATTTACAATTAATTGATTGATTTTTCTTAGAGACCTTATACATTAGTATGCAAACCTTGAGAATCAATGTCAATTTTACACAGATAGTTTTTAAATTTCAAAACAGTAGTTATTGCGATCAGTACAAAGAGCAAGCAAATCTGTAGAAAATTGACGGGTATGCAAATGTCAAGAACAAAACAACACAGGTCAAGTGTTTACATGCAAAACGTATACATTCGGTGTCCCCAGCTCAAGAACTACAAGAAAAGGAGGGATGAAATCTCAATCAAAGGCATTCGCTTGCGTAAAATATGGCAAGAATCCCCTAAAATACTTCAAAAGCAAAAGAATGAGAGAAAAGCTGGAGGAAGGGAGTAGTATAACCTGTACAGCTGAAGAGTTTGGATTCAACAAAAATGGGCTGTTAAATGGTACCAGATGCCTTCAAAAGGGTGGCCCATTCACCCAACGTCCTGGACGCTGCCTCCCTTTGAAATTTTCTCATAGGTGACTAAAAAACTGGACATCTCATCAATGGAGCCATGTCATCTTTCGAGGATGAGAGTCGTTTTAGTTCCACAACTGATTCTCAACATCAATTGATTTGGAGAGAGGTTTTAAGGGTACTTTTTCATCCCACTAGATCACAGAAAGAGACCACTTCGGTGGTCCTGGAATTGTAGTTAAAGATAAATTTTGCTGAATGGACGGGCTGAGCTTCACTTTTTCGACAGAGGTTCGGTAGCTGGAGATTGCTATTGTAAGATGTTGATCCTTGTCCACGTGCATCTGTTTCGAGGTGCTATTGTTTCAGATTTCATTTTTAAGGATGACAGCGCACGGCCATCGGACTGCTGATCTTCAGCAGCTACTGACACGTGAATATATCCCTCGAATGGATTGGCCAGCATTCTTTCCTGATTTAAACGTTATTGAACATGTGTGAGATGTTTCGAGAAGTTACTATGCGGCATGATTACATCCTCCGGGGAACACTCAACAACTGAATGTTTCTGATTGAGAAATGGGTACTTTTACTGCTGGACAGTACGGTGCTGAGTACAGAGAGACGGTGAGAAGCAGCTATTGCAGTAAGGAAAGAGCATATCCCATACTAAGGAAATCTGCTTATTGTTACTCCTCTTGGATATATAAGCATGTATAGCGAAACTATGAAATTAATAAAGCTTTTTTTGTTGTATTCAATTCTATATGCGTTGTACTCATTTTTGTGCATCCTGCTTTCATCAGTGTTTAGATACAAAATGCAGTCTCTTATCTCTCAGATGATTTTTCTTGGAAATTATGCAGAAAAGCACCTGTTGTCTAGGTTTTGCATGCGAACAGAGGGGGGGGGGGGAAATGGAATATGAGAGTAGACGGTTTGAGTGGGAGAGATAAACTGACAGTTTTTAATTAAAACTGTTTTAATTAAAAATAGTTAATTAAAATAAAAATGACTTTAAAGTTACACTTATTAAAAGTACGTAAATCAAAATTTTAAAAAAAGTATCAATTATTTTTAAATTGACAATTGCTTTTAATTAAAAAAAATAATAAAATCTATTTTGATAGTGGAAGTAACTATGAATAGTTATACATTTTACTTTATAAATGTTGTTTTCTTTACTAAATCAACATGAAAGTTCAAATATTTTATAGAGGTGATAATATTTTATTATGAACAAAAAATAAAAGCAATTATCGATATTTAAGAAAAAGGGTTGGCACAGATGTAAACATCACTATATCATAATTGATAATTTTCTGCCTAATTTTATACGGTGAAAAAAGGTATCTTTTTCTTATACCTACACTATATATATATATATATATATATATATATAATGTTATAAGTAATGGGTATTGAACATAATGACCTTCATAGAATGTAAGCGAAGATCCAAATAAAAGAGAATTAACTGTATATTTAAAAATCTATAGATGAAAAAAAACATTTTTCGAACTTATGATGCTTCAAGTGATTATTTAAAGATTTAAACTATTTTTCTTCCTTATTTTATTTCATGTAATTATTTTCTTTTCTACTAGTACATTTTTGAAAAATATTGACAAAAAAAACTATAAAAAATACTGAAATCAAACGCTGCAGAACAAAGTTTATTTATTCAATTAAAATAATATACGTTTACAATACCTATTTCCCTCTTTCTCTTTGTTTATTTGTTTGGATATAATTTATATCCTTTAATGCAAAGATCGATGCCTAAATCCATGCCTTAAGCATTTTATTTCCACCCATTCACATTTGGTGCTTGGAGAAATTTAAAGAAAACAGATTAAGCTCTGTTTACGTTTATTTGCTATGAAATATTTTATTGTATATTCCGTTTAGTGAATTTTTAACTTGGGTCAAAAAATTAAACAATGCTGTCCTTGTTTTTTTTTATGAATGTATTAACATTTTCAAAATCTTTGATAATTCTTCAGAGAGATATGCTCACCGCTTTTGGTCATCACCTATATTAAAACTAAATCTACAGAAAAATACTTGAAAGCAATTAATAACAAATAATTGGATTTATATATCATGATGATAAGGTAATATTTCATGTTTATATAAAGAATATCCTATGGGCTGTTCACTTCCATTAAAAGTGAAGTTCCTTTTCTATATTGCTCTGATAAATTTGAGTTTTGAAAAGTTTGTTGCAAAGCGTCAGCATTCTGAAGGAGTCGTTCTCTTGGTGGCTTTATTTTTGTAACTGTTTCTATTTCTTTTCCTTAAACACGTAGATACTTGTGGAACAACTCTAACTTAGCACGATTTGTTCAATACGATTCCATTTTTTAATCAGAATTGAATGATATTTAACCTGAAAGAAATATCGATATGAAATACACAATTGAAGAATCCTGTAACAGCGTTTTCTACAGAACAATATATGAAAATTTAATGTTGTTGGACATTTGGAAAGGATCCATACAGAGATCTCTTTCGGATCCGAATTTTTATGGTTTCTCCAATCCTGCGCCATGATCTCAAGTAAATGGACAGATTCGAACCCGATCTTTTTACAAGTTTCGTGACTTGTGGTGGGCAGCAACTGCAATACAAATTAACTGCTATTTTAACTCGCCTTGGGTAAGTATTTTTTGGATTAAATATGTGAAGTGGTTTAGGCTGTTCGGTCGAGGCGAGAGAGAAGTTAGTTGTGTGCAACAGGTGTGCTGTTTCACCGTTTTAAGATAGTTTCTTTCATTTCGTTTAAATGCTTGACAGAAAAGATGAATGGTTCGAATCTGCTGACCAACATCTGGTAAATTTGAACTTTGATTTAAATATTTAATATATTATATTTATTTCGTTATCAATGAGCACTTTGACTTCATAACCAATAAAAAGTTATTTTAAGGAAATTGATTTCAAATTTATGCCTCATCGACCTAAAATTTCGCTGTCAACTTTGTTAACATTTGGATTAGTTTATTCAGAATAATTATAAAAATATGAGCAATCAACCGATTAACTGATTAATTATAGGTTTTTGTTTAAAATATTTATAGGAATATTATGCCAAATTTCATCCGTCATGCGAGGAAATTTTTTATTGAAATGGAACATAATATATTAATTAATATATGTTCAATTGATAGTTCGGAAATGGAAATCTGAAGCTTTATTAGGAAACACTTTTATGAAATATTACCTAACTGTCCTATCTTTTCTTAAAACGATAAATAGTTCGATCCTAACATAACCTTCTTAATTGTAACTTTATCCGCTATCTTATTAAATGATATCTTTGGGTTTGGGAAATATATTATTGGTCCAAATAAATCTAAGGAGCATTCAAGGCGTTAGGAATTCTAACTAGAATAATAACTTCTGGAATTAATTTTTAGCTTATGGCTTGAAATATATGGTTGTTCGATGCCTGAATCAAAATCGAGAGCAATAATAAAGGAGTTTATAGTAGAAAGAATTGATACACACCTAATAAATGGAACATAGAAAAATAAAGACCATGCCGAAATGGGGACGACTAGATCAAGGAAAAGACGTAAAAAACCTAAGTCAGGACATCGGTACAATTTTCGATTTCAGTTTTGACAATTTAAAGAGTTTTAAAAGTCTAATTTTTCACATTTTTTTTCTAATCACAAATTTTTTTTCTTCATATTATTGATACAATTTTAAAAATAATATATTTTAAATCTTACCTTTATACAATATCCCGATAATGGTTATAAAAATTTATAATTCTTTAAAATGTTTTTAATTTTAATTTTCTGATTTTTGTGCGAAGCTCTTCCTCGGGGGAAGATTGGTTATATTTAATATCCTATAAAACTTCTAAATAAAATTTCCTTTCCATAATTCTGTCAAATTTATAGATGTAAAAACCATTCTCAATCGTGTATGTATATATATATATATATATATATACATACACGATTGAGAACATATTTTTTTATAATATGTGCGTGTGCGTTCGTGTGTGTTTCAAATTTTGTGCTGCAAATCATAATGTCCATTCTGTAGGCAACACACAAACACACTCACAAAGATCGTGCTTTTATTTATGAGACATGACTAATGAATTTTTAAGGGTACTAAAAAATTATTTCTAGCGATCTGATTAAATAAAATAATTAAAATTGATGGAGAAACTCTTTTTTTTAGTTAAGGAAAAGAATCCATTTAATGTCATATCTCTCCAAATCTAAGCTTGCGAGTTTCGTGTGATTAATCTAACCTTTTGACTAATCTAAGATTGTAGATTAGTTTTTTTTTCTTTACAATATATCAATTTCTTTTTTGTTGTCATTAATCTTAAATCATGAACTGTTGGATTAGTGATAAGGCCACCACTTCTAGATGAAGAGTACTATGTTATAGAGGTTCGGAAAATATGACATTTTAAGATTAATTATTTTGATGTAGAAACTTATAAATATTGAAATATTTGTTATTAAAAATGCAACGACCTCATAAAGAGAGTATGCAAAATTTCTAGAGGGAATGTCTTTAACATCCTTTTCGCCCTAATTATAACATTACGAGCACCGTGTATTTATTGAAAACGGACGGGAGGATATTAATATGAAAAACATTTCTAAACTAAAATGTAAGTATTATTTAGAGATAGAGGTTAGTTATAGAAATGCATATTCTTTATTGAAATTGAATATACGTTTCCAAAATTTGTCTCACTTTTTTTAAAGATTTAGATTTTCTCATTACTATACCCATTACAATGATATCATCGAACAATTCAGAAATATGTTGAAGGTAGAAGAAAATCTTGATACAAAACATTGAATTAAAAGAGAAACAATGAAGGAAGAAAATCAGGAAATGAATTTGAAAAAATTCTATCTGGGACTATTTGAATTACATAAATATCAGCAAACAGGTCTTTAAATTTTAATTTCCTTATAAAGAATGGCATCTCACATTTTCAAAATGATTTCAAACAAGACAAATTTCAGACAGGGGTAGATTACATCTGAATTACTATTTGGTAACATAAATTGTTGATGTTAGACACATTCAAAACTAGGAATTGAAAATCAGTCTTCAGTTTATAGATTTTAAATACTTCAATTCTTGAAAAACTTTTAAAAAGAAATTGTTCGTCTTAATTAGGTACCAATTTGGCTATCTGGAGCTCTATATTAATCGTCAATTTTAAGAAGATTGCGGAGAAATGATTTTTCATCCCTCCTTTCAGCTAGAGAAGTAAATATGAGATTTTTGCATTTCTAACAATAAATTCCAAAGCAGTTAAAATCCAAAAAAATTTACTAAGATAATATGGGAGAAGCGTTACACTCATATAACCTTTGGTTTGAAGGATGGTTCTTGAATGCAGGAACCATGATCGGTGAATAACTGAAAAGTTTTTCGTGAAATCATGTCATGAAACCCATTGAAAAAGATAGCCTTCTTATAGGAATATACTTAAAAATGCAGACAAATATGGAAGCTTTAGAATGCTTTTTGATTTAAAAAATTGTTGTTTTTTTTATAAGAGAAAAACACAAAAGAAACGCTTGAGCTTATAACAAATCAAATGTGACTGCAGGACATCTAAAACATTTCCTCTTTCCCCACTATTTAAAAAATAAAAACAAGGCAAAGATGATTTCTACCATTATATAGCAATTTTTTTTTCAATTCTCATTGATCTGATTGAAAAGAATGACTCCTTTCAAAATTCGAGAAGGAAGACGACGTAGTGAAAGGAATGTCTACACATATTGTCCAATAAAGTCTTTTCTACGAATATTTCTGGAGATTTCTTGTTTAACTTAAAATGGAATTGTCAAACTAAATTGAATTTCCAGAAGACAGTTTGTGACATAAGAACAATGGGTAAACAGTTGAAATGAAAAATACTTCTATTTCAGAAAAGTTTTTCTTTGATTTGAAGTAAATAAGGTATGTGGGATTATAAAGTAATTTGAAAAGTATGCTCCATTTGGGCTGAAGTCTGGCTATCAAATATAAGAGAGAAGTTCAAAAATAAATTCTGGCAGGAAATTTTAAGAAGGCTTTTAACTATAGTTAGAAGGGGAGAGAAAGCGTTACCTTTTTTTAATTCCTTATTATGGATATTACAATATTGGAAGCTTTTACACCTTTTTATAATGTTTTAAGTTTTAAGTCCTTAATTCCAATGAACGAAATGATAAACTTTAATAATAAATTTTTTTTTATCCAAATGGAGAAATCAAGAAAAATGAGTTGAATCAGTAACAAATCACAAAATGAAATTTGGAATTAAATTTAATTTTATTGACGATATTGCTTTTACATTGTATAAAAATTACATTTTTTAAAAAAATTCCTAACGTAGAATAGCCTTTATATTTTGCACATTCGTATTAACATAAAAATGTCCATCCATTTCTGTGACAAGTTTTCTGTGATTTCTGTGAAAGACTTCAATGTTTTTAAGAAGAAATATTCATTCAGATTTTGATAAAAGATTTGTAGATCATTGAGACATTCAGGTAGTTTTCAAGATTTAAATTCAGGTAGATTCGATCTATTTTGTCAGGTGGGCTCAAATCCTAAAAAAAACTTCTTCTTCCAGTTCCAATTTTTCATTTTTGGCAACTAATTTTATAATCAAAGTCTACAAGATATCTTTTGAGAATTATTCCAGCTGTATTATTGCTAGTAATGTTGAATTATGCAAGACATGATTTAACGTAGAGCAGTTGCAAAGTCAATTTTTCACTGTTTTTAAGGATAGAAAAGTTCATATATCTGAGAAAACTAAAATACATAGCATTTCGTAAAGGCATTGCAATTATAGATTAAATGCATTTGCAAAAGTTGGATTTTGTAGATTTTAATATATCGGTTTTTGTTGCGTTTAAACTGTTAGTAATTTGTTTGTATTTTTGTTATTTTTCCACTTTTCAATCCATGATCTCAAAGTAAACTGGATTCGAACCAAGCTGGCAAAATTTAATTCTTATTTGTTGGCAATGCATGTTATGCAGATTTATCGAACTCGACTTGTGTAAATACGGGTGAGTTTAAGATCTTCGTCGGCAGTGCTACTTCTTCTTCCATCCAGTCAATTTCATTCGAGAGATCGATGGACGAGTCTTTAAGGGATAAGGTGATATCCGATAATGCGGTTGATTTCTTTATTAGTGTATATTAGATGCATCGCCGTGTTTTATCTGAAAGATTGGGTTCGAATATGGTTATAGCTTATTCACCCAAGATATGGTGATGTCAATGTCCTTGAACTATATTTTTATTCAACTTTTATTTCTTGCTCAAAGCATGAGCTTGTGGACCTTTACCGTCATAAATATAATCTTTATGAACACTACTTTCTTCATTTTGCTTCCTCGATCATCATTCCACTGTCAAGCTTTGCCACATTTCGGATTAGCCTAAATCTGTCAAAATAACAGAGTGGTTATGGAACCAGTATTTTGATCTGAAGCGCAATATACCATATGTAGGCTAGATTCCTTGGAAGACAAATGTTGTTCTGTATTTTCAAATGCCGTCATTGAAGGTAAAGTTACAGTTTTCTGGATTGATGATAGAATAACTTGATCTCAATTATCGACGCAATTAATATTATCTGTTTCCATTTGGATTTCGTAATTTTTCTCCACGTTATGATATATTTCAGCGAATGTGTTTGAGAAGCATATTTCTGTTGATTAATATTGAGGAATATTGCATGTTTTCTTGTCTTAAGTCACAGAATTTCATATCCAGTCGATGACTATTTGCTGCACTTAGCGCCTTCAAGTACTATTAGTCTGTATTAATGTGTAGAGAAGCAATAGTTTCTTGTACTCGGTAAGATGTTCAGAACACATAAGAAAACTTATAAACTGTTTTTTCAGATGCTATATGCTTAAATTCAATATTTCACAGAGCTCCTTTTCTTGAATTTTATAAATATGTCTTCAAATCGCATATCTCTATCTCAAGAAATATTCAAATTCCATCCACTTTGTAATCTGGAATTCTCGTTAAAGATCTTCGCCTGTAATGAAATGAGATTTTTGATATTTTATTTCATGTATTTTATAGATAAATGGAGAGTTTTTATCCTCTATTGGTTGAAACAAATTATGTTCTTTGAATGTTTTTAAAACGCCGCCTGAAGAATATAGAATTTAATTTTAGATGTTTTTACTATAAGCAGTATGAAAATGGCTTCGGTTGTAATATTTAGCAAAAAATTTTTATGCTATTCATTAGAATTTTCCAATGACTTTGGAAGGAAGTCTAAATGTAATAAATACAGATGTAATTCCATTTGAGAGTTTTACCCATCGGTAATTCACAATAGCAGAAATTAACATTATCAAGGTGGTTTGTCTTATCCCCAATGGATACAAATTTTCTTATAACGTTATTGTACAGAAGTCCAGGGTAAAGTTTTCTTCCAATGTAATTATCGAAAATAGCATTGTAGTAGCAATATTTGGTTACAACTAAGCTTATTTGAGATTCTTAGACAAGGTAGGAAAGAATATTTTAATAACTGGCTTTGATTGATGGATTTCTTCAAACTTTTCTTCTGAAATGCGTAATGATGAGAATTGAACGAATCTGAATAAGGTATTTATAATTTTCAATGCAATATAAATTAGTGGTAATCCATAGATTTCTTTTTATTTTGTTTCTATCTTGAATGTTTTATAAAATGGTAAAATTTCGTCTGAGGTTTCTTTTTTCTTACTTTCATTTCATGTATGAATCAGATATTGCCAAGATAGTAGAGTTTATTTTGATCTTGATGTTTTTGTTTTTTTAGATGAAATAGACTTGATTTTGATACTTTGTTTATTTGCCTCGGCTTGGTGTATTGAACTAAAAAGAGAAAAGAGACGATTCAGAAAAACAAATAAATTATTTATATAAAAGATATAACAATGATGCATTAATTTTTTATATTTTCTGGCAAAATAATAACTAGAACAAAACTTCATTGGGTAACTGTATAAGGCAATGAGAAATATAATTGTTCTTGTAAAATGCGTAAAACAAAAAAAAAATGCTTAACATTTATGATCGTTGTCTAAAAATTAAATTATTACTACCTACATATATTTTAAAGAAATGACTTTTGATAATTTAATGAAATTATTGAAGTAGGTAAGTGCATTATAAATAAATGTGTTTTTTTTATCATACTTGCATATTTTAACTTTTATTGTTTTCTTTTAGTGAATTCTAAGCTCATAGTTTAGAATTTGCTTAATGCCGTATTGTTAATATTCGCGTTTCATAATTATGTTTATGATAAAATACACATCTCTGACCGATTAATAAAAACTTTTTTTTATTTTTTTAATAATTAAATACGTTCTTGGAATAAAATTATGTAAACATTTTAAATAATCAGATAATCCTTTTTTTTAAATCTACCCTTTGATAAAGACCCAAATTCGTTAATTAATTAAAAAGATTAATTTTAAATCTGCTACACCAAAATTTGGCTTCTTTCCAGTAAAAATTTTGTTAAAAATTAAATGATACTCTATTTTGAATTTTTAATAAGATTTTAAAAACACACCAACGTTTTGCTATAATTGGTATTTCATGATATTAAATTTAGAAATTTTAAAATATTTTTATATCGAATACTTAAATTATACAACTTTTTTTAATGGCGATTCCTAATTTTTTTACAAAGAATGATTTTGATGATAGTCTGAATTTTAATTTTAGGCCTTTTCTTCTTCTAGATTGCACATTTCATGGCGTATTCCAAGATCTCTTTTCGGTATTAACATTTCATATGCTATACCATTAATCTAACATTAACCACTTGAAATACGTATTTAACTTTCTCATGAGATTACTCATCCTATTTTGGTAATTTATTATTTTCATTTAAAAAAATAATGTATGGATAATTTGGGACTCCAAATCATTTCATAACGATTTTTTCGTATTTAAATTCTTAATTCTGTGGCTTAATTGCAGACTTTGAAATAAAAATTCAATGATTCGATGCGCGTGTCAGACACGTCATTGTATGCGAAGTGGTTAAGAAATTTTTCCCTTCCTCATTTCTGAATTAATAGAGACAACTTCTCTTCAACTCAAGTTATTATTACAAACGGTGATTCATGTTTATTGTCAAATCGATATTCGGGAAGATTCGTGATTAATCCAAATAATATGATTAACGATAAAATTGTTTTTCTATTTTCCGATTTTTCCAATATTATGTACATAAAAATAAATTAATAACATTTTAAATATATTACCATGATGTATGGATGTATGCCTCAATATATTTTTCACTTTCAATCGTGTATTCCAAGATCTCTTTTCGGTATTTGCCAGTCATTTGTTATACCATTAACATAACAATAAAAAAAGTTTTTCCCTTCGTCATATTTGAATTAATGGAGACAACTTCTATTCAACTCAAATTATAATTAGAAATAGATATTTATGTCTATTGTCAAATTTATACTCGTGAATATTCATGATTTATCCAAATAATATACTTAGGGATAAAACTGAGTTTCAATATAATTTTGCGATATGTCGCAAGTGCCGGTATTATATACTTAAAAACAGATTAATAACAATAAAAAATATATTACCATGATGTATGGATGTATGCTTCAGATGGTTGCTTTAAAAAAAATTTTATAAGATGGATTTATTCAAAGGAGATCCTGGAGATGTGCTATTATATCGAGGTTGTGCGACAAAATAGCCAAATCTCTGTTGATCTCCTGCAACTGGCACAACAGTTCCACTGCATCAGAATCGGTGCTCTGTAAATAAGAAAATTCAATTAAAAGCTGTTCTTGTTTTCCATGATAAGTAATAGCAATCAGTAATAAAGAATTAGTAATCACTTTAATGATAGATTATTGGGTGCAAAAACATACTGAAATATTCTTTTTGAAAATGGAATCTTATCAAAAATAAAACCGCACTACTTTCGTTTTAAATATTTGATTGATTTTTTTGTCCTTGGAAATTACATATTTCTTCCCTCACACTAGCAATATATTAAACATCACAGGTAGAATAAAATAATAAAGATTTTTACATTCAGATTATTGGTGGAAATATTGATAAATTTTGAGAAGTTTAGCATGAAAGCATAAGTGGAATTGTTTTTTTTTTTTGACAATCTGTTTACATTGGAAAAGATTCTACTGTCACATCACCGGCACCACTGATAAATATGTCTCAATGGACTAAGATTTTTTTCCAAACAACATTTCACATTCCAAAGTTTATTATCTTAACACTTCGAGGTCATTCAACCCACAGCCAAATGTTTAATGTTCACCAGGATCATACATAGAATGAACCTTCGATGAAAATGTTTCCCGATAACCCATCTCCTCCCGATTCCAAAACTGGGAGTTAAACCTCAGTCCTCATAGAAAAAGGACATTTATTCATACGAAAACGAAATAGAGAAAATGATAAATATAAAATACTACAAGTACCCCAGAATGTTTTTTCTTACGCATACAGAAGAAATATGAATGTTAATAAATTGAATATTAATGGAGTTACCGATATCATTATAAAATATGGACATAACATCCATGATATGCAGAATAATAGATTCTTGAAAGCTAACACATTTTTACGTCTGTAGAAAATAAACTAAGAGCTCAAAATTTCAAAAGTGCCAAATTTTGGGTATACCGTTCTTCTCCCTTTGAAATTACATTTTGACAATTATTGTATTTTAAATTGCCACTTTTTTAAATGTCACGTATTTAAAAAAAGATATTTATAAATGAATTAGTTATGATTCTTTTTTAAATTAATCATTTTAATTTATAATATTAATTTTTATCATTTTTGCCTTGAAATATGTATTAACGTAATATTTCATAAGTATATTCATATTTGAGACTTTCATTCATATTTATTGCATAAGAAATGGTTTAAAAATTAAAATTTCTTTAAATCATAGAAATTGCTCATATAGTTATTTGTTAATTCCATCTATCCAAACATTTAACATTACAAGGTAAAATGTAAATTAGATATTTTGTAATTAAAGACAATCCCCTTAGATTTTTTAATTTATAAATATTTCTTTTTTTTCTTACCTCTGATTCTGATGCAGCTGAGGTGGTGCTGCTACTGCCAGGATAAGCCGTTGAGTCGTCAGAAATTTGTAGTTGGAAGTTGAGAAAAAAATTATAACTGAAATGATAAAAGTTTTTATTAACTCTTTGTTCTAAAACAGCCAACAAGTAAACGATTGTAAGCAACATTTCAAAGTTGAAAACTTGTAATTTCTATCAGATTGCTGAATTGTAATGAACTCAAGTGCATATATATCCTCAAAAACTTGTGAATAAATATTACTGGGCCTTTACTCTAATGGGGAGATGGATTATAAACAAAACTGACTGGCAATTTCGGATTATCTCGTCGACCATTTTCGCCAAACCATTTATTATCTATAAAAGGTAGCTTTGCGCCAATAAAAGCATACTTGCTTTTTATTAAGATTAAGCCAAATAATTGGCGAATTTTCGCCAATCCTTCAGTACATTTCGCGATGGTTGGTGAATTTTTGCGGGCTTGCGGGGGAATTGATAGAGTAATCCATAAATACCAATTTACTTCTTAGTCAGTTTTATATTGATTACATTTTGTTCTAAATTTTTTGTGTTCAGAAAATATTGTTTTTGCTAAACTTCAGATCCCATGAGACTAGAAAAGCTTGCAATTGTTCTAAGAAAAGTCATAAAAAGGTTTTAAAAAATTTTCTAATAAATCCGAGTTATCGTAGCATTTAAGATTATATAATATTATACATTTTTTCTTTGAGTATTTTTTCAGCAGAGCTCATATTTTATATATACTTTAAAAGTATATAAAAAGTAAAAAAATATGGCCTAAAAATGATTTATCTTAAAGATAAATCATTTTAGTCTAAAAATGATTTATCTAGAAAGAATGATGTATCTAAAAAAGATTTATCTTAGGTAGGTAGGTAGGTAGGTTTATCTAAAACACAGGTTAAAAAAACTATCATGCCTGAACCAGGTCTCGAACCCTCGAAGCCCAGATCACTGGGAAGACGAGCTACTCTTAGAGCAGGACGCTGTTATTCTAAATTGTTTTTATGATATGTCAGCGATTTAACATATTACTATACTGTTTCCTTACTATATAAAAAGTATTTGGTTTCAATGTTATTACAATAACCCAAAATGCAATTTGTTATATAAAATCAGATTACGAAATCTGTATGAAAAATTCTGAATTGCACGCTGTCATTGGGAAATCTAAACGAAGAGATTTTTTGCTAAAATTATGTTGTGTACGTTTTATTTTCAATTTTTTTTCACAAAGCCTTTACTTTTTTTACATATATTTTAAAAATGTTACTAAAAACGAAAACGAAAAACAAATAATAATAATAACCACAGTGTGTAGAATTTGTCATGCATAATGTTAAAAGTAATAAAAAATTTTAAGTTGTAAAACTAATATCTAACTAATTCCTTATTTAAAATTATTTTTTAGTAATAGTATTGGAAATTTGACACAAAGGCCATGTTCCCAGATCATTTTCAAAATTATTTTTAATGCATTTGCTTTATAAATGTGGCATTTTGTAATCCATTTTTTAGTCACCAACTTAAAAGTTCATTTGCTAAATCTGCAATTATTTCTCTTTCTCTCTGTATATATGTATATATATAACATACAAAATCATTTTTATATAAAAATGCATTTTATAATTCCTTGCAACACGGGTGTATGCTACCGGCAAAAATAAAATTTAATAAGCTTTGATTACTAATTTTAATATTCTAAAATTATGTATGACCGAGGCGGTCAGGTGATAAGGTCTGGGCGTGGGAGCCGTAGAGTTTCAAGTTCTATATCCGATTCCACGTGTAAAGGAGGTCTGTTGAATGTTAAATCTGTCAAGACCAAAAGTTCTCCTTCTGGTGTGGTGTTGTGAAGAGGGTGCCAGTTGTGATGTCGCCCTTTCTCATCTGACAGTGGTTCAAATATTACGAGGTACGTCCCAAAATAGCCCAAGTGTTGCTTTACAACGGGAAGTTAGTATTCCTAAAATTAACTAGAAAATTAAAATTACATACTAAATTATTGAAGTATGGAAAATAAAATGCTTACTTTTTAGAATGAGGCCAATCTGACCTATACAGAGTTTCCAATTTATAATCAATATTTTCAACGTTTTTTCGTTCATAATCAGTCTGAAAATAAAGAATATATACCTAAATTAAACTAATGATTGAGAAAGAATTTATTTTGAAAAGGCAGAAATATTCTTTTAAAAATAAAATCTGGGTTAAATGAACAGATTTTGAGGAATTACGTATCTCTTAATCAAATAAATAGTTCTGTATAATATCTAGAGTTTTCAAGAAACCATAATTCTCAAATGTGATATATTTAATTTAAAAAAGGTATCAATATTAATAATGAAATCCTAAAGAAATAAAAACATTTCAGAAAAAAAAGATTCATATTAATATTTGTTATACATAATATTAGAAAAAAACTGTTAACATCAAGTGTCGTCCACTTTAAGTTTTTAAAAATGTATTTGATCTTGAGTGGATAAATGAGAAATATTTTATTAACGAATATAATTTGAACAAGATTTATAAATATATATAGGGAGAGTGTGAATTAATTGTAGGAATTGAAAAATAACTTCTTCGTATACAGGGAATAAGTAATTTTATTTCAGTAATTATTAAAATACGATTTTAGTATTGCGAATTGGAGAATACCTCTATTTGCTTGTTCAGTTTTAATTAATGCAATTCTTCAAACACTTACTTTTGATATTTTATCACAATCTTCAGAGCCTAAGCTCTGTGCCTCTCCGTAGGGAGGTTCAGAAAAATCATCATTGTCGTGGAAGGTAATGCAGCAGAGCTGACATCTAAAAACATAATTACGTTATTGTTTCCTCTTTACAAACACGAAAATTGTTAAGAATTTTTAAATTTTATTATGAAATTCATTGGTTTATAATAAAATCGTTAAATGCTCTTTAAACTTTGTTTACAAATAACGATTGTTTTAGAAATTTTCATCCAAGCTCAATCAGATATACGAGAGTCATTTAAAATGTTTTTTCCTGTTATGTATTCTCTAAATACTGATTGTAAAGGGCTTTATAAACTCTTTAGTGTAGACTTAATGAAAAAGTCATCTGCGGAAATGAAATTAATTAAAAAGCAATTATTTAATGAAAGAATTAAATTAAATAGCCGAAAATCCTTAAGTTTATAATTTTTTAATCCGATTCATTCCTAGCGTACTCACTTCAACACACTAGACACATGAAAATTCTCAAGAATTAAAATCAGTTTCAAAATAAAATCGCTAAAAATAATTATGACAAGTTAGACCCTTTCTTTGCCAAGTTGGCGATAACATACTAATACTGCCACCCCCTTTCTTTTTATTATGTCAAACCCATTTCATCTTTATCCTTGACCAGAAGAGCTGACCTCTGCTCTTGTCTGTGATTCATAATTGGCGAGTTGGCGATTTTTTTGAAGGGCGCCAACCAGGGGGTTAAATTACACTCGCATCATAACAATATGCTGACATAAAGGTAAAATCCATTCAAATAATAACATTTCAATTCTTTATTTTAGCTAACACGCTTTAATGTCACAATATATAACATCCATGCATGTGTATGTGCTGAAGTTGTACATGTACCTACATGAATAAAAGCATGTTGTTGCATTGCTGATATTATCAAATGAAAAGGGTAAAATAAAAAAAAATGACAGAATGTATTTCGAAGTTTATGGGGAATTGTTTAATACATATCTCCTTCTTTCGGCATTTTATGAAATATGTTAGTGATCGAATGGTTCATGCTCCAATCTTGTCCAGGAAGATCTGGACTTTTTTTGTATGGAAAGATTGGAACGTTATCATTGAAATATATTTTGCTAGATTTAGCAGAATCTACCGACATTATTGCCTAAATTGAAAAGAACATATATACCCTAGTTGTCTTGATTCTCAGAAAAAAGAGTTTATGAAAAATATTGGGAATCTGTAATAACAATAGATTTCGAATTTAAATTTTATGGAAAAGTTAAAGCGGCATATGAAGAAACAAAATTTTAATTGTAATGGATATGTTTAAAATGTTTGCAGAACTCTAGGATTGGTATAATTGACGATTTCATAATAAGCCATTGTGATTTTGTTTTTTAAATGCGAATTATAAAAAGAAGAAAGTAAAGTAAAAATAAGACTATCATCAACATTCTGCCACCACCTTCAATTGGGAAGCATATTTTTAATACTGCACCTGTTACTTTTCTGTTTGTCGCCCTGTCTTTCAGTTCACCCGATAACTCAAAATCGAACAGAATCTAAAATGGTAAAGCATGTTGCTTAATTGTGGAACCAAATCAATCGACTTTTACCTACAATTGATTTTGAATCTACCGAAAGAATTTACGCCTGCCAATTTGAGCAAGACAAGTAGTGTATCAAATGAAAGAAAGCAAATAACTGTATTGTTACGTTTTTAGCGTTGAGCGTTCGGATTGTATGGACTTAATTTAATTAAAGAATTAATAAATTTCTTTTTATCCAAAAATATTTGAAAATACCATTAGAATATAATCCATTCGCCCTTTAAAAGGTACAAAGAAATGTACAGTTTTCGAGTTCTTAAACTAAAGTTTTTTTTAAATTCAATTCTCTTCTTACTGAGTTACAAGCAGCGGTTTGAATAATTTTCAACTTTTTTCAAAATATGAATCCGATAGAGGCAATTTAATTGTACAAGATCTGGTAAAGCCTCTTTATTTCTTATTAGAAATCATATATTTAGGTGTTTTTAGATTTTTTTGAAAACGTAATAACATTTCATTTGGAGATCAAATTAATATCAATTGGGTAAACTGAAAGAAATATGAAAAAAGAACATTAAAAAAGTTTTTAGCTTTCTGTAATGGTTAATGTTCATAAATAAAATCAATGCTGCAGAGAATCGCAGATTCAATTGCAAAATCATATCAGATTCTGCATTTCCGCGAATTTTATTCAATCCAAGATATTTTTATAATCCTCTCAATGTAAGAAAAACTTATTCATAACTGTTTTGTTCGAAGTTTATTAATAATTTATAGAAATCCTAAATTATTAATTTGCCTGAACTTTTAAAAATATTCACTGTATATTATGACTTTGTCTAGAGATGATGAAATATCACGGATTTTAATTAAATATTCAGAAAATTTTACATTAAAAAAAATAGTCGATTCAAAAATATCAAACATATTACATTTATTTAAAAAAATAGTTTGTTTTACAAATTTTGATTTAAAACTATTTCATCTGCTCTCGGATATTGAGGCAGAAATAGCTACAGCCCTATCAAAACTTTCCCCCTAGGCAAACTTCGTTTGTGCAAGTTAATTAAAATATATCTGAATTTAACCTGAAGAGATCGTGAAAGCTTAAGTTTTAAATGCAGATTTGCGTTACTCAAAAATTTCATCATAAATTCAAACAAATTAGAAAGCAATAAGTAAATGAAAACAAATTATCAACTTTAAATGCAGATTAAATTCTAAATATTAATGAATAAAATAGAGAAATACTTTACAGTTTTTTCCTAAGCCACTTCATGGTCATATGATGGCTTCAACACGCACAGAAGCAAACGCAAATACTCAAGAATTCACAAGAAGATTCGCAATATAATCGCAGTAAATATAAATCGCCCTTTACTAACGCAAAGAAAATACACTTTTGATTTCAAAATGAACACTTCTGCCTCCTTTGTTATAGTGTAACAATGATGATCTTTAAACATAGTCTTAATACAATATAGCATTATTGTTATTTAAAAATATATATTTGTTGTCAAAATAAGGGCAATTTTTTAACATTATTGAGTTAAAGATGTGTTGACTTGTTTTTATTTATTGTATCATCGATTTATTTTGAGTTTCAACAGATAAAATTTAAAAGTTTTAAATTGAAATTTTTGGAATATTTTCGGGAAAATACACAATTTTCCGAAATACAGCTTATCAAGAGTAAATTGCATTAGATCACTTTGATTCTACATTGAATTTATTTCGTTTTAGTCGGTATAAATTTAAATATTTAACTGAATTATTTGAAAAAAATCTGAAAAAATTTATATGATTGATAATTTAGCATTTTTTTAAGGATTTCAGCCTATAGGCCTTATAATGAATGCCAAAATGAACGATATTGGGAAAATTAATTTGAGACTGGGAATCATTTCTTTTCCCGTTTGTTTAAATAATTATTTTAGATTTTAACTTTATACGTTGAATTAAATAATAATTGTTATGTAAGTTCACAATTTTACCATCGGTATTTACATTTAGTCGAACGAATTATTAATTGGCAAAAGTACATTTCAGGGGTACCCGTGTTATTGAACTGTAGATGTGAACACCTTTGAAAAGACTCTAAATTTCATAGTGCCCTATTTGATTAATTGCTTTAAATATATGTTTTTATTTATGCCTTAATATTATGAAGTATGCTTTTTAGCTAATATATGTTTGGGAAAAATAAGTGGCCTTTTTTTCTTATATGTGATGCGTCAAAAAATATTCTGTCTTCTAAAAACCTAAATAATTTTTCAGCATTATTTTCATTGCAGTAAGAATCAAATCTCAGTAAATTAGTACAATTCTTTGTAAATTGTTGTTGATATTTCTATCTGCTTCTACAAGCATAACATTTTTCCATTTACTAAATTGATTTAAATTAAATAGAATTTTTTTTGTTATTATTTTAGAATATCTGAAAGAATAGATTTACATTCCACGTTCCAGAATTACATTAGGATACTCAATAGTCAAATTCGGGTAGTTGTAGTTTAAACTATGAGTACACCGAATAGTTCAAATGTACAAGAAACAAATGGCGCAATATTATCCTGTATAGCAGTGGATTCTTCTTTTTAATCAAACAATCTTTAAGCTGTGGTGGTCTAGTGGTAAGGTCAAGGCTTCGGAACCGTAGAATTTTATTCTCGAGACCCAATGCAACCGAAGAAGCATCGTTCAAACTGGTTTGGTACTCACTAAATCCATCCAGTCCAAATGTTCTCCTGTTTTTGCGAAAGTTTGGAAAGTGAGTGTCAGTTCAGATGTCTTTCCCATCATCTGACAGTGGTTCAATATTTTTGGAAGAATACAGGAAGATAAATGCATTTGTGGAGGAATCGGTACTGTTTACCACTATTTAAAGGAAAAGGTACAAAAATCTCCGAACATAGAAAACATCTGCAAGTTGAAAATAATGATTCAAGTACAGTACTGATGGTTCCAAGTAATCTTAGGATTCAGAAGGACATAGTGTATAAAATTGTCAAAAATTGTTGTTGTTGTTTGAAAGTCTGGAGAGGAGGAAGTGGTCAGTTTATGACCACTTTGGGGTCAATTATCTTGAAGGGAACATTAGTTTGAGAGATTCGGTCAATATAAAGAGGGACATTGCTACAGTCCACAGTTGGCTACAACAAATCCTGTCACTACTGCTACGTTCAGTGGTGGTGGGGTGGTCGGCTATACGGAAATATTCTGGAAATTATTAATATTATGGAAATTATTAACATAACTAACTAAATAACTAAACTAAACATATCAGCTTATTCTGTCAATTTAATTTATAAGAATTAAGTTATATTTTGCAATTAAAGATGTAAAGATGTAGTTAAAATATTTTTTTTTAATTATTAAAAGTAAATATAAATATTATAATTTTGGATCCAACTTTTAGAATTTTGAATTAATATAAGAGCACTTGTTAAGCACTGAAATTAGGGAAAGAATGTCGAACATTTATAATCATTAAAAATATGGCTTTAAAATTTTATAAAAACCTCAGAAATCCTTTCTTCATAAACTCCTACTGCACCAAAAATAAGTAAATGCCAAATTAATTAGTTTTAAGTCTAATTATTTGCTGTGTAGTATGTTTTGAACATTTTTCATTTTATAAATGATACAATTTACAAATAAAATATTTTATATCTTGCTGATAAATATTTTAAATCCTGACCCATTATCGAAAAAATTTTGATCCCTTCAAGTGTTGTTTATTGTTAATTTTTCATTTTATAGTTCATTTAGTTTTCCGGCTATATTTGTTATATTTAATTTGAGATAAAAAAAAATTAGATGTAATTTGCTCTCCAGAATGTTGGATTAGTAGTAAGATCACAGCTTTTAGATATAGAGTTATATGTATAGTTGTTGGATAGATGAAACGTCTTCATATTGGAAGAACGCGAAATTTTTAACATCATTTTCACTCTGACCATGATTCAACGTTTGAGACACCCTGTATTTATTGAAAATAGGGGGGGGGGAGACTAATACTAAAACATATCTAGTCTAAAATATAAGTAATACTTAGAGTTAAATGTCAATTACGGAAACATATATTCTTTATTGCAACTGAATATGTGTTTCCATGAATTATCCTAATTTTTCCAAATATTTAGGATTTATTTTTACATTACCTCTTACAATGATATCATTGAAAAACTCAAATATATGCTGAAGACATAAAAAAATCTAAATATAAAACATTGAATCAAGAAAAAAAATTAAGAAAGAAGAAAACCTAGGAGAAGAATTTTAACTAATCTGTGTTCTTATTTGAAATACATAAATATCGTCAACACATGCTTTTAAAGAAAATTTTTATTTCTTCATAAATCATGGTAGTTAACATTTTTTAAATAATATGACACAAAAAATTTAACGGCAAGCTGGAAGACTAAGGTATATTCCCTTCCATCTGAATTGCTATTTAGAAATATTAGATCAGTGATGTAGAAGCAGTCAACATTAGAATTTGAAAATGAGTTTTTAGTCCATAACTTTTAAGACATTGCAGTTACTGAAAAGCCTAAGTAAGAAATTATTTGTTTTAATGAAGTCCTAATTCGGCCAACTGGGTTTGTATTACAATCTGCAATATTAAGAAATTTATAGCAAAATGAAAACTCCAAACTCCTTAGAGAAGCAAATACGAGATAGTTAGATTTCTAACAATAAATTCCAAAACAGTTAAAATCCAAAAATGCTACTAAAATAACATGGGAAATTCGTTACACGCATATAAACTTTTGAACGAAGATTGGCTTTTTATTCTAGGGATCATGATCAGTGAATAACTGAAATTTGTTTAGTAAGACTTGTCATGAAAACCATTGAACAATAGAGTCTACGTTTAGGAATCTAATTAAAATGCAGATGAGCATTGAAGATTTAGAATATTTTTCGATTAAAAATTTGTTGGTTTTAATTATAAGAGGAAACCATGAAAGAAATGTTTCCGCTTATAATATATCAAATGTGACTGCAGGATACTTAAAAGATTTCCTTAATCTCTAATCTTTAAAAAATCAGAGAAAAAAGGAAATATTATGTCTCTCATTATATAGCAACTTTTTTTCATTTTTCATTGATCTACTTGAAAAGAATGACTGCTTTCGAAATTCGAGAAGGAAGACGACGGCATTGGAAGGATTGTCTACACATATTGTCCAATAAATTCTTTTCTGCAAATATTTCGGGTGATTTTTCGTTTCACTTAAAATTGAATAGCACGAACTAAATTGAATTTCTTGAAGACAGATCGTGACATGAGAGCAATCCGTAAAAACTTGAAATAAAACTTTTTCTATTTCAGAAATGTTTTTCTTTGATTTGAAGTAAATAAAAATTATAAAATAATTTGAAAAGTATGTGGCATTCATTCTCAAATCTCTGACTTACAAAGATAAGAAAAGGGTTTAATAATAATCCTGACAGAAAATTTTAATGGTGCTTTTAAATATAGTTAGTAGTGTAAAGGCAGCGTTACTATGTTTTAGTGCTGCCATAAGGCATTTCTTGTTGTACATATTAAAGATCCTTTCTAATATTGATAATACTTTGGCAGAACTATTTGATAAAACATTTCCAAAATGTTAAATTTTCTGTTTTATTTGGATTTTTTTATGTATTGGTTTTATCATATTTAATTCCCTTTTGCTTCTTCTTCTTACTTTCATAATTCCTGTTCATTTTCGGATTCGGAAATACTCGGTGTCAGAACATATTTCAGTTCCCGTATAAAAATGAGTTATCCTTGACTATGTTTTCTTGAAATAAAAATAATCTTAAAATCCATTCTTTTCTTTTAGAAATTCTCCTGTTTCTACAAAAATTGAGTTCCAAAAATTTCTGTACATAGTTGAGATTATTTAAAAATATGGCTAAGGGTTACAATTATATTTTCAATATTGAACTATGCTTTTTCATTTTATAGAATTCTTTAAGATAATTAGAATATCACTACTTTAAACGTATTTTCAATAGAAAATTCAATTTTTTGATAAAAATTCGTTGATACTTTTCAATTTTCCCCTAAATACTATTATAAATTATAAAAGTTAATAAATCAAAGTCTAAATGTTTCAAGTATAATTTTGATTTTGAAAATATATTTTATTTATTTTTAAAACTTTTAATATCTCGTAAATTTCCTCAAAAATTTTGATGAAGTTTATATTCTTTCGTAGATATTTTTTTTGTCTTCTCGATTTATCGAAAACAAAACTTTTAATAATGTAGCTCTGAGTCTATTGAATATTCTATAAAACATTTATGAGTTACATTATTAAGTTATACAAGAATTATATTAAATAGAAATTTGTCATATACAGTAACAAATTTATAGTTAACTAAAATGAAATATAAAAATGTCCTATGAAATTTTTATTTTTTTGTTGCTTTAATTATATCATTTATAAATTTAATTTGAACAAAAAACAATGAAGGAGTTGGTTTTTTAAGTAAACGCACAGAATGCTAAAAGTGTTTCAAAAATATTTGTTTTTATTAAAAGATAAGCTATCTGCATCATTTTGATCAATTTATAAACCTTTTTGAAAAGTATAAATATATACTTTTTTAAGGCAAGAAGTCTTTAATGTGAAAATATTTTTTGGAAGTTCATATATGCCCCAATTAATTATTTTAGATATAGATGCTTGTAGATATTTTTAATCATGTTAAGAAGTCCAATTCAAATTAATTTTGACGAAATAAAGTTCATCACATTTCACAAACAATAGTTGGCATTGTTCTACTTCTTTTTCATCTTCTGGAAAATTAGTGCGAAGTTTTCTTAAACATGTTTTCAACATTAAAGGAGGGAATAGATGAAGTTTTCAAATCCCGGAGGAATTAAGAATGAATGAAGGAATTGGTTGCTTCAAAACTTCAAATTGTCTGTCATCTGATTAAATAAGATGTTACTGGATTTATAAAAGTCCTTTAATTCGCTCCATAGCCTTAATATTTCAATGGGAAAAAAAGGATTTGTGAGCAAAAATTAAATTATGCTTTTTTTCATTTCAAAAATTAAACATATGTTTCTCACATGTTTGAAATGTCCAAATCCATGTATTTTGTAAATTTGTTTACCGTTCTATTTTTTGTATTTCATTAGAATCGAAAACCCTCGCTTTATAATATAAAACACATTAGTAATATGTTTATTAACTGTCGAAACTTTTCTCAGAAAAAAGATATAAATAATCAATGAAATTCTTAGCTATGTTTAAAACCACCAGATCCTCAACTCTTGATATGAATGAAAAATATATTTTAAAAAGTCATTGCTAAAATAAATTGTTTTATTTTACTTTTAGCTAGTTAAATTTATAATTCTTTGATGAAAATATAGTAATCTATAGTTTGAAAAACTCTTAATTAGAAATAATGTAATATGATTAATAATTTTGTCTTTGAAACTACAAAATTAAAGAACAACTACTCATCACGAAAAAAAAAACATTTTTACGACATCTTTACTGTTTCAAAGGCCTATCTTAAAACTTGTCTCATCTACACTTTTCTTTACTGACGCTTGCTGTTTGAGGGAATTCAGAGAAGATAAACAAGCATTGCTTATGTTTATTTGTTATGAAAATTTTTATTTCTTATTTTTTTCCGTGATTTTTTACTTTTGACAAAAAGTTAAGCAATGTTGCCATTATTTTTAATAAATGTATTCAAATTTGCAGACAAAAATGTCTGATAATTCTTCAGAAAGTTATAATAATTACAAGGTCCTCATCGATATTAAAACTAAATCTGCAGAATAAAACTTTAAAGCAATTTAAAACAAATTGTTTTTATCTATCATAATGAGAGTATAAATATGATTATTATATCACGTTTAGATAATGAATATTTTATGGGCTGTTCACTTTCATCAAAATTAAACTTCTTTTTCTATAATGTTCTGAGAATTTTGAGTTCTGAAAAGTCAGTTGCAGACCATCACTATTCTAAAGGGATCGTTCTCTTGGTGGCTTGATTTTTGGTAATGTTTCTGTTTTGTCACCCTAAACACGTAGATACATTTGAAGTTACTTTAACTTCGCACGATTTATAGAATTTGGTTTGATTGTTAATAGTTAACTGAAAAAAAAACATTGATAAAAATTCTTAATTGAGGAACCCTGTAATAGCATTTTCTAAGGAACAAGAGATGAACATTTAGTATGAGGAACCGGTTGATTAACTGATTCATCATAGGTTTTTACTTAAAATATTTATAGGCGTATTATGCAAAATTTCACTTTTATTCTGAGAAATATTTTAGCGATATGGAAGAGAATATCTGAATAAACATATGTTCAACTGATAGTTCGGAAGTGGAAATCTAGAATCGTGTCTTTTCTTCTCATAAGGGCTGTGAATTGCTTAAACAGGTGTCAATCTTCTGTTATTGATTCTAAATTAGTAAACAATTAGATGTAATATTACTGAACTGTTCTATCCTTTCTTGAAACAATTAACAGCTCTATTCTATTACCATTTTCACTGTAACTTTATCCGCTAACTTATTAACTGATAGCTTTGCCTTTTGAAATATACTGTCGTATCGAGTCAAATGAATCTCTGAAACATTCCAGACGTTTAGGAATTCTACCAAGAGTTATAACGCTTGAAATTGATTTTAAGCCTTTTACTTGAAATATATAATTATTCGAAACCTGAACCGCCTGTGGAAAGAATTGATAAACAATGCAGATGACTGCATTGTAAGCTATAAACGTTATACCTATGCTGGACATTGTATTTGTGTAATAGTTTCTATTGAATTTTCAACCGTCATAAGTAAGTGAATGGAAACTTCCTAGTTAAAAGAAGTATGTTATAACTAGTGTTTTGATGCAGATGCACTCGTAAAATTAAGACGATATTCTGCCTGATTTTATATACAAACTATTATTTGTTTCTTAGTTCTTGTCTAAATATAGAAATCTACCCCAGTACTCTAAAGTGTTGTCTGTCAGTGATTAAGCCTGTTTTTTTAGTAATGTAAACAATGACTAAGAATACCACTTGGCTACTTCATGCGTCACATTCGCTTGCACAAGCTCTTTTGACGGGGGGGGGCATTTTCACACACCTCACAGATAATAAACTGAAGAAAAAACATGCCCTAACCGCAACGGCCAGATCCCAAGGAAGACGCCCTACCTTTATGCCGGGAGTAGTCCCCCCCCCCCCCCCAATTTAAGTTTATAGAATCAGGAGACAGATTGTAATTGGAATATTACATAAAATGTCCATTCTCCGTAAATGAACTAATAATAGGTGTTAATTTATTAGAAATATTTTAAGTATTCTCAAATATTATATTAAACAATATTCTGGAGCTAATAGAAATAATCGTTTAAACATTGCTTCAGTACGGTTTTTTTTTTCAAAACAATCAAGAATGAAATAGATATCGGAGAATAATCTTTGTTTATCTACTATTGTTTCATTATTGTTTAAATCAAACGTAATTCCTGCTTTTAATCCAAATAAATCCTTCATAGTGCAAAAGTAAATTACCATTATAATTTCTACACCAGAATAAATAAATACTGGCATGGGTCTTAAGAGATTTATATGTTTAGAACTCTTTGTTTGAACTGTAAATCAATCTTGATGAGATTTGGTTGAATAAATTTAGAATGGATGTTGCTTAGGTTGAATTATGTTAGTCGATTTGCAGGTTGTTTATTCAGTAATTTGGGCTTATTGTCAGTATTTTTGAATCGATATCCATAAGAATAAAGTTAAAAGACGCTGAAAAATAAAAGTATTAAGCGGACTATTCGAAGTAATAATTGTCTATAGAAAATTTCCACTCGAACATATTAACTATTTTGTATGACTTAGTAATGCCAAATAATAATTATGAGCCATAAAAACAAGGAAATCAAATTTATAGATTCACATTTTCTCATTCGTTAGCTGACATCATTTCATTAAGAATAATGGAGTGAACTGATCAAGCTATCGTTTAACAAATTAATTAGAAATAGATATTAATTAGACATTCATTTAAGATGAACCACAAAATTATCTGAAAGAGATCTTTATGTTTGTATCGTGATTTTGGGATTGTATTACTGGTGCAATAGTTATATTTAATATGTTGTTTTCAAGACTATTATTTATGGCTCCGTCTTGGTATTGGAGTAACTTGCATTTCTAAGTAATATACTGTGAATATGTTACTTACTTTCCTATAGCTAAAACTGGGTCATGTCAAATAGGGTGAAGGTATGTTAATGTGTAGCCGCATTAAATAGTTGAAAGTGTTAGCTTGAATTGGTATCTCGAAAACTGATATTGATTTTAGAATTGAAATGCAATATTATTAATCTAAGCTGAATGGTTATTGTTGACAAAACATTTCAGACAAATAAAATTCAATCCAATTAAAGATTAATCTCACAGAAATCCACAGAATCCAGACTTTTTGTATTACTCTGCGTTTAAAATAAATTCTGATTTCCCATAATTATTTGGATTTTAATATAAATGTATATATCTCCTTTGTATGTAGAGACATGATGCTTTTGAATCCTTATGAATTTTGCCTTAATAAATTTGAAGTTTGCAAATATTTCTCAGCCAAAACTAATGAGATAATTCTAGATTCCCGAATCTTTAATTCATTGAAATCTTTAGAAACCATTCATTCCGACAAATCAAACGATCATCTTTAGTAAAGAGTTTTATCAAAAGGGAAAAGTCAAGAAAAATGAGTTGAATCAATAAAAAATCACAAAAACAAATTTGGAATTAAATATTTTTATTGATGATATTGCTTTTACATTTTATAAAAATCAATTTTTTTAAAAAATTCGTAACATAAAATAGCTTTTACATTTTTTACATTCCTATTAGCTTAAAAATGTCTATCCATTTCTGTGGCAATTGTTAGAAAGTCATCAATATTTGGAAATATTCTTTCAGCTTTTGATAAAAGATTTGAAGATCAATGAGTCTATCAGGTAGATTTAAAGATTTAAATTCAGATAGATTTGGCACATTTTGTCTGATGGACTCAAATTTTAAAGAAAGAAAGTTTCTATATGATTTTAGGAACATTCTTTATTTTTGGTATCCGAATTTTTAACCAAAGTCCAAAGGAGAACTTTTTAGAAGTTTTCTAGATCTTAAGATTGCCATTAATGTTGAAGTTTGTACAGCATACTTTCAAGTAGAGCAGTTGCAAAGTGATTTTTCGAGGTTTTCAAGATAGAAAGCTCCCTATTTCTTTGAAAATCAAAATACATAGCATTTCGTACAAGTATTCCAATTATAGAGTGAATATATTAAAAAGATATGGTTTTTGTAGAATTTAATAAATCTTTAAAAATATTCCAAAAAGGCAACAAAAGGTTCCTTTGCAGACAAAGGTTGTTCTTTAATTTTAGGCCATCATTTAATGTAAAATCGCGGATTTATGGGTTGACGATAGGATATCTTGATACGAATAATCCGTGCATTTGATTTTACCTGTTGCTATTTTTATTCGGATTTCGTAAGATTTCTCCACCTTATGAAATATTTCAGCGAATGTGTTTGAGAAGCTATTTTCTATGCAATTTCATTCTTTGATGTGATACAGTTTCTGTGGAGTGGGCTAATTTTTAAAAATGATAACTTGTCTGAAGTTTAAGAGCATTCAGTATTTCATTCCCAGTAGATAAAAATTGTCTGCACTTAGCGCCGTTAAGTACGGGTAGTCTGTGTTAATGTGAAGGGAAGCGATAGTTTCTTGTAATCAGTAAGAAGTTCAGAACTGAAAGGAAAATTAAAAAACCGTTTTTTCAGATTTAATATTTCTGAGATGTTCTGTTATTTGGTATTGAACAAAGATTCTTCCACTTTTATGTGCTAATTTCAAGCAATGTTTATATTTAATCCATATGTTATCTGGAATGCTCTTTTAAACTCTTCGCCTTTTATGGCATGCAGTTTTTTAAAATTTTATTTCATGTATTTTATAAGTTTTATAGGTGAAAGGAGAGCTTGTCTCCGTTATTTATCAAAACTTATTATGCTCTTTTAATGTTATTTATAAAGATGTCTGTGAACCGGATGGAATTTACTTCTAGATGCTTTTGTCATAAGTTTGCGTTAATATTTTCATTCATAATGGTTAACAGGCATATTTTAAGTTTTGCAATCCATTAGAACATATCAATGACTTTGGAAGTTATTCTTTAAGTAATAAATTTAGATACCACACCATTTGAAATTTGTACCCATTGACAGTCTACAATTCAGCTGGAATAGTCTAAATTAACATCATCAAGGTACTTTGTCAGATATATCTCCACTTGGGGCAATTTTTCGCATAAACGGAATTGTACAGATATCCAAGGCGAAGTTTTCATCCACTGTAGTTATGAGAAATTCGGAGTTTAATTGTAATATTTTGTCAAAAATGAACATATTCTGGATTGGAGATTAGTTATCATGGTTAATTAAGAAGGAATATGTTAGTGTTTTCGCCCATCATTCTTATTTCAATAATTTTAATTGATTCATGCTTGATTTCTTCAAACTATTCTTGAAATGCATACTGATGAGAATTGAACGAAATTGAGTAAGTTATTTAGAAAATATATAGCCATTTAAATAAGTGGCAGTCCATAGAAATCTTGTATTGTATTTTATTTCTATCTGGAATGTTCCATAAAAATGGCGAAATTATGTCAAGGGCGTCGTTTTTTTTTTCGCTTTCATTTAATGTGATTATCATATATTGCCAAGATATTTGAAGTACTTGATAATTCAAAATATTTGAATTATCAAGATATTTTGTTCGTAATTGGAATAATATAGACGTGATATTATGCTGTGTCTCTTTGTCTTGGCTCGATATATTGAGCTGTAAAGAGAAAAGAAATTATCCAGATAAACTCTTAATAAATTATTTACATAAAAGATACAACAGTGATTTATTGAATATTTATATATATGGCAAATTGATAACGAAGATAAAATTCCAATGCTCAACTTTACGAGCTTATGAGAAAAATAATTGATGTTCTTATCTGCTTAAAACAAGAAATTGCTTAACCCTGAGCATTATTGTCTTATTCGTTTCCCCTTTTTTGAACGTTCCAGGATTTTAAAGTAAAATTACCGCTAGCTACATATTTTTTTCTGATTATTTAACGAAATAGTTGAAGTATTTAAAAAATATAATTGTTCGTATGTGTAGTTTATAAAAAAAAAGTTTATTATATGTTATACGTGTGGATGATTATTATTCATTTACAAATAAAAACATTTGATCATGAAACATTGATCATAATTGCACTCCCTGTGTCCAGTTAATAAAGCTAATTTTTTAATTCTTAAGGAATTATTAAATTTATTGATGTTAATAATTTGAATTACTATATAATCTGTTTTAAATGCGCCATTTGATAACCGCCCGCACAAATCCGCTTATAAAATAAAAAAAAGATTAATTTCAAGTCTTATATTCAAAAATTTGGTTCTTTTTTGGTTAATTTTTTTAGAAAAAAATGTTACCTTAGCTTTTAATTTTCAAACTTTTAAACTAGATAATTCATGATATTGAATTTAAAAATTTAAAAATCTTTTAATATCAAAATAGGCTTTACTTGGATCATACGACTTTTCCAATTTTGACCCCTGATTTCTTACAATGAATGTTTTTGATGATAGTATGAATTTTAATTCTATACTTTTTCTTCTGCTATGTTTGTGCATTCCAAATTCTCTTTTCGGTATTCGCTATTCAGATGCTATACCATTAATCTAGCAATAAGAAAGTTTTGCTGCTTTTCGTCAGTAATCAATTAATAGAGATAACTTCCATTCAACTTAAATTATTATTAAAATCAGAGATTCATATTTATTTTCAAATCTGGATTCGGGAGTATTTAAGATTTATTTAAAATAATATATGAAAAGATAAAATTGAGTTTCACTATAATTTTGCGATTTATCGCCGGTTGAACTATTATATATGTAAAAACAAATTAATAACATTTTAAATATATTACCAGGTTGTATGGATGTATGCTTGAGATGACAACTTCAGAAGTTTCTTGAAAAAGATGAATTTATTTATTTAAAGCAGAGTCATGAGATGTGCTATTATATCGAATTTGTGCGACAAAATAGCCAAATCTCTGTTAATCTCCTGCAACTGGCACAGCAGTTCCACTGCATCAGAATCGGTGCTCTGCAATCAAGAAAATGCGATTAAAAGCTGTACTTTCCTGTCTTATTAAGTCATTGCAATCAGTTTTAAATAATTAGTAACGTTTAAATGATAGATTATTGGGTTCAAAAAGGTGAATTATTCTTTTTGAAAATGGAATCTTATGAAACATACAAACACAATCTTTTAGATTTAAATACTCAAAAGTTAGAGTTTTGTTTTTGTAGATTATATATTTCTATCCTTACGTTAGGAATTTATATAATATAACATAAGTTAGAATAGAAGAATAAAAAAATTTCCTTACTGAATTATTAGTGGAAATAATGATAATTTTCAAGGGGTATATTAATATGAAAATTTTAGTGGAATCGTTTCTGTATCAATCTGTCACATTGGAAAAGATTTTACTGGTATATCATCTTCAAAACTGATGAAGATGTCTCAATTGAGTGCTTTCCAAACGACGTTCCACAATCCGATCTTCATCACCAGAACACATCAGGGTTATTCAACCAGCTGCCAATTGTTTAACCCCTTAACCGGTTTCCTTTCCTTACTATCTAATGAGTTGACACCTTCTATTTTGGGAATATTTTCTTATTTTGATTCAAATGGAAATCCATGGAATACTTGGCTTATCTACGTACTCGAAGTCATTTCACTATTGAATTATAATTGTTATGAATGATTTATTTTTTGTTTACAACTATCAAAATTCGATAAATCGATGCACGTACGGCGTACGGGCAAACCGGTTAAGGGGTTAACGTTCCCCAAGCTCATAGATACTAAGAATATTTGATGAAAATACTTCTTGATAACCCCTCTTCTTTTGTTTTCGAAACTAGAATTTAGGCATTAGTTCTCAACTGAAAAGGACAATTATGCATTCGAAAACGAATAACAGAAGATAAAAAGTATATAAAATGACATGTGCCCAAGAAATTTCCTATGAATAAAGAAGAAATATAGATTTTAATACATTGAACATTAATAAACCTACTGATATCATTGTAAACCAAGGACATAGAAGCCCTGATATGTAGAAAATTCATTTTTTGGAAAGCTAACACAGTTTTGCTGCTGTAGAGAGTAAATTAAAGAGATCGAACCATTTTCCATTTATCATTTTCCCCCTTGCAGAATTTTTTTTTGGCAATTATTCTGTTTACATTTCCAATATTATTAAATTTTACTTATTTACAAAACGATGTTTATAAGTAATTTATTTGCATCTATCTTATTAAAAAAGCCCATTGTAATTTTTAGTTCTTTCCTTGAAAAATGTATTTAGTAAACATTTCATAAATACATTCATATTTGAGAGATTATTGCCTTCAAAATGACAAAAAATATAAATTTATTTAAATCATAGAAGTTGCGGAAATAGTTGCTTGTTATTTCCAAGTATGAAAGCATTAACATTACAAGCTTAAAGGCCAGTTAGATGGTATTTTATAGTTAAAGACAACCAATTTTCTAACTAATAAGTTTTTCCTTTTGTCCTTACCTCTGATTCCGATGCAGCTGAGTTGGTGGAACTGCTGCCAGGATAAGCCGTAGAATCATCAGAAATCTGCGGTCTTACGTTGAGGAAAAAGTTGTAACTGAAAGGAGAAAAGGTATTTTTAAATGTATGCTTTAAATTTTCCAATAAGGAAACGATTACCAGCAGTATTTCAAAGTTGAAAGCTTTTAAATGATAACAGATTTCATTTCAAATAATGAACACAAGTGTATTTACCCTCAAACATTTGTAATTAAATAATACTGTGCATTTACTTTAATAGGGCTTATAGATTCTAATCAAAATTTTCCGGTAATTTCCGACTATCCCGTCGACCATTTTCGCCAAACTCGATATTTTCGACAAGAGGTAATTTTGCGTCAAAGAAAGCAAAATTGCTTTTCATTATGATGGCGCCAAAGAATTGCCATATTTTCGAGAAACTTATGAACTTTTTTCGAACTTCTGTTCACAGGTTGAGGGGATAACTCCTGAGTACCAATTTACTTCTTAATCACATTTATATTGATTGCATTTTGCACTAAGTTTTAGTGCGAAATAAAATTGGTAATTTTTTAATTACAGATTCAACTACAATTACGCAAGAAAATCTTGGAAATAGTCTAAGAAAAGTCATAAAAATATTAAGTTTCCTTTGTAATAAACCGTGAGTTATCATAGCGTTTATGTTTATATTATATTATGTACTTTTTTATTTTTGAGTTTTTTCAGCAAATATCATATTAGATATGTATACATTAAAGATTTTATAAAAAGTAAAAAGTATGTCAAATATAATTTATCTTCATAAGATCATATATTTAGATAGAACCATCCATTGTTTTAAAAAAACTTCCCCAAACGTTAACAGTACTTTTTTTAATAAACATGAGTCATTACAGCAAACGGTACATAATAAAAAGAAATCAAAATAAAGTAACAATTACGTGCATACAGAAGACATTAAAACACTGGAATCTAAGTGGTGGTTGTTACATATGTCATTTGTCATCGTTGAAACCGCTGATGAATTCAGCTATTTTAGATGAGTTTGTGAAATAGCTTCTGAGGATACAGACCTATAAGTACCGGGGGCAGAAGTGTTGCTTTTAGTTCTTATGGAAATGACACTCATACATTCGTTCGCACGACACCTTTTTAAAAAGGGGGAGGGTGTCTTTCATGCTCGTAACAGAGAAAACATAGTTTTTTAAAACTACCATGCCTAAACCGGGACTCGAACCCTAGATTCCTAGATCATGTGAAATTATGTTATGTATGTTTTGTTTTTAAATATTTTTTGTGTACATTATAAAAAGGTTATAAAAAATCGATTATCTTCGATATACTGAATTCATCATACATAATATTAATAGCATTTTTGAAGTTGCAAATTTTCTTTACAACTGTTTCCTCATTTACGATGATTTTTTTTTCGTAAGAGTTTTGGATATTTCTAAACAAAAGCCATGTTTCTAGATAATTTTTAACATTATTTTTAAATAACTTAATTTGCTTTATGTATAAAATTGTGGCAATTTGTAATCCACTTGTAGCATTAGCAACTAAACTTATAACTATCTGTCTTTCTCTCTATATATACATTTGATTTCTTTTTATAAAAAATGTATTATATAGTTCCTTGCCCTACCGTTGTGTTCGACGAAATCCTGAAGAAATTTTTTATGCGAATAATATTAAATAATATTTGATTACTAAATTTAAAGCTCTAAAATTTTTACTACATTATTTTAATTTAATTATTAATTTATTATTTAATTTATACTAAATTATTGAAGCATTATAAATAAAAATTCTTACTTTTTACAATGAGGCCAATCTGACTTATACAGAGTTTCCAATTTATAATTTTTAATTTCAACGTTTTTTTCATCATCATAAATCTGAAAATATAGAATATTTGTTTAGAACTTCAATAAAACTAATGAATGGGAGAGACTTTATCTTGAAAAGGCCAAAACAGTCTGGAAAATTAAATCTAGGTTAAATGAACAGATTTATAGGAACTACGTATCTATCAGTCTAATAAATTCCTTAGTGCAATATCTTGAGTTTTCAAGAATTAATCATTCTTAAATTTGATATATTTGATAAAAAAAATTGGTTCAATATTAACAATAAAATCCTAAAGAAATAAAAAAACTTCAGGAAAAAAATCGTTTGAATTATGTTTTATACAAAATCAGCACTATTAGGAGATCTAAATAATTTTTTACATTTAAATTCTTAATATGTATATGAAGGAAGTAATTTCTAATTAAAAAAATTGAACCAGGAAAAATTTAATTTTAAAATTAGTTGATATATAAAGTACATTTCTGGTATTTTTTCATATATATTATTATTTCCGTGAAAAGCATGCAAAACATTCTGCTCATTAAAGAATGCATTTCTTAGATTATGATATGCTTAAACATTGTCACAATTAATCACGATTTATAAAACATAACAAGAGACTGATATTGACTGTTCTCTAAATAAATTTCCCCTTAAAGAAACCAACTGTACTGGTAAATATTTGGCCTTTTTTTTAATGGAAATTTTCGTATTGTGAAAATCCTCAAATAAATTCTGGGTCATAAATACCTGCAAGTGCCAAGCTTCTTCATCCATTTCTTATAATTATGCTCCAGTGAGGTTTTTGATGCCCTATTAAATCCCCTTTGGAGAATTTGCTCTTATTTTTCTATCAAGATCTGAAGATGCTTTATAATATAAAAGATTTAACGCGAATTATCTTCTGTAATTATCATTTAATAACAGTAAGTATTCCGTAAAACATTTATATTCTTTTTTCGGCCATTTATTAACTAACTTGTTTAGTGTGAGAGAGAATGTAGTCATGTACTTGCTACAACACGCTGCTTCCTAACAATTCATTCTTTATTAGTCTTCTTGCGCGTTGCTACCTATCTAGCACGTGTTTATTCCTCTTTAGTTCACTTCAACTTATAATGCCTCAATTAAAAATTCATTATTTTTAATATGAAATACAAAGTAGCAAAATTTCAAGTATCGCTCAATAATCTGGATAGTTTCATTGAAGACTTAGCTAATTTAAAGAAAAATGTAATATAAAAAAATTAGGTCAATTTCACTTACTTTTATTTAATATTTACAAATAATATAATTATGTATATACATTGATACAGTCCGTTCCTACTTAGACCTAAAAAGGTTTTAGCTACAATTTATTATATAATTATAATTTATATAAATATGTATATGTGTGACAATACAGAAATATTAAGTGGAAAAAATACAAAGATAATTTTCTTCTCGACATGTAGCCGAATATTAAAAATTGGAAGTAACAGAAATTATCAATAATTGAAGACAAATATTTTAAGGAGGAAACTCGAATTTGAACGTAAACCTTCAAATTTCTTTAATTTTATTTTTTGCGAAAAATTCTTTATTCTAAATATTAAGCCACAATTGCTAACTCAATATCGAAAATTATTTGGATAAAATATATTCTTAAAGCAAAAAGGTTTAACAATTTATCAAAAAATTATTGATTTTCGGAAGAATTGAACTCGCATTCTTCACTTTTACTTGAAAAAGACTGAAATCCTTGAATTTTCCTTCCATTTTACTGTCTGATGATTTTAATTTTCATTATAGAGGTCTAAAATTCTATTTAAGGACTAAATATTGATTAAATTTTTTTGATAAATTAATATTTGAAAAAAAAAACTGTATCAACATAAAGTGTTATTCACTATAAGTTTTAAAAATATATTTGACCTTGAGGGGTTGAACAAAAAATATTTTACTAACGATTGGAAATTTGGACAAGATATATAAATATATATAGGGAGAGAGTAAATTAATCGTAGGAATTGAAAAACAGCCTCTTCAAATACAGGAGTAAGTAATTTTATCGCAATGCTTAATATACGATTTTATGAATACAGTTTTAGGATTTTACGAATTAGAGAATACCACTATTGCTTGTTCAGTTTTAATTACTGCTATTCTTAAAGCACTTACTTTTGATATTTCATTACAATCCTCAGAGCCTATGCTCTGTGTCTCTTCATAAGGAGGTTCAGAAAAATCATCATTATCATTGAACGTAATGCAGCAGAGCTGACACCTGAAAACAAAAATACGTTATTGTTTCCTCTTTCCATACACGAAATTGGTTAAGATTTGTTAATGGTTATCAACGAACTCATTGGTTCATAATACAGTCGTTATTAGTTTTTTTACAACTTTGTTTGAAAAATAACGACTGCTTTAGAATTTTTCATTTAACCACAATGGATTGTATGAAAAAGGTTTAAAAAATTAATTATGTCATGTATTTGCTAAATAAATAGTTGTAAAAGGATTTACAAACTCTTTAATATAGACTAACTGAAAAATAAGATCTGAAAATGTAAATAAATAAAAGGCATTTAATTGATATATAACATAATATATGAGCAGAAATTCGTAAAGAAAGACGTAACTGATAATACATTTTTGAACCATTTCATACTTAAAGGACTCCTTTCAATACACTAGACATATGAAAATTCTTAAAATTAAAGATCAATTTCAAAATAAACTCGCAAATAATAATTATGACAGTATATTGACATAAATATAAAGTCATTGGTGACTTAAAATAACAAAATTCTAGCTAATCTATAAAAATGTTACAATTTTGTAACATTCATGCATGCGTATTTGTGGCAGTTATACATGCCCATACATGAATCTATGTATACTGCTACATTGCTATATTCCTTAATAAAAGATAAATAAAAAGATGGCTGATCTTTTTCAGGAAGATTTAACCTTTTTTGTATGTAAATTTTTGTTTGTAAAAACTAAACGTTGTCATTGAAATACATTTTATTAGATTTAGCAGAATCTGAGTTAAACAATATTTTTGCTGGTGACCGGGTATAATTTTTATTGCCTAGATTGAAATTAACAAGCATGAGTTAGTTGTATTGGCTAGAGAAAAGTAGTTTGTGCAAAACGTAGTGAATCTGCAATAATAACAGATTGAGGTTTGAATTTTTAAGGAACAGGTAAAGGAAGCATACGAGTTTTTTTTTATGAAGTTTAATTTTTATTGTAATGAATATATTTGAAATATTTGCTGAAACCCGGAAATGGTATAAGTGATGAATTATTAATACCCAATTATGATTTTTATTTTTTTCAAATTTGAAATATACACTGAGAAAATATTTTAATCATTTAAAGAATCTAATGAGAAAATAATCATTTGCATCATCAAAATTCAAATATAAGTAAAAATAGTTGAAACACCCTAGTGATTTAAATTACAAAAATTTGTTTTATATTCTTTTGTCCAAATTTGTGAAAGCAAATATTATCGTGTCGAGTAAAAGAAAGTATCTCAATTCATTGCCAACATTTCTCATAATATTACTAAATGCAAAAGGCGCCATGTAGTGCCATTACACTCTAACTTGCTAAAGAATACTTGGTGCCATGGTTATGGATAGTAAATATCGGGTTTATAGTTTCCAACTTAACACATTCCTCTACCTTATTATAAATTTCAGAAGTATAGTAATGAAGTAAATAAAAATTGAGATGGTTTAATAATGTCTTCATATATCACATAGCAGTAGGTGCTTTTTACGGCTGTTGAAAAAAATCAGGAAAAAATACAAGCTATCGTCAAGAACATTGGATTTTCTTGTATAAATTTTATTGATAATGATATCGTTTTCTAAAGATAACCACAGAAACACGACGGATTTAAAAATTTTTAATTATCAAGAAAGTTGAGAGGATGTGTTTGCCATTGGAAAAGTGTTAAAAGTAAGTATTTTCTGTATACTATCTGAAATGGTACATTATTGAAATATATATATATATTACAAATTAATATAGTTAGATTTAACAAATTAGCTATTTAATTTTATTTTACATATTAATACTATTTTAACCGAGTAATGTAAGAGTATGTGTGTTTGGCGCTGGTTTTTGTAAAATACTTCAATGAAATAAAATTTCAATATTTCGATTCGATAATTTCAAAGTTACTGAATAGTTATTAAATAATCAAATTAAATAATAAAATGGCTTAACTTAATATATAAACTAATCATTTTATTATGATTACAAAAATGTTTCGAAACGCCATCATAAGGTAACAACTAATTTCATAAATGTTTCAAACCAAAGCACCCTTCGCGAGTAGTAAAAAAATTGTTTAACTAAATGTCAAGTTCTTTGAAACTATAATTCAACAGATTCATACTTTTCGCATATGACCTGGAAACAGTTCATCTTTATTTGGTTATAGAAATCATGAATTTTGGTGTATTCGTGTTATTTACGATTATATGTTTAGATTTCTCATGCAGTTAAAATTAATAGTATGCTAAATGTTTATTTATAGAAACTTGAGAAAACATGTTAAGAAGTTTTATAACTTCCTTAAAGACTATTGAACATAAAAAAATCTATAAAACTCAGCAAAAAATCATTTATTTTATTACAATATTATTCTAAATATTACATTTTTTTTGTATTTTATTTAATTATAAAAAGATATTTAAGAGGATTTATGTATTAAAAAAACTCTTTTGTAAATCACTTTATTCAATTTTTTTATATTATTTCAAATTACAAATGCATAATCTGACTAACCTTTCAGAAATAACGAATTCAGTCACGCTTTTTTCCAATTATATATCCAAATTATAAATATCTTGGATTTTAATTAAATTTTGAGGAAATTTCAACTTATAAATGGTCAAGTTAAAAAAACATAATTACTTTTCAGAAAAGTTCCAATATACTAGTTTGTGGTATAAAAAATATTTTAGTTTTTTTCCAAATATTGACGTATAAACAAATTTAATACAAGTAAATAGTTTAATCTTCGGAAACTTCTATTGCCTTTATTTAAGAATCTTCAAAAAAAAATGTAATACAAATAAGAAAGTAGAATGATCAAAATTTAAATGAAGTTTTGCGTCATTCAAAGATATCTACAAAGGTGTAAACAATTTAGAAAGCTATAAGTCAAGAAAAACTAATATTATCTATTTTATAAATGAATGTTAAACGATAAATATTAATGTAAAGATTTGATAAAAAAAAGTACTTTACAGTTTTTTCTTCAGCCACTTCATGGCCAAAGGACAGCTTCAATACGAAGAAGTAAACGTAAATTCTCAAGAATTCACAAGAAAGAGGCAAAATACAAGCGCAGTGAACTTTTCAACACCTTACAAACGCAAAGAAATATCACTAATGAACGAAAAATAATAAAATCCGCCTATTTTATTGTAGCTAACAATGATGATTTTCAAAAATACAGTCTGAATAAAATAAATAGTATTGATATTATTATAAAACTATTTGTTGTCACAATGAACAAAATTATTTTACATTATTCAGATTATTGTTAGAAAAGTGTTGCCCAGTGGTTTTTTATTATGTCATTAAATGTTTTCGATGGAATATCAGAAAAATTGCACAAATTCTCCGAAGAAATATCTTTAGATCGATAAACAGTCCAATTATTTTTATCAAGACGATATTTTTTTTCAATATTATTCAGTTATAGATATGGAGATGAGTTTTTATTTATTTTCGTCATCGATTTTTTTCGGAGTTTAAGAGATAAAATTTAAAACTTTCAGATAAAAACTTTTGGGAATATTTTAGTGAAATTACACAATTTTCCGAAATATGTCTTCTCAAGGGTAAATTAAATTATATTGCTATCCTTTTTCGATTTTACATTGAATTTATTTAAATGTAATAAATTTCAATGTAATTATAATAATTCCAATCCAAATATATAATAATTGGATTGATTACAGTTCTTTAAATATAATCAATGCACTTATTTAACTGAATTTTAAAAATGAAATCTCAAAAAATATATACATTTTTACACACAGACACACATGCACACAGAGAGAGAGAGAGAGAGAGAGAAAAGAGTATGAAAGCAGAAGGAAAGAGTGGGAGAGAAACTAACAGTTAAATCTGTTAAAACTCTTTTAATTAAAAATAGTTAATTAAAATAAAAGGGGCTTTAAAATTATTATTATTAAAAGTATTTAAATCAGAATTCAAAAATAATTGTCAAATATTTTTAAACTGAAAATTGACTTTAATTTATAAAAAGATATAAACAATCTATTTTGATACTCTTAGTAACGATAAACAGCTAAGTAACTATACATTTTTGTTCTTTACAAAATAGTCACAAAAAGTTCAATTATTTTATACAGTTGATAAGAACTTATTATGACCACACAAAAAAGCTATTCTCGATATTTAAGAAAAAGGATGGCTCTAATTAAACATTCATATTTCTTAAATGATAACTTTTTATCCAATCTTATACTTTGGACAAATTTATATTTTTCTCATACCTACACAAAATGAACATTAAAAAAGTTATTCTTCTATTTGAGACAAAGAAAAAAATGGAATGAAAAAAAAACATTTTTCATTGTGAAACATCCCAAGATAAACAAGTCGTCCTCCAATTCTCCACCTCTTTTCTACATTTTCGCTCTTTTTAGTTAGAATGTGCAAATAGAACGTTTTTGTTCGCTCTAAAAGAGTTGCGCAGATTTTTTTCCGTATACATTTGAATTTTACGTTTGAACTCCCACGTGCATTTACTTGAGAGAATGCCTCTTCGATTTACTGAAGAATTGTTTTAAGAATGAAAAACGGTGCGGGTCGAAACGGGACTTTCGAGATTGTTTTATGTCATTAGGGGTCTTTTCTCAAGCGGTCTCTCGTTTTATATCAGAGAATAAAAGTAAAGTCATGGATTCTACGCTGTAGTATGTCCCTTAGTGAATGTGCTAACATTCAAGATTTATTGCTCCTATAATATTCCAAATATCCTGCTATTGAGTTTTAAATATTTTTTCATTGAATGCATTTTTATTGCAATTAATTAAGAAAATCCAAAATAATTTTATTCTTTAATATGTAATAATTAAGCGGGAGATGAATGAAATAAAAAACTGTTGATGAAAAAAATTGATCTTTTTTGGAATGTATTTTTCTTAGTGATTATTTAGTAAATTTGTCTTTTTTTCTTAATTATCTTTGCTTATGTTATTATTTTTTATATAGTATACTTTTTTAAAAAAATTTGACAAAAACAAACAAACTATAAAAAATATTTAGAGTGAAGGTTGTTTAATAGAGCAGAATTAAGTTTATTTATTAAACTTAATTTATTATTAAAGATAATTTTATTAGAGTTTGATTCTTAATTATTAAAAAGAACTACAATAACAATGCCTATTTCCCTATTTGTCTATAGGCTTTCTATATAACTTGTGTCATTTAATTCACAGAGTTCAAATATGAAATTTTTTAATTTCTAATACAAGCAATTTGCTAATTTTTTTCAAATGGAAAAAAAAATACTTTAAATATTCGTTTCCATTATAAAGACTTCATTTTATTTCTAATAATTAAGTTTTATTAAATTATTTTGTTTGAATTTCGCTTTAAGAAGAAATCATTCTAAAGAAAATAAAATATACTATTTTTTAGAATAGTTAAGTATAGATGAGGAATCTAATTGAGTTTGACTGAGTTTAAGCATATTTCAATGAATAGTATTTTCTGTAGCAGAAAATTTAGTTTTGATAGTTTTTTATAAGCTTAAATTATATAAGAAATTAAAGTAAACGTTTTCTTTGTAAATTACTTATTTAAAAATAAAATAAAAAATTGTGCTGAAAAATAAAATTTGATTTGCTTTAAAGTCATTTGCAAATTATAAGACGGGAAATAATTGCATTGATATTTTATTTTGAAGAATATGCCATAAATAGCAATAAATTACTAAACAAAAAGATTCTTAGAGATTCAAATTTGAGATTTCTTTAATATTAAAAATGTAAAGAACTAATTATATTTTTAGTCAAAATTTCATGAATTAATTCATTTGCTTTTGTAAACATTTTTGATGGAATTTTCTGAAACTGAAAATTTACAAATAACTAATTAAAACCTTCAATTTAATTAAACTACGAAAATATTGGAGAAAATGATATTGCTATTTTGTGTACGAGAATGTTCTGTAGGATTAAAGCTTTTTGTTCTTTGAAAGATAAAAATTGGCTTGTAAAATGTAAGATAAATAAATAATATATGGGTCTGGAACACTAAATCATTGATATTTCTAACATATATTTTTTAAGCCTATCCTTTATATAAACACCTTTTTATTTAGAAGTGACAGTAAGCGAAGCGAAAAAAATTTCAGAAAGTATGATTATGGAAAATCAAATTTTGTAATTATAAGGGTATTTTATTGAATTCGTTCAGTAACAGGCAGTTTCTTCTACATTGAATGCTCCGTTTCCAATTTCCAATTTTACCAAAAATCCTTAGGAGAATCGAAGCAATTCCATCTTTAATGACTGAATTTTCATTATTTCTCTAATTTAATCTAATGACCAAAGATGACTCCAATTCATTTCCACTCGTTCAATCAAAATAGTTCTTATTTAAATACACAATAAGAAATAAAATAAGTTGAACAAAAACATTTAATAAAATAAGTTATCTTTAAGTGAACATACTATCTAACAGTATATCTTCCCAACTTGATTGAAAGAAGAAAAATCGTGGATTGTAAGTTAATTATTGAAATAAGCATCTCTTTTTTATGTACAAGGTTTTTAGAGAATTTCGGTAAGAAATCAGCGCTCTTTCAAATTTTAAATGTATATATCTTTTCTTTAGTATCTTTGAAAGTATATAGATTTGCACTCATTAAAATTGTGTTTTTGAGAAAGTCTTCCAAAAAGGGCATGGATCAAATTCTCAGACTTAAATAAAATTAGAAAACAGCTATACATACGTCATGCATTTCAGTAAATGCAAATTTAATATTTTAATGATTGGTCCTGTAAATTCAGGCAAATAAAAGTTTACCAAAAGGTGAAAGTTCATGAAAACAAAAATATTACAGCTGAAATTTTTTTTCAATAATTTGTCTCAGTTTATGATAGATTATGATGATATTATAATGAAGAAATAAAATAATAAACTACGAAAGAAGGACATAATAAAACAAAAATTTTATTTGCCTAGTTATAGTTATTTAAAGTAATAAATTTCGAAAATATATATGTTTAAATCTAGAGTTTAAAATTACTTAAACAATATTTGTAACTAACGTTTTTTCTGCTAATAAGAGCTGGATATTTCTTAAACAGGAGTCAAGCTTTTGTTATTGGTTCTAAATCAGGAAACACTTTGATGCAATAGAACCCAAATATCCTATCTTTCCTTGAAACGATAAACAGCTCGATCCCAATGTAATTTCCTTAACTGTAACTTTATCCTCTATCTTATTAAATGATATCCTAGGCTTCCGAATTATACTGTCGTATCGATTCAAATAAATCACAGGAACATTCAAACCGTTCAGGAATTCCACCTAGAAATACAACGTCTGGAATTTATTTTTCGCTTATTACTTCTGGTATGTGGTTATTCGAAGCCTGGACCGTACTTGAGCGCAATATTAAAGGTGTTTGTAGTGGAAAGAATTGATAAGCAAACATTAATAAACTTTCGGCTTCTGTTGAAAGAGTTCATAAACAAGGCCAAAACTAAATCATAAGATATAAACATTATATTAGCTCTCCACCTATTGTATTTGTATAGCAGCTGCTATTGAATTTTCAACCCTTATAAGTAAGAGAATGGAAACTTAAAAGATAAATGAAATGATGCAACCAGTCTTTTAATGCAAACGCATATTTAAGAAGATACGCTAATTATTAGTCATTTGTTAGTTCTTACCTGTATGTATAAATACCACCCCAGCATATAAAAAGCGATACACTCAAGTGTCGACCTGTATTTTTAAGATATTTAAGTGATTTTATTAACATTATACTTTATACAAATGTTGTAGTGAAAATAACATGTAAAATTTATCAAAATGTAGACAAAATAGATTAGAATTAAGCTTCAGAATTAAATATTTTCTTTATTATAATATTTTTTACCCCCTCAATATCTCATTAAGGAATTTTATAAAAAAATAGAATGTGGTTTTTTAAATTATTAGCTACTTTATTATAAGCCATTTGGTATTTAAACTGCAAAATTAAATACTATTCAAATAATTTTTTTATATATTTACAGATCATCGTCCATTTTTGCCTTCTTGCCGCTGTCTGGATACATGTTGAATGAAATTCTTCGAAGAGATGCATGTATTTCCTAAAACTAGATTAAGATTATTCTCATTTACCATAGTCGAAAATATGGCAGAAATCCATAGTCATGATTATTTGCGGGTACAATAGTGATTATATTAGACGCCACTTTATGGACCATTTTACCCTCAATGTAACGAAGAAAACATGCATTGGCGAAGAAGTGAGTGTTGAGATGGATAAAAAAGTGAGTAAAAAAAGTAATTATCTATCATTATGGTTGGTTATCTTGAAGTTATAATATTAATGATTGTTAAGGTTTTACAAACAAACTAGATGTATAGATTTTCAAACGTTCTTTGGAAGACACGAATGATTTCAGTGCTGAGAACTGAAGAAGATGGGGATATTCTTTCATATATAAATTGACATTCTTCTAAAATTCAGACATGAATTTCTATACTGAAATTATTGATCTAAACAAACGGTACTAAAGAAGGATACTGCCATTATTTTAATGTATAGAAAATATTTTTTTTTTTCAAAATTCTTCTAGAAAAATTCAAACTTCGGTATATTGCTGATATAAATATTAGAGTATCAATGTTAATTTTCAGATCTTACAGATTTTCTATATACATTTTAAAAGAAAAGTTAAGGATTGTTTTATCTGTCCATCGTCTAAATAAAAGTAATTACTAACCTTTTTAGCAATTTAACGATTTTAAGTAAATAAATGGATAATATTTTTTGAATAAAAAGCCTTCAGGGACTTTTTAATAGATATGTCTCATAATCAATGTTCTGCCAAGCAATGAGATGCGATATCAATCAATATTGTTTGATAATTAATTAAATTTCAAGTTCTTCTTTCCCTTATTTTAATACGATATAACTTTTTGGAATGGTAATCGATATTCATGGAGAGAATAATTTTAAAGACAAAATAGTTTAATATCAAAGACACCCCACTTTTGAAGTTTTTTGTCTAAAAAGCTATCATCGAGCCAGTAAAACGATCTTCTGATCGAATATTTAACATTCTTATAATGTTTTTTTTTTCTCAATATTAAGACGGTTTAAGACTTAAAGTTAAAATCTCTACTTCCTGAAGAAAAATTCTGCTTTTTTTTTAATTCTTCCCATATTTGACTAGATAAACTTTAATTTTATTTGACATTTATTGAATTTCTTTCCCTTTTGTAAGAAAGAATTTACAATCCATTTGTAATTGCGAATGTAATTTTCAAAGTTTATTTCAAAAGTTTGGTGAATTCAAAATGTTTTACAATCATCCCCAATTTGTTGTACGAGTTATTGAGACTCATGATGCTTCATAAGCGACATGAGAAAAATATTTATACTTTTATAATTTTCATTTATACAATTTAAATATTATGTAGGACTCTGCATACCTATTCTGTGTAGCTATTTGTATGTAACGTACAATAATAAATGTAAGCCCTAAAAACATAGGAAATTCAAATTATAGGCTCAAATTTACATATTAGTTAGCTGACACCAGTCCATTAAGGAAAAAAAGGGAGTGAACTGCTTACAATATTGATTGTCAAATTAATTCGAATTATAATAAACCACAAAATAATCAAAGGCAGATAACTATGTTTACATATCCATTTTGCATTTGTATTATTGGTGTAATAGTTATATTCAATTTGCGTCTGCAAGACTATAATTTTAAAGACATAACACCATTGTAATTGCGCATTGTAGTAACAAATATTTAGAAAAATGTTTTAATTATAAATGATAATTATCCTTCATGTACCTAGAATCGCATCTTAGTTTTTAAAATCTGGTGAAGGTATGTTAATGTGCAACTGCATTAAATAGTAGGAAGTGTTAGTTTGAATTATCATCTCGAAAACTGATATTGATTTTAGAATTGAAATATAATATTATTTATCTACACAGAATGATTAAAGAGGACCAAACCTGGTAGCTCTATAAAAGGCAATCAGTTATAGATTAATCTCACAAGGTTCCTCAACATCGAGGAACTTTTGGATTTCTTTGCATTTATTTTAATTCTTATAAGAATTTGGATTTTACTGTAAATGGATATAACTCTTTTAAAATGGTTCTTTATTCATGAAATATTTTTTTTTGCTTAAAACGATCATCCTATTGGTGTTTGTAATCATGAAGCCCATTTTTATTTAAAAATTTGCAATTTCCCTAAATTGAAATTTAACTTCAAAACCGAGGAATTATAATTAAAAAAATGTTTTAAATATTGATACCATTCTCTTTAAATGATAGTACAAAATTAAAAACAGAAAATTAGGCAAATGTGTAGATAAATGTATTAACAAGTGGGGATCTTTCTGTTCAGTTTAAGTTTATAAAATGAGAAATATAGATTTTTATTGGAATACTTAACATAATCTTCTTGCTTCTTAAATGAGCAATTATATACAATATTCGTTGACTCATTACATCTAATTTAAGTATTCTAAAATATTAGCACAGCTAATTTTTACAGAGAGACACATACACTCACCTCACAGATACTAGTAAAACATTTCGAATGTGGTTAAAAGTAAAAAAAAATATCCTTCGTATAACTAGAACTGCACCTCATCAAATCTGTTGTAGATTAATGTGCAACTGCATGAAATAGTTGGAAGAGTAAACTTGAATTGGGATCCCGAAAACTGATATTGATTTTCGAATTGAAATGTAATATTATTATTCGAAACAGAATCATTAAAAGGTGATCAAACCTGGTAGTTTAATAAAATGCAAAAAAAAATCTGTAATTTCGTTGTACTTAAATAGAAATTTGATTTCAAAACCAAGGAATTTTAGTTAAAAAATTGATATTGATGCCCTTCTCTGCAATTAGTCATAGAAAAGTGCAAAACAGTTAAAGAAACGTACGTAGAGATGAGAAGATTTTTCAAAGATTTGAATTATATCTTTCAAGATGTGAAGTTTGAAAATATTTCTCAGTGGTAACCAATGAGATAATGTTACATTTCCGAATCCCAAATTCATTGAAATTTTTTTAAACACTTAAGTCCAACGAAATAAATGATCACTTTCTGTAAAATGTTGTATCTAAATGGAGACATAAAAAAGGAGTTAAAACAGTAATAAATGATAATACAAATTAGGAATTAAATGATATTTTATTGGCGACATTACTTCTAGATTATTTAACGCAAACTATTTAGTTCTTAAATTCGTAACATAAAATAGACTTAACATTTTGTACATTCATTATAACTTTAAAATATTCATCAATTTCTATGGTGTGAATCGTTAAAGCGTCATCAGTACTTTGAAGAAGAAATCTGAATGCAACTTTTGATAAAAAGTTTTATTGATCACAGAGGCATTCTGGTAGTTTTCAAGATTTAAGTTGAGGTAGATTCAGCATATTTTCGTGAGTGGACTCAAATCCTTAAGAAACAAAACTTCTTCCGGACTTTAGGAAACTTCTTGATTTTTTAAAAATCGTATTTTATAACTAAACTCAATATATGACTTTTGAAAGGTGTTTCAGCTCTTAAGATTTTCAGTGATGTTCAACTATACTCGACATACTTTTACTTGGAGCAGCAGCAAAGTGAATTGTTCACAGCTTTAAGAATAGAAAGGCCCATATTTCTGTTAAAGTTAAAATGCGCAGCGTTTCGAAAAAATATTCCAATTTTATATTGAATACTTTAGTAAGAGTTGGTTTTTGTAGATTTTAATAAATGTCATTTTATTCGTTGCGTTTAAATCCCATTCCATATATGGGCTAGATTCTTTGACAGAAAAAAGTTGTACTATATTTTCAGATGCCATCTGTGATTGCTAAGTCTTAGTTTTCTGGATTGACAATGGAATAGCGAAATCCAAGTAATACGTGCACTTTTTGTTATCTTTGCTTTTTCTATCCGGATTCCGTATATTTTATTCGTTTTATGATATATTTCATTGAATGGATTTGATAAACATTTTTTCTTCTATAATTTCATTCATCGAGTACATGAATTTTCTCCGTAATTTGTTAATTCTTTGGAATGATCCCATGCTTTTCTTGTCTTAAGTCACAGAATAATCAAGAAAATTCATTTTCAGCGAATGAAAATTTGCTGCACTTAGTGCTATCAAGTACAGGCAGTCTGTGTTATTGTGTAGGGAAGTAAAAGTTTCTTGTAAGCAGTAAGACGTTCAGAGCTTATAAGAAAACTAAAAAGCTGTTTTTTCAGATTTTACATTTTTACATTCAATATCTCAGAGAGCATCTGTTATTTTAAAATTTAAAAGATATCTTTCATTTGCATTTGCCAATTTCAAGCACTATTCAAATTCAATCCATCTGTAATCTGGAATGCTCTTTTAAACTCTGCACCTTTCTTAATATGATTAAGAATTTCATTTTGTGTGTTTTATAAATATTAAAGACTAATGGAGAACATTTATCCTCTATTTGTCAAAACAAATTATGTTCTTTCATTGTTTTTAAAAGAAGATATCTGAGAAAAGAATGATATTTATTTCTAGGCAATTTTTTTGTAAGTAGTACGATAATAGTTTCATTTATGATGTTTAAGGAGCCTTTTTTTTTGTAATACAATTCATTAGAATTTTTCAATGTCTTTGGAGGGGAGTCTTTATGTAAAAGATTTTGGTACCTTTCCAATTGAGATTTTTATCCAACATAAGCCGACAGTAGCGGAAATTGACACCATCAAGGTCTGTCATATCTGCAATGGATGCAATTTTTCTTATAAGCAGAATTGTACAGAAATCAACGGCAGAGTTTTCTATCCAGTCTAGTAATCGAAACTCGAAGAGTAGTGGTAATATTTTGTTAAAACTGAACTTTTTCTGACTTTGGACGGAAGTCTGTTTGTAATAGATTTTTGTACCTTTCCAATTGAGACTTCACCCTACATAATCCAACATTAGCGGAAGTTGATACCATCAAGGTGGTCTGTCATATCTCCAATGGATGCAATTTTTTTTCTTTTAAGCAGAATTGTACAGAAATCCACTGCAAAGTTTGTATCCACTGCAGTTATCGAAATTCGAAGTGTAGTGACAATAATTTGTTAAATCTGAATTTATTCTGGATTCGAGATTCTTTTTCAAGGGTTATTAGAAAGGAATATTTTAATAACTTGAATTTTTTTATCCTTGATTTCTTCAAACCTTTCTTCTGAAATGCTTCCTCATGAGAATTGAAGGAAACTGAGTAAGCTATTTATAAATTGTAATGCTGTTCAAACTGACTGAAGTCCGCAGAGATCTGGTTTTTAACTTTTTTTGATCTGGAATGTTTATAAAATGGTGAAATGACGTCAGGGTTATGCTTCTTTTGCACTTTCATTTAATGTGTTAACCACGTATTGTCAAGGTTTTTGAGTTTATTTTGATGCTGATGTTTGTAATTGGAGATGATACAGACTTGATGTTTATGGTATGTCTATTTGTCTTGGCTCGATGTATTGAGCTGAAAAGAAAAAAGAAATCTATCAGATAAACTCAGAATAAATTATTTACATAAAATATATGACGGTAATATATTAAATTTTTATATTTTTAAACGAATTGATAATGAAGATGAAATTACAATGCACAATTTTACAAGCCCATGAGATACACAGTTGTTCCTCTTATCTGCCTAAAACAAGAAATCACTTAAACTTCGTTCTCTAATTCGTTTACATCTTTTCATACATTTTATGATTTAAAAGTAAAATTGCTGCTACCTACACACATTTTAATGAAATTATTTCTGATTATTTAATGAAATTCTTAAAGTATTTAAAAATATAATTGTTAATATGTGTGATTTATGTGATGTATTATTCATTTACTAATACAAAATTTTGATGATTCAAATAATCTTTGTTTTCTACAATCATATATGTGTATCGATCAATTTTATTATAGTTACAGTGGTTAGCTTTGAACACCCTCATTGAATAGAATTTGCTTAATACCATTGTTTTAATATTCGTGCTTCACAATCATGTTTATAAAAATTTGCTCGATCTATGCCCGATTAATAATTAGTTTTTTTGAATTTTTGAATATTAATTACGTTATCAAAACAAAACTAAGCAGATATTCAGATTTATTAGATAATAATTTTTAAGTGCATCTTTTGATACAGACCCGAGTTTGCTCATTCATTAAAAAGTTTGTCTTAATCTTCTACTCTAAGATTTGGTTATATTCTAGTATCACATTTTTTAATGAATTAAATACTCCCCTAATAATCAATTTTTAATAAAAATAGTTAAAACACATCTATGTGTTTGTTAAATTCGGTATTTCATGATATTAAATTTAAAAATTAAATTTTTTTTCTCTATCAAAATAGGCTTCACTTGGATCATACAATTTTTTTTGGTGACCACTGATTTCTTACGCTGAATAGTTTTGATGATATTCTGAATTTTAAATGAAATATGAATGCCAATAAATTGAAAATTAATGGAGCTACCGGTATCATTGCAAACGAAGCACATGAGAGCCATGACATGTAGAAAAATACATATTCCAACCCAGCCATCACAGTTTGGCTACAGAAGAAGAAAAAACTAATAGCTCAAAATTTCAGAAGTGCCAAATTTACCTGATACCGGTTTTCCCCTTCTTACGGAATTTACATTTTCACAATTATTGTGTTTTTCATTTCCTATATTTTGAAATTTGTTTATGAACATCATTCGTAAATACTAATGATGTTCATAAGTAAATTATTTACATCTAACTTATTAAATTAATCATTGTAATTTTTAGTATATTTTTTTAACATTTTTGCCTTGAAAATTATGTTTAAATAATACTTTATAAGAATATTCATATTTCTATCAGAGGTAATTTTGTCTCAGAAGTGACCTACAATATAAATGTATTTAAATCATAAAAATTTCTTACATAGTTATTTGTTATTTCCATCTATCCAAATATTTAACATTATAAGCCAGAATATACATTATATTTTATTTTAAAATTTAAGAAACCCCCTAAAGTTTATAATAAGTTTTCCCTTACCTCTGATTCCGATGCAGCTGAGGTGGTGGTGCTGCTGCCCGGGTAAGCCGTTGATTCCTCAGAAATTTGTGGTCGAAAGTGGAGGAAAAAATCATAACTGAAATGAGAAAAGTTTCTATTAAGGCTTTGCTTTAAATCAGCCGATAAGGATACGATTATCAGTAATATTTAAAAGTTGGAAACATTTTTTGATAACCGATTCCATGTGATGTAACATACACAAGTGCATATATATCGTCAAACACTTATTATTAGACATTACTGGGTATTAACTCCAATGTAGAGATATATTCTGTAAAAAAAATTACTGGTAATTTAGGATTATCCTGTCGACTATTTTCACCAAACCCTTTATCAACAAAGGATAGCTATGTGTCAAGAAAAGTAATTTTTTTTATATGAAAGTGCCACAGATTTGGCACATTTTCGCCAATTCTTTGGTGCATTTCAAGAGGAATTTTCTCCGTCGTTCAGGGGATCGACGAGATAATCCCTAAGTACTTATTTACTTCTTAATATGCTTTATATTGATTATATTTTGTGTTAAATTTTTAGTGTTCAGAAAATTTAGTTTTGCTCAATTTTGGATCTCTTGAGACAAGAAAAGCTTGACATTGGTCTCAGGAAAGTCATAAAAAGGTTAAAAGTTTCCTATTTAATAAACCTGAGTTATCATAGAATTTAAGCTTGTATTATGTTATGTACTTTTTTTATTATTTTTTCAGCAAAGCTGATATTTAATATATACCATAAAGATTTTATTAAAAGTAAACTTTATCCCCTAAAAATAATTTATCTTTATCAAATCTTATATTAAGAAGATTCTATCAATTTTTATTAAAGTTACAAAAATAGATAAAAATTCCCTTTTTAACGAACTTGTATCAATACATCAGGCTGTAAACAATCAAAGGAAATCAAAATGAAGAAACAATTACGTGCATGCAAAGGACACTGAACACGCATAATTCTAAATTTTTATTGTTAATAATGCCACTTGTTACATGCAAGCCCTCTAAGGAAATCGGTGATTTTAAGATGAATTTGTGCAGTAGCTTCTGAGTACCCAAGATCACAAGTCTGACTTTACCTCATATAAAAAAGACATTTTGCTCAACTTCAGATCTCATGAGACAAGAAAAGCGTGCCATTGATTTCCGGAAAGTCATAAAAAAAGTTTAAATGTTTTCTATTTAATAAACCTGAGTTATTATAGAATTTAACTCAGTACTATAGAATTTAAAAAGTACATAATATTATGTACTTTTTTTTAATATTTTTCAGCAAAGCTCATATTTTATACATACCATAAAGATTTTATAAAAAAGTAAAAATTATCCCCTAAAAATAATTTATATTCATCGAATCTTGTATTATGATATAATTTACCAATTTTTTTTTAAAAAAAAAGTTACAAAATAGTTAAGAATTCCCTTTTTAACAAACTTGAATCATTGCAGCAGGCTGTAAACAATCAAAGTTAATCCAAATGAAGAAACAATTATGTGCATACAAAAGACATTAAATGCAAAGAATTCTAAATTTTTATTGTTACTAATGCAACTTGTCACATGCAAGCCCTGTGAGGAAATCGGCGATTTTAAGATGAGTTTTTTTAAACAGCTTCTAAGGACAAATGTCCTGAAGACCCAAGATCACAAGTCACTTTACCTCATATAAAAAAGACATTTTGCTCAACCTCTTTTTACAGGGGGAGGGGGTTTGCACACCTCACATGTAAATAACAGGGTATAGAACAATCATACCTGAACAAATGTACGAACTCTAGACTCCCTGAACATTTGGAAGACCAAGACGACAAGATTCAAACTTGTTTTTATATGACAGTAATTTAATATTTTGATATTCCAAACATAATATTAATAAAACTGTTGAAGTTGTAATATTTCTTTCCAAATGTTTTCTCGTTTACATTAATTTTTTTCGTATAAAAATTGACTATTTCTAAACCAAAGCCATGTTTCTGGATAATTTTCAAAACTATTTTTAATGCATTTGACTTGCTTTATGCTTATAAGGGATAACGATAATCGGAGGATTGTAGTTTAACCCCCCCCTTCTTTGCCAAGTTGGCGATAACGTGCCGCAGTGGTTTTTCTAGTCTGGCAAACTTTTTTTAAAAAATCTTTCTCTTTGAGCAAAGGACGCTTCTGAAAGACTCGGCAGAAATTGTGGTTAGCGAGTTGGCAAGTTTTGGAAAGCCCGCCCAGCAGGGGGTTAAACTATGATCGTACGTGAAAATGTATTTTTTAAGTCACCTACTTATACGTTTGGTTACTAATTCTACAACTATCTCTCTCTATATATATTTATATACATTTAGTTTTTAATATAAAAATCTATTAAATAATCCCTTGCCTTCCCGGTGTGTTCGATGAGAATAAAATTCAATAAGCTTTGATTACTAAATTCAATATTCTAAAATTATATTGGTCTGCGGTGGGCTGTTGGTAAGGTCATGGCTTGTGTGCCGTTGGACTTTATGTTCGAGACCCGTTTACACGCGTAATGAGGTCTGTGGCATGTTAAATCCGTCCGGGCTAAACTTCGTCCTTCTGGTGTGATGTGGTGAGGGGGGTGTCAGTTCAGGTGTCACCCTCGACTCCTTACAGTGGTTCAAAATTACAAGCTCAATCCCAAAAAAGCTTTTGCGTTGCTTTACAATGGGACGTTAATATTATTAAATTAAACTAAAAAACTAATAATTACATACTAAATTAATGAAGCATTATAAATAAAATTACTCACTTTTTACAATGAGGCCAATCTGACCTGTACAGAGTTTCCAATTTATAATTGGCCAGTTCAACGTTTTTACGTTCATCATCAATCTGAAAATAAAGAATATGAGCTTAGAGCTTAAATTAAACGAATGAATGAGAATTTATTTATCTTGAAAAGGCAAAAATATTTTTTGGAAAATAAAGTCTAATTTAACCGAACAGCTTTTGAGGAGCTATGTGTATCAGTCTAATTAATTGTTCATTGGAATATCTTGAGTTTTCAAGAAAACATAATTCGTAAATTTTATATATTTAATAAAATTTAGGGGCTCAATATCAGCAATAGAATCCTAAAGAAATGAAAACACCTCAGGAAAGAAAAAGATTCCTATGAATGTTTCATACAAAATCAGCAATATTATGACATCTAAACAATTTTTATATTTAACTAATTGTTGATATTTATATGAAGGGATAAAAATTCGAATAAAAAATCAATTTATGAAAGAATTAAATATTAAAATTTGTTGATTTATAAATTACATTGCAGTTATTCTTGTGTATATATTATTATTTCTGTAAAAACCATGGGGAACATTCTGCTCATTAAGTGATGGATAAATTATATTAGAGTTAATAGTTGATTCAATTATTCTCGATTCATAAAACATAATAATAGACAGAAATTAACTGCTCTTTAATGGAATTTCCTTGTAAAGAAACCATGCGTAGTAGTATATATTGAAATATTATTTTTAAAATTAGATTTGTCGTATAGTCAAAATTCTCAAAACTTGGGACATTTACAGGGAAAGTATATACCTGTAAGTACTAAATATCTTCATTCATTTCTTTTATAAATACAAAAATGTAATTTTTATTCACTATTGAATGCACTATTTATGCATTATGCACAATTGTATCGAGTTTAAAGATTTTATTCAGATTTTGTTATCAAGATATGAAGATGCTTTATATAAAAAAATAACACAAATTATCTTCTGCTACTCTCATTTGCAAACAATAAGAAGTAATAATTTCAGTTAAGTCGTATTCCGTAAAACATTCGTATTCATTTTTCGGCCATTTATAAACTAACTCGTTGTTTTGTGAGAGGGAAAATGTAGACATGTACTTGCCCTAGCATGTCTCTAATGCTTCCAATACATTTTTTTTTATTTTCCTGCAAGTCGCTATGTATCTAAATAGTGTTTATTCCTCATTAGTTCCCTCAACCCATAATATCTCAATTAAAATTTAATTATTTTTAATGCAAAACACAAAATAACAAGATTCCAAGTATTTTCCAATAATCTGGATAATTTCGTGGGAGTGTTAGCTAACTAAAAGAAACAAGTAATTAAAAAAAATTAAGTCAATTCCTACGTAGGCTAGCAAAGAAAGTTTTTTAGTTACTTTTTATTAAATAATTAAATACATCTTCATAAATATGTGTAAACATGTGATGGAATCAAAATATTAAGTGGCAAAATAGAAAGCGAATTTCTTTGCAATTTTCCCTTCTCTTTCTTGAACTTCCTTCTCGACAAGTAGCAAAATCTTAAGATTAGGTAGAAGAAGTGAACAGTAATTGATGGCAAAGTTTTTAAGAATAGAAATCGGAATTGAATCTAAAGCTTAACATTTCTTCAATTTTATTTTTTAGATCTCTCTCTAAGATCATTTGGATAAAATATATACTTAAAGCAAAAAATTTCAAAAAATTATTAATTTTTGCAAAAATTGAACTTTTACGTGAAAAATATTGAAATTCTTGAATTTTACTGATTGAGCGACTGTCTATTACTAATATACTATATATATTCTGGAATATACTTTTTACTGATATTAAAATACTAATATATAAAACTAATTTTAAATATTTACCAATATTAAATTACAAATATATAAATATATATAGAGATAGTATCTTAACACTTACATTCGATGATTCATCACAATCCTCAGAGCCTAAGCTCTGTTTATCTCCATAGGGAGGTTCAGAAAAATCATCATCGTCGTTAAACGTGATGCAGCAGAGCTGACAGCTGAAAACGAAAATACGTTATTGTTTCCTCTTTCCATTCACGAATTGTTAAGAATTGTTAACGGTTAAAATTTGTTTGCAAATAACGATTGTTTTAGATATTTTTCTCCAAGTTTATTGGGTTATGCGAGAGACGTTAAAAAATTATTCTATTATGTATTCCGTTAATACTAATTGTAAATGGTTTTATAAACTCTTTAGTATAGACCAGGGAATCTCAGACTTTTAGACATATCGACCCCCTTTTTAGATTAAGTATTTCGGCGACTTCCCCTCAAAATTTTAACTCTGTCTAAAGTTTATACAGAAGTTTAGACAAATTTTACACGTACTGAAGAGTTGATAGAGTATGTGTCGGGTATTGCTTTTACATCCCTTGACACTTCATCTTGCTCCTTACTAGCATCATCTCATCTCGAAGCTTTGATTGAACAGTTTACAGATTACATTCCAGTTAAGGATATAAGTGGGATTGTGTGAATAGTTAATCCATTCAGTGAGCAAGCCGTAACAAAAATTGAGCTAAGTGCCCGTCATCATGATCAACTGATAGAGATTTCAAGTGATCAGTCAGCTAAAGAAACTTTTCACAAAGCTTATATCGACAAATTTTGGATACGTATTAAAAAGGAATACCCAGAACTGTCCACAACAGCATTAAAAACTTTGATGCCATTTTCTACACGTTACAACTGTGAACAAGGGTTCTGAATAGTGATAAATTTAAAAACAAAATCAAGAAATCCTATGACACTGGAAAATGGCATCGTTTTGTGTATTAAGAAGTTCATTCCAGACATTAAAAAATTGGTTAATTCCAAACAAGCTCATGTATCCCATTAACTAATAGAACATAGAAACCAACTTGTATGTGTATTAAAAGCTTTATGTGTACTCTTTTTTTAATGAAATCTACAGTAATAAATTAATTTTCTTTAAGCTTTTCTTCCACATCATGCGACCCCCCTGGACACATCCCTCGGCCCACCTTTTGAGAACCCCTAGTATAGACTAACCGAAAAATGATCTCTGAAAATCAAAATAACTAAAAAAACACTTAATTAAAGTAAGAAATAAACCATTATCGAAAATCCGATAAGAAAGAAATAATTATTTTTTTTAATCCAGTTCATGTTTAAAATACTTACTTCAGCACAATAGGCTCATAAAAATTATCAGGAATTGAACTAAAATTCAATCTAAAATCGAAAAGAATAATTATGGCACTATACTACGTAAATTTAAAATTCCTTGGGACTTTAAATAATGAAATTTCCCTTTATTTTTGCTACCATGTATGATTGTCAGAATATTTTTTGGATATCTATGTATGTGTACGTGCTGTATTTGTACATGCCCACGCATAAATAGGATGCTGTTGCATTGCTAATATTCCTAAAATAAAAAGGTAAAATAAAAAAATGACAGAATTTATAGCAAAATATATGCGAAGCTGTTTCATGCATAAATCTTTCTTTCAACACTTACTGAAACCCGATTTTGATCAAATTGTTCATTGTCCGATCCTTTTTATTAAGATCTAGAGGGGGGGTGCATGTAAAGATTATAACATGTTCATTGAAATATATTTGGCTAAATTTAGCAGAATCTGAGTTAAACAGTATTATCGGTCAGCGGACTTTATTGCCTAGACTGAAATTAACAAATATGAGCTAGTTGTCTTGGCTCTCAGAGAGAAAGATTTTATGGAAAATTTTGTGAATCAACAGTAATAACAGATTTAGGTTTGGAATTTTATGGAAAAGGTAAAGCGTCATAAGTAAGTAACTTTTAATGAAACTAAATTTTTTATGTTAACGAATATATTTATAATATTTGCAGAATCCAGGAATTATTATAATTAATGAATTCATAATACCCCATTACCATTCATTCTTTTCAAATACGAAATATACATTGTTAAAATAATCTTATCATCTAAAATTCTAATGAGAAAGCATTCCAATCATTAGTAACGTCATAACTCTGTATCCACCTTGAGTTGGGGAAGCATATTTTTAATACTGTGTTCGTTTGCTTGCCTATCTGTCACCCTGTTTTCCTGTTTTCTCAAAACTTAAAACCGAACAGAGATAAAAATTATAAAGTTTATGGCTTAATTGTGGAACCCAATCTTATGATTTTTACCTACATCAGGATGAAGTTTACTGAAAGAACTCCCGTTTGTAAATCTGTGCTAGTCAGGAAGTACATCAAATGAACCATACAAGGATCTGTATTGATGAAATTCTGAATAAAGCTTGCCATAAAAATTTCAGTTATTATCACTTGTTGAATGGCAGTTGTAAAGCACATGGTCATTTATTTATCTATTTATTCGAGTGAATTGAGGTATGTGAAGAAAGTTGAAACACCCAGTGAATTGAATTAAAACACTTTGGTTTATGGTCTTGGGTCCAGATTTGTAATTGCAGTTATTATCATATAAAGTAAAATAAAGCCTATTAATTCGTTTTCAATATTTTTCCTAATATTACCAAATGCAAACTGTGCCATGACGTGTCAATACACTCTAACTTACGGGAAAAAATATCTGAAGTCGCGATTATGCATATTCGTAACTTTTGGTTAATCGTTTCCAACTGAACACATTCCTGTCCCAAATTATAAGTTTAAAAAATAAATAAAAGAAGGAAATAAAAATTAAGAAGGTTTCATAATGTCTTCATATATCGGATACTAGTAGGTGTTTATTTTTATGGCTGTTGAGAAAACTCAGGAAAAAAAACAAGCCATCGCAAACAATGCAGAGTTTTCCTGTATAAAGGAGCTTGACGATGGTTTAGTTTTCTAAAGATAACCACAAACACACGATGAACTTAAAAATTAAATAATACAGAAAAGGGTGAGAGGATGTGTCCGTCATTGGGTAAATGTTAATAGTAAGTATATTCCGTATACGATCTTAAATGGAAGGCCATTGAAAATATATATAACAGATTAACATATTTAGATTTACTAAATTAGCTATTTTATTTTATTTTATATTTCAATACTATATTAACCTAATAATGCAAGAATGTGTAAGTTTGGCGTTAGTTTTTGCAAAATACTTCGATGAAATAAAATCCCTATACTTTGATTCGACAATTTAAAATTAACTGAATAATTATTAAATAATCAACTTAAATAATAAGTAGACTTAACTTAATATATAAACTAATAATTTTACTATAATTACAAAAGATTATTACTATGATTACAAAAGATTTACTATAATTATTTTATTTCAGTTCGTTTCTTCCTAAGTTACAAGCAATAGTTCAAATAAATTTTAAGTTTTTTCAAACTATAAATCCAACAGATTCAAACGTTTCGCATATGAGCCGGAAAACGTCCATCTTTGTTTGGTAATAGGAATCAGATATTTAGGTGTCTTTGGATTAGTTACGGTCACATTTTTAGATTTCTCATGCAGTCAAAATCAATAGTATGTAAGGCTTATACATGGACACATAAAAAAAATTATGTTAAGAAATTTTATAACGTCCGAAAAGTCTATTGAATATAATAACAATCAATAAATCACTGCAAAAAATCATTAAATTACATGATTATTCTAAATACTACATTTTATGGGATTTAATTATAATTATAAATATATATTTAGGTAAAAAAACTGCTATAACTTTATTATAAAAGAACTGTTTCTTAAATCACTTTCTTCAATTTTTTAAAATTAATTTAACCAACTTACAAATACTTAATCTGACTAACCATACAGAAATAAACCAGTTTAGTCGAGTATTTTTGCAATTATGTTTCCAAATTTTAAATTATCGTGGTTTTGAATAAAATTTTTGGTAAATTTTAATTTATAAATATTGAAATTAAAAAGAAAATATTTACTTTTAAGAAAAGTTCTATTATAAAATTTTTCGATGTAAAAAGTAGTATAACTTTTTTGCAATATTGACGTATAAACAAATTTAATACCAGCAAATATTTTTATGTTCGATAACTTCTTTAGCATAAATTTAAGAATCGGAAGAAAACGTAATACAAATACGAAAATAGAATGAAGCTTTGTTTCACTCAAGGATATCTACAAAATTGCAAACAATTCATAAAGCTACAGGTGAATAAAAATTAATATTATATACTTTACAAAATAATTTTAAACGATAAATATTAATGAAAAGATTCAAAAAATACTTTACAGTTTTCTCTTCAGCCACTTCATGACGAAAGAATCTCTTCAATACGAAGAAGTAAACGCAAATTCTCAAGAATTCCCAAGAAAGATGCAAATTATAAGCGCAGTGAACTTTTCAACACTTTACAAACGCAAAGAAATATCACTAATGAACGAAAAATACTAGAATCTACTTGTTTTATTGTAGCTAATAATGAAAATTTTCAAAAATGCCTTCTGCATACGATAATAAGCATTGATATTATTATAAAGCTATTTGTTGTCACAATGAACAAAATGATTTTACTTTATTCAGATTATTGTTAGAGAAGTGTTGATGAGTCGTTATTTATTATGTCATTAATTTTTTCGATTTTAAAGAAATTTTATTTAAGATTTTAAAACTTAAATATTTGGTATATTTCAGGAAAATTACACAATTCTCCGAAGAAATGAATTTAGATAGGTTGAACATCTTGTTTCGAGTCTATGTTGTAATGGTTTAAAAGTATTAATCTTCAGTATTTATAATTAATGAAATTTGAAGGAACTTTTAAAAATTTATGAATGATAGTTTGACCTTTACCTTACTGATTTCTGGCTTAATTCATGAAAATGAGAATATGTGCGTTATTTGGAAAAATTTAATTTGATATTTAGAATGATTTCTAAAATCGTTTTTCAATGCATTTATTCAACGTTATATTTTTCACATTAAATTAAGAGCGTTTATGTAAGTACTAAACTTAATTGTCAATAGTTACTTTCTGGTGAACAAATTATTGATTAGTAAAAATGCAATTCATTAGAATCCAGATTATTTATGTGAATATTGGAACGTGTTTAGAGAGACTCAGAATTTTCCAATTTTAATTCATTACATTAGGTTTCGCATATTTAACGCCATCTAATATATAACTGAGAAAACTAGGTGGAACTCTTTCATTTGGTCCATCATAATATGTTTTAATTACGGAGCATTAGGTTGCAACACAAGATTAAAGTGGCTTTTCGTTTCTATTTTGATTTTCGTTATTTTCCTGAAAACCTTGTAATTTTTAGAGGGGAACAGAGTAAAAATTTGCAATATATATATATATATATATATATATATATATATATATATATATATA
>JAOUZG010039494.1:155833-170170 GCA_026289955.1 Argiope argentata
ATATATATATATATATATATATATATATATATATATATATATATATATATATATATAATTTATGTATTAAGACATTGAAAAAAGGGCAAGCTACTATAGAACTATATATACTAAAGGAGATGAATAATTAGTTTCATTTTCTTCAGATCGCAAGCATCCCCCTAAAAAATTAAATTTTTATAATCCCTTATATATTATTATATTATTTCTTATTGAATTATTATATTCTATTGGAATATATATTTGACTTTATTATTAAATATTATATGATTAAAATATCTCATTATATGTAAATTGTATTAAAAATATTTTGTTGGATTATTTTATAAATAATCATTAGCATAGTTATATTATATTGATATATGTACTTGACTTCACTATTATATTGTTAAAATAAATCCTTATAGGTAAATAGTAATAAAAATAATTTTTTGAATTATATTGAGATAAATAGTTATTTGGATTATTATATTATATTAGACAGTATATATTCACCAAAACAAGGGTTATCTTTGGAACATTCAGAAAGTTCTTTTGATCCAAAATACTATTATAAGAAATTCATTAATTACTTAAAAGATTCAATGAAATGTACCATTTGCGAGTACTTGAAATAATGATTTTTTAAAATACAATTTCACTTCTCCCTCAGTTACAAGCAGGAGTTTAAATAGTTTCAAGCTATGAATCCAATAGATGCAATTTAATTTTACAAGATTTGGAAAATATTCCTTATTTATTATTAGAATTCATATGTTTAGGTTTTTTTTTATTTCTTTACGATTACGTAATCAGATTTCCTACACTAACTGGTTAATGAATAAGAAACCCAAAATCAATATTTTATTGAACCACCTTTTGCACGGATAACTGCTCTGATTCGTTTAAACATCGAGTTTTGAAGCTTCTGGAGTGCATTTACATCCAGAGAATACCATGCTTTGGCTATGCAGCTTTTTAGGTCTTGTTAATTAGATGCAAGAGGAGATTGCAGCCGGATGCGTCTTTCCGCCATATCCCACACATTTTATATGGGGTTAGGATCCGGGCTATGCGGTGGACAGGGAAGGTATTGGAAGCCGGACCGGATCCTCAGCGGGTCACTTTTGAACACTTCTGGCACGATGTATAGCTACATTATCGTCCGTGAAGTATCCGTCGTACCCAAGATAAAAATGCTGAAAGCAATATTAAAAATGATAAAAGTATCTATTGTGATACTATAAGTAACTATAAATTGTTTTATTTACAAAATCAAAAAAGAGTTCAAATATATTATATGGTTGTTAAGAACTTATTAAGAGCAAAAAAAAAGCTATTTTCGATCATTAAGAAAAAGGATGATACAAATTTAAGAGTTCATAAGTCCTAAATGGTAAATATCTGTCCATTCTTATACGTAGGAAAAATGGATCTTTTTCTCATACCTACACAAAATGATCATTAAAAAAGTCATTCTTCTATTTGCGACAAAGAAAAAAAAATATATGATATGAAAAAATCCTTTTCATCGTGGAACATCCTAAGGTAAACAAGAGATTCTCCAATTCCCTTCTTCTTTTCTGCATCTTCATTCTTTTTAGTTAGAATGTGCAAATAGAACATTTTTGTTCGCACTAAAACAGTGGGGAGGGGTGATTTTTTCTCCGTATACATTTGAATTTCACGTTTGAACCCCCGCATGCTTTTAGTTGAGAAAATGCATCTTCCATTTACTGAAGAATTGTTTTAAGAATGAAAAAACGGTGCGGGTCGAAACGGGACTTTCGAGATCGTTTTAGAAGGCCATTAGGGGTCTTTTTAAAGGGGTCTCTAGTTTTATATGGGGGAATAAAAGTAAAGTCAGGGATTCTACGTTGTAGCAGGTCCCTCAGTGAATGTGCTAACATTCCAGATTTATTGCTCCTATAATATTCTTACGGCATCAGTATTTAAAATTTCCCGCTTTAGAGTCTTAAATATTTTTTTTCTTAGTATGCATTTTTAGTGCTTGTAAGAAAGAAAATTCAATATTATTTTATTCAGTAATATATAATAATTAAGCGGAAATTACTAATACCAGTTAAATTATGTAATGCTTTCTTACTTGGTAGTTCTTAAAATGTTTACTATGTTAAATATACTAGTTCTTATATATTCCGAATATATTAGATATGTCAGGGTCACTAAATTTTAAATTTATGTTTATTTAAATTCATTCTTTAATTTGTTTTTATATATTTCCTGTATGGCAACCAAAAATATAAAAGTAGTTTCTTTGGTTGTTTTTTGTGGATTGGCAACGGACAAAAAAGAAGAGAGGAGAATAAAGATGGCCATGTGATTTTTTAGAATTGTGTGTGATTTAAAAAGGAAAGTTTTGATGTTGAATTAAATGTTTAATAAAGAAGATTATTTTTTAAAGCTTGAACTTTATTTGCCTACACGTAAGCCACGACATAAATGCGCGGGAATAACCTAACGGATTTCGAACGAATTTGAAGAATTGAGCTTTGAAAGGATTTCGAGAATTTGAAGAATTCCAAGATTTCTAATATTTCGACTTTGGTGAAGATTAAGCTATTTTTATTTTTATAGAGGTTGTTGAAAGAAAGTATATAATTTATAATATTTATTGAAGTTTATTTAGAAGAGTTGATTTAGAAATGGCGTTTTTAGGAAGATCAAAGAAGGTAGATTTGCAGTTGTTGGCGGAGGAATTAGGAGAAACTATTACGGAAGATATGAAAGTTGTTGATTTAAAAAGGATAATACTAGGAAGTACGGAGTATGAGGAGGAGTTTGTGAAAGAATTATTAGAAAGAATAGTTAATGAAAGAGAGGAAGGAATTAAGCGTCAAAATGAATTAGAAAGGAAGAGACAAGAAAATGAGTTTGAATTGGAAAAGAAGAGACAAGAAAATGAGTTTTTATTAGAAAAGTTGAAGATAGAGGCATCGTTTGTGAATAGTGGTGTTGGAAGAGAAATGAGTTCTCAAAATGAAAGGATGCAAGAACAAGTTGGATTACAGAGGTTAATGCATAACTTTGATCCCAAAGAAGGTGATATAAGTTTTTATCTAATATTATTTGAAAGACAAGCAGAAAGAGTGCAGATTAAAAAGAAAAATTGGGTAACTAATCTAATTGGACTATTGCCGTTGGAAATGGCGAATTTAATTGCCCGGGAACCTCAAGAAAAGGCAAACGATTATGAGCACGTAAAGAGTATATTATTGAAAAGATTTAAATTAAGCCCGGAAGCATTTAAAATAAAATTTAAAAGTCATTGTAAATCGTCTGAAAATACTTGGCGAGATTTTGGGTTTGAGTTGGCGAATTATTTCAACGAGTGGATAATGGGATTAAAAATTAATGATTTTGAAAGTCTGAAACAACTTGTTATTGTGGAGCAGATGAAGGAACAGGTATCGAGAGATATTCAACAACATTTTATTGATTATTGGAGTAAAATTATTACAGTTGATGCTCTTTCTGAGAAGTTAGATGAATATGAAAATGCAAGGCAATATAATAAAGCCTCTTTGTATCCATCGTATGGAAATTTCCGTCAAGAATAACAAAGCTATTTTAATAAAAGAAATCATATCTTTGGTGAAGAATATAGACAAGAGTCGAGTAATCACAGGAGATTTGATAAGCGAAATTCTTTCAAAAACCCAGTTACGTGCTTCAACTGTGGGCGAGCAGGACATTTGGCCAGATTTTGTCGGGATAAGAAAGAAGGGAGAGGACGGACTGAGGTTAAAGTGGTGGAAGTCAAAGTTATTGAAGAAAAAGAGAGCGAAAGCAAAGTAGTTACTGCGAGATTCAACGGTGAGGTTGTAATGGAAAATCAGAAAGGGGTTGCTGTTCAGCCAAAGGTGTCTGATCTTAAAATAGTAAAAATTTCATATGGAGGAACTGAGTGTGAAGCTATTGTAGATTCAGGAGCACAAATAAGTGTGTTTAGAAGCAGTGTGGTGGGTAAAGAAGTAGATTCTAAAGGATACATAATGCTGCAACCTGCGTTTGGTACGTGTTTAAAGGCTGAACTAAAAGAAGTGGAAATTGGATTAGTAACGAATTCGTATATTACACCTGTAATTAAGACGATAGTGGCAACTCTAGATGGACTAAATGCTGACATATTATTGGATATGGAAACGTATGAAGCATTGAAGGAACAAAACAGAATGTACAATCCAACTGTCATAGTTGCTGCGAACTTAAGATCAGACGCTCAAAATGAAGCAGTGAATGTGAGTGTGAATAATGAAATGGAAGAAGGGGAGCCGATAATAGGGAAGTATGATGCTGAAGAGAATAACAGAAATAAAGCAGAGATCTTTAGGAATCAACAAAGGAGGTGCAATACTCTTCGAGAAGCATGTAGATTGGCTAAGCAAAACAAAGGAGGATATGTGTTGGAGGATAATATGCTATACCATGAAGAGATTATGTGTGGAAATAAGGTAAGACAGCTAGTGATTCCTGAAATTAGAAAGAACAAGATACTAGAAATTGCACATGAATCAGTATTTGGAGCACATTTAGGAGCTCGGAAAACAATTCAGAGGATCAAATTCTCATTCTATTGGCCGGGTATGAGCAAGGAGATTAGAGCATATAGTAGTTACTGTCATGGTTGTCATTGCAGAAAAGTAAATCGTTCAGTTGATAAGATTCCAATAACACCTGTATGTCGTCCCGAACTACCATTCCAAGTGGTAAATATAGATCTAATAGGTCCTGTAGAACCAATATCATCACAGGGACATAAGTATATTCTGTGTTTGATGGATCAACATTCTAGATGGCCAGAAGCAGTCCCTCTAAAATCTTGGACGGCTAAGAATACGTGTGAAGCTCTGCTGGAAATTTTCACTAGGACCGGAATTCCCGAAGTGACTGTAATGGACAATGCAACTAATTTTACATCAAGTTTAACGCAAGAGTTTTTAAAAATTTTAGGAGCTTGTCCACGCTTTTCAACACCGTACAATCCGGAAGGAAATGGTTTAATTGAGAGATGGAATCAAACTTTTAAGAATATGCTGCATCACACTATCAGAGAGGAAGGAAGAAGTTGGCATAGACAAATACCTTTTTTACTATGGGCTTATAGAGAAGTTCCAAATGCAACGACAGGTGTTCCACCTTTTCTGCTGATGTATGGAAGAGAGCCAAAAGGTCCGCTGTCGATATTAAAACCAGCTTGGACTGATGAGATATTATTACCTCTAAACCTAAAAGGATCAGTAGAGAATTATTTGAAGGAGTTAAGAGCAAAGTTAGAGGTAGCAACAAGAAAAGCAAAATTGACAAGTGAGGTACAACAAAAAGAGTACGCTGAATATTACAATATTAGAAAGAAACCTCGAGAATTTATACCTGGAGATCAAGTGCTTGTATTAATACATGACTCAACCAATAAACGTTATGCTAGATGGGTAAGTCCTGTTGAAGTTGTGAGGAGAGTAAAACCAAATTCCTACTATTTGAGGATGCCGGAAGGGAATTTAAGATTGCTCCATGTAAACAAGATGAGGGAATACAAAGCAAGAATTCAGACTGTTGGAGTGGTTTGTGATATTGATGAGGAATTCGGTGAGATATACGAGACACCAAAACGTTCAATAGCTGAGAGAAATTATGAAGCATTAGAAAGAGTGAATGTTGAATACCTAACTGAGACACAACAAAAGCAGTTGAAGAATTTACTATATCGATACAAAACGTTGTTTTCTGGAAGAATTAAACGAGCTAAAGTTGGGGAGCATGTGATAAAGTTAAAAGCTGGAGAGGAAACCATGAAACCCAAAACTTATAAGATACCGGAGAATTTGAAGAGAGAAGTGGATGCACAAATAGATCAATTATTAAAGTTAGGATTAATTGAACATGTAGAAAGTGAAATAGCACACCCAGTAGTATGTGTTCATAAGAAAGATGGAACCATAAGGTTATGCATAGATTTCAGAAGTTTAAATGCACTGACTGTACCTGATGCATATCCGATGCAGAATATGTTGGAGTTGAATTTCTTAGTAGGGAAAAAAATTTATAACGGTGCTAGATATGTTGAAGGGATATTGGGCTATACCAATGGAAGAAAGCAGCAAACATTTAACAGCTTTCCGAACTCACCGAGGTCAGTATCAATGGAATGTATTACCGTTTGGATTAAGGAACGCTGCTGCAACTTATCAAAGAGCCATGTCTAAAATGGTCCAACCTATATCTGACTTTGCTTGTGCTTACATTGATGATTTAGCAGTATTTTCTGATACGTGGGAGGAGCATATGAAACATTTGGAAGAAGTTTTCAAAAGATTGGAGTATTTTAATTTCTCAGTAAATTTGGACAAGTGTGATTTTTCAAGACAGAAAGTTAAATACTTGGGACATGTAGTTGGTTTAGGAAGGCACGCACCTGATGAAGAAAGAATAAAGGCGATTCAAAACTTAAAATCTCCCAAGATAAAGAAAGAACTGAGGAGTGCATAAGGATTATGCAATTTTTACGGGCAATATATTCCAAACTTTGCAAAAACTGCTTTACCATTAACAGAACTAACTAAGAAGAAAGTGCCGAATGAAATTCCATGGAGTAAAGAGGCTGAAAAAGCATTCAACGAGTTGAAGGCCGCATTGTGTGGAATTACAGAATTAAAAGTTCCTGATATAGAGAAACCATACTACTTGCACACGGATGCCTCGCAGACAGCAGTGGGGTGTTGTCTAGGCCAAATGGATGAAGGAAACAGTGTACATCCAATAGCTTTTGGAAGCCAGAAACTGAGTCCAACACAACAGAAGTGGTCTACAATCGACCGAGAAGCGTATGCTATTATTTGGGCTTTGAAGAGATTTGAAACTTTACTTTGCGGAGCTAAAATCTTCTTGCTAACCGATCATAATCCGCTAGTGTTTCTTACGAGTGCTGTGCCCCAAGGTCCAAGATTGCAGAGATGGGTGTTAGCCATTCAACGCCATGACATCGAGGCAAGTCACATAAAATGGTCAAAACTAAGCAATGCAGATGAGCTATCTCGACTCTAAATAGAAGAAGACGAATTAGAACTTTATAGAGAATTTAAGAATTTTTGGAACTTTAAAATTATTTATTAGTAGGGAAAGTCTATTCATAAGTGTAAATGATGTGACCCTTATTATTTTTTTGCCATATTAAATCTTTGGATTTAATATGACTGGGGGAAAGGTGTCAGGGTCACTAAATTTTAAATTTATGTTTATTTAAATTCATTCTTTAATTTGTTTTTATATATTTCCTGTATGGCAACCAAAAATATAAAAGTAGTTTCTTTGGTTGTTTTTTGTGGATTGGCAACGGAAAAAAAAGAAGAGAGGAGAATAAAAATGGCGATGTGATTGTTTAGAATTGTGTGTGATTTAAAAAGGAAAGTTTTGATGTTGAAAGAAATGTTTAATAAAGATTATTTTTTTAAAGCTTGAACTTTATTTGCCTACACGTAAGCCATGACAAGTTAGTTGAATGTATTAGTTCTTATATATTCTTTAATATATATAACTAAGAAGATAAATGTAGAGTAAAAATATATTTATCTTCACGTTCAGAAGCCACAAATAATTATTTTAATTGTAAAGTAATTATGGAAATTAGGCATGGAGATGGTAACAAAAAATGATGAATTTAATATTATATATTAAAAAAAGCTGTTATATAAAATTTCAAAAGTGACATTTTAGTTCTTATACAAAATCCTTGATACTGTCGTGATTCTGTCTACTTAAAGGTGATTTCGTGGTTTAAGCTGTGTGTTCCTGCCAGAGAATTAATCCCACGATGCACGATCAAATGTATTTTTTTCTACGTTCACGAGATGCATATTTTCCTGCTTATTAATGGAATGATAATCTTTATGTGCAACAACTCAATGGATTTTTCATTCATTAATCAGCTCTCTTTATTATCTTGAGTTTTAACTTTAAAAATATATCTTAAGAAGTATTTCGCTGATACAAAAATATTTGAAACCGGGAATAAAACTTTGAATTAAAGGAATATTGACAAATAAAGCTGATCTATTGGAAAATACAAACAATACTACACACACCTATACGAGACACTTCTGCAGGATTAAAAATTTTTGCTCTTTGAAAGACAAGAAATGGTTATTAAAATATGAATAATACTAATAATATACGTATCTGAGTTATTAAATCATTGTATTTTATAACATGAATTTATTCTAAGCGTATCCTTTGAAATAAATGACTTTTTATTCAGAAGTAACTGTAATTAGTTGTTGAACTTTAATTTTGAATAATACGAACAAAACTTCATAAAGCATAAATTTAGAATATGAAATTTTGAAAATTCAAATCTTGTTTTAATGATTTCATTCTTTAACAAGAAGACCCATCTTCCTTGAATGCACAGTTTCCGATTTTCATTTTAGCAAAACTTTTTGGCGAATCGAAACAATCTCATCTTTAATGAGTGACACTGAAGTTTCATTATTTCTCTCATTTAATCTAATTAACGAAGACGATCGGAAATAATTTCGTCCCGTTCAGCGAAAATAGTTTATTTTTTAATATCAAATACATCTTCACTGGTTGCCATCACATGTGGATATTCACGGCAACGAAATGGCTGACAAACTGGCCAAAGAGGGTTGCTTTCAAAATACCCCAACTTTTACCAAGCTGACCTATCAGGAGCTTTTCTCCGTCAAAAAATCTGCTATTATAAAAAACTGGCTGATTTCTCCATCAAGTAACTGGTACAAGGGGCCTAACCCAGGTTTCTTTCATTCCATCTCAGGAGACAAGTCATCCCATACTTGCATTTCGCGACTTGCCAGCGGACACTTAAAATGTCTTAAGTTCTCTGGGCGAAAGAAATCCTCTCCCCTTTGTCCTAAATGCCAACTTCTCCAGGCCACTCCTTCTCACATCCTTGAGTGCCTTGACCTCAGTGTAGGGGATATTTATTCATCTCCTTGGACAGTCACCGACCATCTCAGAGTCAACGGTTTATTTGATCTGGTCTGACTCCGACAGACCACGATGGAGATAAGAAGAAGTTTTTTTTAATACTAGTGAATAAAAACATTTAATCAAATAAGTTGTCTTTAAGTGAGCATACTATTTAACAGTACATTTTTTCAACTTGATTGAAAGAAGAAAAATTGATTATTGTAAGTTAATTATTGCAATAAGCATCTCTTTTTTCTGTAGAAGGATTGTAATATTTTCTGTAGTATTTTTCAAAATATACAGATAATCATTCATTAAAATTGGGTTTTCTGGAAAATCCTCCAAAATTGACATGGAGCGAATACTGATACTTCAATGTAATTAGAAAACAGCTGCACATACGTTATGCATTTCAGTAAATGTAAAAATTAATATTTTAAATATTGGTAAGTTCTGGCAAATAAAAACATTGGATTGAAAAAATAATATTTGATCTATGGTATTAATGTGACATTTAAAGATTTTTTTGTATTATAATCCTGATTTTTTAAATGTGATTTCATGCTTAAAATAGCAATTATTTTCATTTTATACCATTTCTAAAAAGCAGCAATAATTTTTAAAAATTTCTATTAAAATTGCTTTACAATATTTAATATAAAGCATGGGAAAATTTCCTACGTTGATGAACAAATATTTTTAGTAGTTTAAGTAAAGGTTTTAACCATTAAAAAGATAACTCCAAAGGAATAGATAAATGTTAATGTTAATATTGGGGGAAAAGTGATAGTTTGTTTAAAAGATAATGCTTTATGTTGCACTATGGTTGGAATTACAATGGTGATAAAAACATAAACAAGCAATCATTTAAAAAAACGACTAATGCTGCAACAACACTTTGGTGATAGAGTCAACTCTCGTGACTTTGCAGTTTTGTGGCCAGTGCGATCCCTAACCTCACTGCTATGGATTTCTGTTTCTGGGGCTATCTGAAATCTAAGGTGAACACGCCTGGTCCTCGAGATGTCTCAGAATTGAAAGACGCCATAACATGCGAAGTTCTGAAGATTCCTGATTTTATGTTATGTTCGGCGTTGATGTCCACAATCTCCTAATGCAATACGTTGTCGTCTGCGTAGGTGAACATGTTAAAATCTCTTGATTATAACCTTCCATTCTAATAAAAGCTTTTTTTCCCTTTCCTCTCTGTGTAATCATTATTCCTTTATAATGCTCTTCTTTGCAAATGCTTTACACCTGCAATTTTTGTCACACTAATCGTTCCAACGCCATTTGTGTTTTTTCAATACGCTGATCAATTTGCGCAAGGAAAAAGGGTGTGGCCATTCGAAAATTTCGGAATTATCTCACTGTAACCGTAATTGTGAGCTCTGTGTTGCTTAGAATCATGACAATCTACAGCGCATACCTTCAAACAACCATGTCTGAAATTTTGGTTCGATTGGATGAACGGATAAGCCGCAAGGATTTGATATGTAGGAGAAGTTTTTTTTTTTGACCATCATGTATATGTCTTCTTTTTATTTATTGCCTAAACATATATATTCTATAATTATAAATTTTTCTATATTCTGTCATTTCTTATAAACTTAACGAAAAAGCTTCCTATCTAAGTGGAAGTGTGCGTTTTACATTTTTCATTCATTCTTATATTGATTTCAAAGAGTATCTTGCTTTTATTTCTCTTTTATTCAATCCTTCATGATGGTTTCAATTCGCTATAAATATATATTCTACATAATTTTTTTCAACTCAACTTTTGATTTTTTCTTTCGGCTTTGTATACGTGAGCATATTTCCTTTTGATCCTAATTGTATGCCTTTTTTATTTAAGTAAGATAGTATTTATGCAATTTGTAAAAAAATGACTTCTAAGGAAAAAAAAATTAATATTAGAGAAAAATTATTATTTTTGTTATCAAATTTTTAAATTATTCAAATATCAAAATTTTAATTCTTTAATATATTTATTAAATTTTTTTACTGGGCAATTAGATTTACTTATAAAATTTTGAATAAAAAATGTCATATATGTCACAAAAGGTGACGTAACAGTATAATTATATTCAAATTATATTTTACTCTGAATTTTTTTGGGGTTTTTTTTGAAAAAGTATAATGTTCTGAAATGATTAATAATATCGCTCATCGAAAAATTAATTATAATTTTAAAAAAAAACCAAACTTCGGGTCAAAAAGATACATTTTATTATTTTTTCGAAGAACTGTAGTTAATATAAGAAAAAACAAAAATGGATCACCAAAAAAAGATTTTTTTATGGTTCTTTCATTAATGCAAGGCTTCAATTAAAAAGTTATGTTGCTTTCTGAGCTTCATTTATTTAAATAAATGCATTCATATCAAAATAATGTGTGCAAAATGTTTTAATAAAATGTCTCTTATTACTCGCAAATTAGTTTGGTATTATGAACCTAATAAAATATTTTTCAGCTCGTATGCCATTGTGAATAAAATCAAATTTAGTATGAAGATGTATACGCGAGAAAACAAGGCTTTGAATTAAGTCCGTAACATAATTATGAAATTCAAATACAATTAGAAAACAACTGAAAAATAAAAAGTAGTAATTACTGCATTTATTTTACCTTGTTTACGTGCTTAAAAATAATTCCATCGAGAACGGATGTTGAACAAAATACTCTTAATTCGTAAATATTTATCCGAGAATGCTCTAAGATTCTAAATACTGTTTTTCAATGCTTGTGTATAGCCTTTCTAGAAAAAGAAAGTAATTGTTTTTTGGTTTTACCAGTTTATGTATTATTTTCACATATCTGATAATGAATAATAAGATTTGAAAACTATTTTTTTAAATTTATAAAAATTGTCTTTATATATTTTAATTCTGGAATGTTATCATTCAATAAGAACTTTTTTTCTTTCCCATTTCTTAATGCAACAGTAGAAAGTTGAGAATTAAAAAGAATAGAGAAGAAATGTTACCTTTTGATTTATTATTGCATGTGTAAACGAAAAAAAAAATTGTGTATCTAGATATTAATGCAATATTTCTTAGAAACCTCTCTCCAGTTATACATTATTAAATCATTAAACATATTTATATTTTCACTGCTATCAATAATAAAAATATTTAAACTTTATCAGTTTCATCCTAATTAAAATTTTTAAAAATTTGAAAATGTGAAAGGATATCTTATATCAAAAAGCCTTTTTGATATAAGATATCCTTTTCACATTTTTAAAAAAATACCTAAACAAATTCTAGGCGAAATTTTTTTAATAAATATTTATTGCATTTTTCCACAAATTTTAAAATTAAAAATTAATAATAAGTTTCGCTAATTAAATAAGTTTCGCTCTAATTTTTAAAATTAAAAATTAGAGCGAAACTTATTTGTATTTCATTATTTTACTTTTACACATATTTGAATATTTTGATTTATGACATGATCTCAAATTTACCATTTTCATACTGAATGAGGGACATATAAAACATGAAATTATGATATAGTCTAAAATAAATCTTGATTTCAGCATATGGGGAAAATATGGATCTTTATTTTAAAATAGGATTGATTTTTATTTTTGTTCCAAATTATGATCTATTAGAAAACATTTATTACCTATATATAGATAGATGCTGGCGCCTTTGTTTGATTGGTGTCTACTATAAAAGTTACACTGATGCTTCCTGGATGGAGATTTTTAAACATAATCGGATGATGGTGTCGACAATAAATCTAACATGTTTTCTACATTCTAATCTAACATGAATTCAGCAAAACCACAAAGTATTTGCAAGCCTCATGCTTAAATTACATTTTGAATCATGCATCCATTTATTAATCTAGTTATCTGACTTGTTATGGATCTACATGTTGATCTATTTGGAATTGGTGAGTATAGTTTAATATGTATAATTTTGTATATAGTTAAGCAATTAAGATGTCTATAATCTTGTATTTCAGAATAAAATGCATATATATTTTGTATATAGCATCTATGGCAATCTTTACTTTAATCTTTGCACAAAAATGGCTTTTATCTTCCCAATAGAAAACTAAATACATGTAATGAGTTTTTGCCATTCAGTTGTTAAAGATCTTGGGAAAATTCTCATTCGTGAAATGCTACTATTTACTCAATTTATTAAGACATGAATTTTCTATTTGAAGTAAACTTTCTCCAAGGAAAAGTTCTAAGTCTCTTTCTTAAAGATATCATGTTTTTCTAATAATATTGTTTTTTATTATCTTTTTCATGACGAGATGGTCAATAAATCGGTTGAGCATGAGAAATGGAAGAAGTGTGAATCGCATCTAGTAAATAAACTTGTGTTTTTGTACGTGATCGTAATTCTATTATCAGTTTCCAATATTACATTGACAAGAAAACTCCCAAAGAATAGATAATAGTTGCTAACACATACAATTGTTTGAACTGACATTAGATTATTTTTCATGTTGTTGATAGGAGTGGAAGAAATTATTATATTTCTTACTGTTAATAACGTATTTTTTTTTCTTTTTGTAAAAATGTCGATGTATCCGTTCATATTAAAGTATAGGAAGAAGGAAATCATTTAGAAAAGGAAGATTTGATAACACAAAAGACACTTTTAGAAACTTTATCTATGCTTTTTCCCAGTATAAATAAAATTGTGGAAATAAAAATAGGCGCTATTACGATGTATTAAATGATTTGACGATTATTATCTTTAAGATAGCTTAGCATCTTTATGACTTTTTATTTTTGAATTCGTGTTTTACTGAATAAGATTTGAAAGACAAAAACGTTATACTATTAAATTACGAATTTAAAGAAACGATTAGCATTCTGGTGGCATCTACGTAGTGCATGAAAAGTTAAATTAACTGTATCAAAATCATTGGTTCTTAGGAATTAAGTTATCATTTTTTATTTATATTTTAAGTGCTCATATTTTAATATTAAGTACTCGCAAATAATATACTTTAAAAATTTAATTGTTTTGAAGTACATATCTTGCCGTTAAACTTGAAGTCTAAAAACATTTCGCTCTAAGATATGTACTAAATCATAATTACTTTCCAAATCCATTTTCTACAATGTTGAATTACATAACTTTGTGGATTGAAAGAGTAGTGAAAAGGATTTCCATGCCAACTGTCATTCTAGATCACAAAGTTCATTCTTCACGCAAGAATATTCGATATTTCCAGTGTTGAGCTTCCAAACAATTCATCAAAATGCCGCCAGTTTATCTGTCTGGCAAAGAATGAGACAGATACAGAATTTTGCAATAATGGGTGTCGTCATGTATTACTTCAGATTTCCATTACTGTTTTTCTAGCTTGCGATATATAATAAATAATATGACTTATTACTTGTTCTACATTTTTTTT
>JAOUZG010039494.1:170626-224460 GCA_026289955.1 Argiope argentata
CAATTTCCAAGTAATGTATACTAATTATAAAAAATATTTCCACATTTCAATTAAATTGCTTTTAAATTATCCAAATGTATGTTTCTATGAAAAGCGAATAAAAAGTAGAATTGAGCATAAAAAAGATAACTTATAATATAAAAAAATATTCTGTTACTTATTATCTTTTTCTACTTTTTGTGAATTGAATTGAATATATTCGCTGCATTCATAGTTCAGACAAATAAATGATGAATCGACTAAAAGGATCAAGGAATTTAGAAGAAAAATATATTCCTTCATGGCTCTCAAATATAGATCTTTCAGGACAAACTTTTCAAAGTATTTTTCATAAATATTGTAATGATATTATATTTAAGATATAACTAACGACAAAATCCTTAAACAAAATAAAGTTGACATTATCTGCGCATTTCTTTAGACAAAAGAAAGATCTTAATGTAAATGCGTGGAATGTAAACATGAAAGATATTGAAACATATGCATTAAAATTTTAATCAAGATAGCTCAAATTTACAATTGGAAGTTTCAATTGAAAAGTAGAATCCGTGGATTTGTTAGTAATCAAGAAATGTAGTGAAACCTTCAATATTCCAATGTCTTTATTTATCATCTTTATTGCTTGATGCATTAAAATGCATAAATAATTCCTTTTTAAGAACTATGTCTATGTTATTTGCTCTTTAATCTGTACAGAATCTTTGTTTGCAGGAGTTAAATTTGTTGCAATGTTTGTTTTCATATTATGAATGTAGTACAAAAGCATTTTTACAAACGGGGCGTTCGTCTAAATGGATATTTCAAAAAGTCAGTTTAGCATTCTTGACGATGAAAGTAAGCATATTCTCAATGTGATTAGAAATATTTTTTTTATTATTCATCAGAAAGTAAGATATGCGTGAGTTTATTTTCTTAAATTCTGATTCTATAAACATACTCTATGGCAAATTATCCAACTAACTATCCTTTTTTTCATTTTTAATTCCATAACGCATTTTTTTGTTTTATTTTTTCATGAATGCATTCAATAAAAAATAATACATTCAATAATCTAAAACGTTTAGAAGATCAGAAATGGCTTATTTTTTATTTATTTAATCGCTAAATTAATTATTTCGGGTTCGGGAAATGCTGTTTTAAATATTCTGTGATGAATATATTTTGTGATGAATGTCTTCTTATTTTATCAACTGTTTAATAACAAAATCTTACTATACAAATACATCTATGTTTCTGAAAGAAATAATATAGACAGTTTTAAAACTATTTCATTATTTCTTGAGGTCAAGATCGTTTTCTTTATAACTTTTAATTCATGGAATTGACCTATAAAGATTTTGATTATAAAATATTATGTTGGTTCAATATTATAAAATGATAGGCTTTCGAAAAAACATTTTAACCATTTCCTTTCTAATGAAATATCATACAAAAAATATCATTTATTGAATAATAATTTATGAATTATTCTAAGCATTTTAAGATTTCGATCCATGAATATTAAACATTTTCGTTCTTTAATTGACACATAGTTGGTTTTGTCAAATTATATTGTCCACTAATTTTGAGTATCTTAATTGCTTCCAGAAAGTAAAGTAGTCGAAAGATATATACTAACTTCAATGATTTTACTTAGTAGATCCATATAAAAAGTATATTCTTTGGTATCTAGTAGCCTGAGGATTAAAATACCTCAAACACAGGCTGAGTAATATTTTACATTATGTGATTTCACTTTGTACTGTTTTCTAACTAACATGTTACTCTTGATGTGCAGATAGATAATATTAAATTAAATGTACATTAAGTCTTATTGATAATATCTATCAAAAGTTATATAGTATAGAGAAAGCAGGATATCTTTAGAAGGATTCACGGTAACGCTCCTCAATAAATTTTATAGAAATATGTACCAATTTTTTAAACGTAATTATATAAATTTTAATTTTCACCGAAAAAAAATTGCACTGTATTTTTTGAAAGAAAAACTATACTTTTCTTGTCTTATTGCAAAAAGCACTTAATTATTTTTACAATTTTCATAATAGATTCCTTAATTTCAAATAAAATTTTATAGACATAATAAAATATGTTGTTGTTGTTGTTATTACTACTTATGCACTTGCCTATGGACAATACCCTCGCTGATACAGCAGCAGATTTAAGCCGGAAGGAGCGTCTCTTGTTTTTGAAGTAGCACCAACTAGAGCCAAGAGTATGACTTAATTACACACTCACCACATTTGCTTGCACAGCCGATTTTTACAGGGAAGTCACAATCACATATCTCATAGATAGCACACAGAAGAACAACCATGCCCAAACCGGGACTCCTAGAACACGAGGAAGACGCACTTTCTCTATGCCAGAAAGCCGGCTATTATAAAATATTGAATTATTAAGATGATATTGTTTACTAACTACAAAATACCTCCAATCTAGTAGAAGTTTATTGTGTATGATCTTCTTATGTCGAAAGCTCTATATCTAGAAAAATTTATTTATATGGAATACACTTTTCTCTGTCAAAAACATCAAGACCTTTACTTGGGAATATTTAATCTGCTTGCACTTATTTACGGTTTGCTTAAAAATTACGATGTAGAAATAATGACAAAAGCATTATATTTTTTACTGAAATAGTTTCCCCTTGATTTAAAAAAATGCATAATTTCCTAAAATTATTTCTTTAGATGACACGGAAATAACAGAATAAATGTATACTTGATTATCGAAAACTTGCTTTAAATGAACGAAATATTTCGATAAATTAATTTCATTTGACTTAAATTTTTATGCACTCAACTCCAAAACAATTTGGTTTTGATGAAAATAGCAAAATTAAGTTTCCTCATATTTCAAATCTGTAGAAATTTATGACAAGCTGCCCCTAATTGCTACATCTACAGATGACAAATGTGTATTTTAATCAAAGTATCTAATCTATTTAATAGAGAAATCATTTAGTGGGTCTGAAAGTTTCATCTATTACATCCAGTCCGGAGAACTTAATCACTCTTTGGGAAAATTAGCCCACGAAATATTTGTATAAATGACCTTCTCCAGAGGAATTTTGGCGTTTAATGTAAGCTAATTCCTATCCGTGTAACAGAATTTTAAGCTAATTTAGGCTGCTTGCATATTTTCCAGAAGAATTACTTGGAAGCGTGTATTGTCAGAAATCTGGATGAAGAAATTTGTAATTTTAGGTTTACATTGTTCATCAAATATCTTTCTTAAATGACTATCAGCATAAATATAAAGGACAACTTATTATATTGCCCCACCAGATTTTTAAAGTAATATTACTCCATTTTTTAATGTAAATACTTAGAGCGATTGTGTTGCTAGAAGATATAAAAAACAAGTATTTTCTGTATGAATATTTTTTAATTTTATTTACAGGAAATATATGCGATTTATGTTTAATGAGAGAAAATAGTAGCCATTTCAACAAATTCAATCCACACATATTTTAGCCCATACCACGAAAACTAAGTATACTTTTCCTTAATTTATTTGTTTGAATAATTTTTACTGAACTGTAATATTTTTGACGAATAATTAAATGATAATTGCAACTATATTTGAGAATTTTCTTATGATTTTAAAATGTATGCCATTTATTATAATTAGCTTTCGTGATCGCTTTACGATTCTTTTATAATGCTCATAAAGGAAAAATTCAATAATTGTGTGGATTTCAGTGGCATTTAGAATTTTTTTTTCAAAACTTGACTATTGGTGTGGCTTGTTACTGAGTACATACAAGTTTCAACAGAAGTGAGAAAAGTTGTTAAAACAATAAAAGTAACTATTATTTATTAACCGCAAAATATGTAACATTATTTTCGTTTTTTTTATTCTGTATTATTTAAGGCATTTGGCAATTATTATCTTAACATTTATTTGCATAATGAGTTCTAATTACGTATCCAATGTATCATTTCCATTTGCATATCACATGTATCATTTCTATTACTTTTCACATGTATATTTATTATCGTTCATTAGAAATCTGTATTTTAATTCAGTTCTTTCATTTTGAATTATCTCTTATATGTTACTCGTCTATATAGTTATATTTATAGAAAAATTTCATTTCTATCCCTTTCTCAGTAATTAGTAAGCCAACACATACTTTTGTAGACGTAAACACATTTCCTACATATTATCATTCATCAACCAAATATTGAAATAAAAATATCACTATTTTAAAGTGTTAGTTTTCTTTTCATTCTTTTTACCGTTCATTTCCATATTTTTACAAATCTTTTATCTCATATTATATTCACATCCTCTTAATAAGATAGTGGTCTTTTATGCTAACGATATCCCTTCCCACCTCCTCATAAAATGTTGTGGAAAAGGCATCAGTGATTTAATGTAATATGCTTTTCTACATATGGAAAGAATATTAGATGTCTTCTATCATTTTCGCAAGCACTTTTCTATGTTTGTATTTAGAGAATGAACTGACGTGCAAATAGTTAGATTAAAACTCTCGGGATTGTGCTAACATCTATAGATATCCTCTCCATATGTAAAAATAAAGAACAATTTCAAGATTAAATTAAATTAAATTAATTCGTATTGTTAAAAATTCATTCAGAATTATATAAATTAAAAATTTATTCTATAAGAATAAATTTTTTAACTTGTTTTAAAACTAGAATTTTTATTGTTTTAGTTATTATATATATAGGAAGTGACTTTACCTTCATGTCTTTTTCTATGAGCGAATGCGTGTGGGTGCATGCATGCATGTATGTGTCTGGGCATGCCATCATTCTTGTAACTAAGAGTATAAATTTTTAAAAAAGATAAAGGCAGAGTAAAAAAGCCTTAATGATCAGTTGAATTTTTTTCTTATATTTTTTTGTCTCAGTTAACATATAATTTGACTAAACGAATTTTTAAAAAATAAAATAATGCTCTCTGTTTTAACTAAAAAATTGATCGTTGAACGGCACCAAAATAAAAGGTTCATCTTTCATTATAATGTTAATGCTGAACTGGATACTTTAATTGCTTCTTATTATTATGGCAGAGAAAAGACCCAATAGTTAAAATGCATGAAAATAATATACGCTTTTACTAAGATTAAAAGGAACTTTCACATGAGACAGTACGACTTGAAGGAAAATAATATTTTCGAAAGACATGTTTTTATATTCCACAATATAGAAATTAATTCTATCAATACATAACCAAATTCTGTGAATCTTTGTTGTTTTAAAATTAAGCACAAAAAATCACTTTTTTTACATCAGACAAAAGCATCAAATGCGTATGGGGTAGCATTATTTATAATAATACAAAATAGAAGTGCATAATATAATATTATTGTCAATTGAAAAAAAAATACTAATTAACATTATTTTTATTCTAAGCTTCAAGACAGAGAAAAAAAGATGTCTCGAGTTTCTTTATGTTTGAGCATCGAAATTCTAAACATTAAATTCTAAACAAAAACTAAGATTAGAATTTTCTATGAAAGGACTTTCTATATTAATGGTTTTGTATATTAATTTTTATATTAATGTTTCTCATCATTTTTATTTCAAAATTTGTCCTTTAACTACTTAGAAAGCATAGGTATTCGAATAACTATACTAAATTTATAAGAAACCACTTCATTCAGTAAAAACGCCATTAAAAAAAGCCATGTGCCATTGTTATGAAAATATGCAATAGTTTTTTGAATATTATTTCGTTATTAATAATCTTCCAAGGAATCTTTTGTTTTTGTCCGATGTTGCTTTACATTGAAAAATACACGGTGAAACTGTATATGTTCATACGTAAACAATTCATAGTAATTTGAAAAAAATGCTGTTTTGCATTTCAAATTTTTGTTTGTAAAAACATGTAGAATGGACAGAAAAATAAAAATAAACTATGATATCCTATTCTAAATTTATATAAAAATCCTAGATAACCAAAATAATTAACGTTGCTAGTTTCAAAGACGTGTATATGTTTAACATTTAACCTGAAAACAATATGTTTTTAATATATTTTATATGCGTTATGCCCTTTAATGAGTTTTATGTGTGTTAAATTTAAGAAATCGTTTTCATAAAAATATAAAAATAATATTTTCATTAGTTGTTGTTTCTTTAGGATTTTCTAAATATTATAAATAAAATTTTAAGGAAATTTTGCATATGGCTTTTCTTTAATTTATAAGTGGATTTTGTGCTTCTTTGCCTAAGGGAAATTATTTTCATGAATATTATATTAGTAGCATCTTCTATAAAAACGAAAATGGTAGAAAAGTAATTATAAAATACATTTTGTAAAAAAATTGTGAAAGATATTAGAAAAAATAAGCTAGACGGTATAATAAATTACTCAGGATGGGAAAATTATCGCTTACTCCAGAGGAAAAGATTATCACATGGAACTTTTGCTCTGCTGTTGTTGCATCTTCTTAGTACTACATAATATTAAACTATTTCGCTAAATCACGCTGCTATTTAGTATGAAAATAAAAATATTTATCTTTTATTCATCTAAAGATGCTTTGCATGCCTTTATATTCAAGTTTTGTCCATTTAGAGTAATCTACAATATAAGAAAGTAGACAAGGTAAAAAAATAACTAATGAAAGTTAGATCACAGAAATAAATGTTTTACTGAACATTTGTTGAGAATCAAACAAATACAAATATTGGACCAAAATATATAATTTTTTTTGTTTTAATTTTGTTAAATATTTTTACTATATTTTGTATATGTTGGATTCAGACTTTTCGATTAGTTCCAGATTTCTGAACTATTTTAAATAAAGAAAGACTAAAGTAGACCTAATCTGTTGTATTTTTTTAAATTTTATCTGTTCTGTTCAAAGAGACACTTCTTTTATTTTGATATATTTGATTTCAGCGTTTTATAGACAAATTAATAATGTTTGACATAACATCAGATTAATCTTATAAAATTATTAATGGAAAATTAAAATATTTTCTTTGGATTAAAATATTAACCTTTTTCCTGAAGGTCTTCATAATTCATCCTACTATTATAAACATGTTTTCCATTTGAAGCAACAAAAAATATCTTGTATGAATGCAACCAGGCCGAAAAAAAGTTTATCGAATCAATAGAACATCTGCAAAAGTAAATAAAAATTTAAAAAAATGTTGCGTATTTTACTATTTGATTTATAAATGTTAACTTACTTTGAAAGAACATAATTTGATGCATTATTTAAACAAATGATCTAATATACATTCGGGGAGGTATTAGATACAGTATCAATTCTTAAGTGTTTTAACTTTTATTGAATAATTAATTATGAAAAACTTATTAAAATGTAAGAAATTCTGGATGTATTCATTTTTAAAATAAGTCAATTTATCAAAACTGATTGCCCCTCCCCTCAGTTTTAACTATAACAAACTTTTCACTTGATTTTCCATTTCTCCTAAAAACAAACAATAAATGCTCTAGTTCAATACGTATGTTCATGCTGTAGCTATTAACATTTCTGAATGAAGAAATTTAAGCGAGTTCAACAATGCGGGAACTAATAAATTCAAATTTCGAATCACAATCTAGCAGCAGCACGTGACCTTCTCCACTTTCTCGTGAGCTTAACTCTCATGCTAATTATGTATTGCCATAACACATAAAATTGAGATTACCGGCTTTTCGTAGAAGGAGAAGGTTCGTCCTAGTTTTGAGGTGATACATTTGACCCGAGGTTCCCTTTAATTACATTGCTGGAGAAAGTTCAAATATCTCAAGCGTGCCTCAATGAATACAAGGTTGCCGAAACGTGAAGGTAGTTGTTACAAGATGCAAACGTGTACACTTCCTATCGAAATCGATTGTTTCGACTTTAGATATTTTTGTTCAGCTCTAAATGTAAGTGGGACATTTATTTAATTAATTTTTTCTTTAATTTAACAAATATCCGGTGTTAAGCAAATTAAATTTATATAAGCCTTATAAATAAATAATTAATGAATGATTTTTAATTTTATATTTTTGAATTATGATTGTGCTGCTTCTAATCCTACGGGTTCTAACAAATGTAGTATAACGAATTAAGAACTTCAGAAAAATAATTCTTTTTTTTAAGGGTTAGCTAAACAAAAGTTTATTAGAATTAGCAGATGCTGATTTAATCAATTCGAAGCTCTATTAAAGATATTTGGAGCGATATCATGACTTTGAAAAGTGATCAAATAACACTGAGTCCCTACTCTTCCTAGCCGGATCAGTTAACAGACAATTGTTTCTGACAAATTTAATCAGTTTTAACCCCTTAACTGGTTTATTTTCCTTACTATCTAATCAGATGTCACTTTCCATTTTGGGAATATTTTCTTATTTTGTTCAAATTTAAATCCACAGAATAGTTCGCTTATCTAAGTATTCGAAAATCATTTTACTATTGAATTAAAATTTTCATGAATGATTTTTTTTTACAATTATCAAAATTCGATAAATTGATGCACGTGCGGCGTACGGAAAAACCGGTTAAGGGGTTAAGCTCGTCAGTGTGTGTGTACTGATATATATTAATTTAATTTAAATCGTAATCAACTTCTAAATTTTTATTAAATTTGCCTCCTTATTCTTCTAACTTTCCTACTTCAATTTCAAACTTTTTTATAATTTATTGTAAAGACTTGACCACGGGCGGGTCATATGAAATGGTAGCGTATTATATACAGAGGCTTTATTTACAGCTTAACACACAAAAAACACGTCATCTAGATTATATACAGGAATATTTACAAAGGATTGTCTGTTCGACAACTAGGCCGGGAACTCACAAACTGTCTGCGCATTCAGCTACTGCCTGTAGCTCCAGAGATCTACGGATTTCTTCCGGTAGATCTTGTAACAAACTTGAGATCACCTGGTATCTCTTCACATCAGCACTCCTCACAGCTCGCCTCGTCGTCCAGATCAACCTGTCCCAGATCAGCTTCCTTCTCTTTCCTTCTCCTCCTCTCTCTTTCTCTCTCTCTCTCTCTTCTTTTTCTCTTTTCTTCGGCTTCTTGAACTCCTTTTTAACGGTCGCGAAGCTCCACCTGATATTGGCTCGCTGGCGATGCCGGTTGTCCAATCATTCTACTTCCACTCGCGCCACCATCGTGGGAAGATTTCTGAGACATCCGACCTTTAGATTGCACCTGGATTCTTCCTTTAATGGGTTCCAGGAAACACTAATTTCTTCAATGGTCGTAAACCGCATCTGTTCATTATCGGGCCAAGTGGGGTGGTCCACAGACGAATTAGTCCCATCTGGTATTTCGACCCGGTTCACTGCTTTAATGAGCCGAAAACATTTGAGGTCCCTTATCTGACCTTCTCAAATTCTAAGAACGGGAGAACACAATGGGTAACAAAGGCTGAATAGCCTCACCGCTGGATGGGAGTATCATTGTTCGATCATGTGTCTCTAACAGCAGGAGACAAAGTGGCGACGTCCTTACATTATTTCTATCTCGCTTTATAACATTTCTTATTTATGGTTTCCAGACTACGAACAATGGGTCGCGATTGTCTCGTGTTAAGGTTTCGGCTCGTAAGCTCTCGGGTTGTAGGTTCGAGTCGCGACTGAGCAGGAAAAACGTGTAAGGAAGTCTATTGCTCGTTAAATCCCTTAGAGCCAAACGTCCTCTCGCTGGTCTGGTGTGGTTAGGTGTGGAAAGGAGAGTGCCAGTTCAGATGTCGACCTCATCATCTAACCATAATTCAAATTTTCAAGGTCTGTCAAAATAGTACTAGTGTTGTTTTATAATGGTAAATTAATGTAACTAACAAAATTAACTCTATTTTTTAAGCTTTAGTTATAAGAGATTATATAATATTTTTAATCTAATTCTGTCGCCTTTGGTATCTAACACTTTATAATCATTAAGTTTTTTCTACCGTTCATTCCAATTTAATAATGAATATATCTTTTGGTTTCGGGGATCGTTTATTTCACTATTACTTCACACTACTTACAGTTGTTTTATGTTTAACCTTATAAGAGTTTCTTTGTATACACTATCGGAGCTCATTCTACATGGTCTTACTCTAAAAAAGGAATATCGGCGGTTTTTTTGGCCAAAGTCACTTGTAATCATCAAAAATGTATCTGATTCATGAATTAAAATTGATTGAGCAATTTGATTTAAAGTAGTTTAGTGACGTAAAAACCATTCTTGATTATGCTGCGCCAAACATATGGTATGAATTAAAATTTTAGATAAATTCTTTCCAATTGCCATGATTTGTTACCTTTTATAGTATGTAGTAAAGAGCTATAAGAAAACTTTAAAAATATTTTTTTATTAAATTAAATAATAAAAACTAATAGCTTTTAAAACATGAAAAATACTTGGATGATTAACTTTGTGAAGAATGTTTTTAAATGATAAAGGAAGACTGAAAATAATAGATGACTAATGAGATATATTGTGGATAATAGATTAGAATATGTTGAATATTAGATAGGTTGATATTAGGCATTTAGATACTATATATTGAGTGACTAGCTCTGTTATTCTTCTAAAAACAAATTCCTATGTCTGTATCCGGTATATCCTATTCATAATCGAATAACAGTTGTATTATGCCTTATGTTTGCTAACTGAGCCAACAATGATTATTAATCGAATGAAGTTTATTCGTATTCTTCAAATTTCATTTATTTTTTATTTAAATTGTTATATTCACAAAAATATACTTTGATATAGGAAAGTAATATAATTTCGATTAATGTTTAAATAAAAAAATTATTAAGATTTTTAAAAAGTGTTTTTTTTAGTCTGCATCTACTATTTAAGACGTGTGTATTTGTGTGAGTCTCTCTTTATAGGAGAGTGTGAGTGCCTTATCGGATAATCAGCTTTGTTAGCAGTATTCAATATATAAGTTTTTTTTTTAAAGTGTGAATCCGTCATACGTATTTTACCATTTCAGGTGGCGATTGATTCTATCACATATTTTACATTATTATTTAGAATTATATTCATTATATTAGAGAAAAATTTGTCTTCTTATAGGGAAAATCGGCATCACATATGTGCTTAAATGTTGTTAGCGTCGTATAAATAATCGTAGATGGGTATTTTTTTGCTAGAATGCAAAATGGTGTACACTATTTTGTATTCCTTGCTAGAATGCAAAATGATGTATCAGATTGATCAATGCTGTTTAAATACACAACCAAAGGGCAGAATCGGTAAATTTTGGCTGTGGTTTTTGCTTCTTAAATTGCTTTTGAACAATAAGTCATTCAAGTTTTAGGGATCAGTTTTAAAATTTATTGAATAATAACGCAAAGCCTTATTTCATGTTTCTGGTTTATCATAAAATAAAGCAATTCGTGTTTTTTGTTAATATGATTTAAATTCGAACATTTTAATGATTTTGGACAATGAAAAATAATAAAAGCATATAGTGTTTATCCTAGAACAAGTAATCAAGTACTGTTATTAATGCTTTTTTATCACCTGATATATCACAGAAGATATATGTTAGACATGATATCGAAACTTTGACCCTTAAATCAATTGGCACAATAAGTAGAGCATTTAAAAACTCTAAACTTTAAAATTGAAAAAAAACAGCCTTAAATAAACACAAACTTGTATAAAATGTGTTTGAAATTCAAATAGTAAAATGTTAAACGGTTTTACAGAATGTATTCAATAAAAACGGCGATTTTTTCACAAATTATTCAAGACAAGATGCCCCATAAAAAATTAAACATCCTTTTCTTTAAAACATATTTAAATGAATTTTCTGCGGCTCTCTTCTCATTTATCATTCTGTTGTATCATCACTTCAGATCATTTCATTACATCTTTTCCGTCGTCCTGGCATAGGGGTAGCGCATTTTCTCCGTGATCTGAGCGTTCTGGATTCGAGTCCCGGTTCGGGCATTGTTGTTCTTTTGTGTTCTATCTGTGAGGTGTATGAATGTGCCCCCTAGTAAGAAGGGGTGTTGTAAGCGAATGCTACGCATTAAGTAGCTAAGTCGTACTCTTCGTCCTAGTAGGTGCTACTGAAAAAAACAAGAGACTTTCACTCGGCTTAAATCGCTGATAGACAATGCAGATTTAAAGCTCAAAAGTAAAGATGTAATTTTCCAGAGAGGAAAAATTACATCTTTACTTTTTGAGCTTTAAATCTGCATTGTTTGGCTCTTTTTGCTTGTCTAGAGGTCTTTGGCTCTTTAGGCAACCAAGCCTTTGCCACTTTAAGCTCTCTAAGCATGTCTAGACACATTCAATTACTCCTTTCTATAGATTAATTACTTCTTTGCTCTAAAGTTTTCGAGCACTCCTATTATCTTAACAGCAATAAAAAAATTATCAAAGGTGTACTTTAATATGTTATAATCTAAAACCATTCGTAAGTTTTATTTTATAGATGAAACGTTAAAGCTGAATGAATAATTCGAAAATAATTTCTTTTGAAAAGAAGATTCTGTTTGGAATATTAAGTATAGAAGTGGGTTTCCTAAGTGATAGTTTGACATTTCATTAACCGTAAAGCAATTTACATGTCTTTGTTAAATTAATATATGACAAGTGTCACATTACATTCCTATTAGTTAGTAGAGAGATTAGTAAAGCGCAATTTCACTGATCTCTCAAGGTGAATAAATTAATTCAGGAATTAAGCATTTCTAAATATATATTCGCTAAGTTGCTAAGAGGGTTCACAGAGTTATTATTCATCCGATGCTTGTAAATTAAAGCTCAGTAATTTAGATTTCATAAAGCCTGACTTAAATTATGCATTCAGATTAGTTGAGGTGTTTATTGCATTCTTAAATATATGATTAAAGATCTTTGCCGAAGTTAATTGAATTACTTTAAAAATTGCTTTCTCCATTTAAATTTACGAAAATATTCAATTTACGAACATAGCTTGAAATTAAAGATGAATAAATAATTTTTATTGTTAAACTGATTTGTTTTCATTGTTGAGGGAGAAAAAGACTGTTTACTATTCTGAGGAGTTTATTATTCTATAGTAGTCAAAATGTTCTTTCCAAATTAAATTATTGATAGATAAATGCTCAAAAAATCTCCCTATCCATCATTCATTGTTTTTAACAATTTCTGAATTTTTCTTAAAGTATCTCCAGATAAAGGTATCTTTAAGTATATCAAAAAAATCTCTTATCTTTCACTTGTTATTTTTTAACACTTTTTGAAGTTTTCTTAAAATATTTCCAGAAATTTGAAGCTTATATATAAAATATTTAAAGGAAGTTCAAATCAATTCATTGATTGACAAAAAATCCGAATATGCCTTAATAATACAAAATGTATCATTATAATTGTTGTCAGTAGTTATTAGGACTTATTTTTTCATTGTTTTTTTGATAACAAAAGTAACTATGATAAAAAATAAAGTAGAAAGTAGTGCTATGATTCAAAAATATTTTGGTCCACCTTTAATTTTTCTTTCAGTTTAATATAGTAAAACTAGATTAAAATGGCACCAATGCTTGTAAAATTCCTTCATTCAAACTTAAAAAGTTTTCGATTTGATATTTCTTTCCTAAAAACAATACATTGAAAACACTTTGATAATTGCTATAAAATGGTGTCAAATATTAAATTTCATTTATGGGCAATTTAAACTAATTAATTCAAAGTTATCATTACCTACATTTCCAAGCAATAAACTCTATTTTTCAATTTATTTTGCGGTCTTCATTTTTGTTGCATATATATGTGTGAATTTTTGTATACTCTTTATTTATCTATTTTTAAATCGTGATTTATGAAGTTTTTCGTACGGAAGATCAAATTACATTCAAGAAATAACGCTAGTTGATAACAAATTACTTAATAGATATCTGATTAATTTATTAATTTAAATATTTGATTAATTAACATATAATTAAATACTGAAATATCGTATTAGAACAGAAAATTGTGAAATTCGTCTGTAACGGCAGAATAAGGGGATGAAGCCCAGTTGAAAAATATTATTATTTCTACATCTTTGAAACGAACATTAAATAAAGTTGCTTCGTAAAAGGAATTGTTGTTTCTTATGGCGCTTGGCATGGGCAAGCTCTCTGTGGTAGTCAACGATTTAGGCCTAATCAGAGTCTCATGTTTTGTACTAGCACCAACTAGGGCCAAGAGTACGACTTTTTGCTACTCACTCATCACAGTTGCTTGAACAGCCAACCCTTTTTTACAGGGGTGGGGCACATTCACACACTTTACAGACAGAACGCAGAAGAACAACCATGCCCGAACCGGGACTCGAACCCTAGAATCACAGATCACGGGGAAGACGCGCTACCCTCCTTTCCGGACGCTAAAAAAGGGAATAATCGCAACTATCTGAAATGGAACTTTGTCATACCCATCGAACCCGACAGTGAAACAAGAATACCCCAAACTATAGTTTAAAGAGACAGAAAATTTAAATACGTTATGGTGAATTTCTGTATCAGAAAAAAAAAAATTTTTGAAAATGAAAAAAAAAATTATTTTTAAAAAATGATTTTTCTCCTACAGAACTTAATTCTCATTTCAAGAGTGTTATAGCATGCCCTTATGGTAAGACTTCTTTCCAAACAAAGACTTCTTTCCATCAATAAATTAATGCCTTTATGAAGCTGGTAAACATTAAATATGAAGTCAAATCGAAAATCATTTGGAGTTGTGTGGTAATTCTGTTAGAAAGTTCTCGAAAATTTTACTTGAATTCTTCTTCGTTATTGAAAAAAATAAATCAACTTATTAGATAGTGCTCTTATTCCACATACAATAATTTTAAGGAAATTCATTTCATCATCATCATTAGAAAAGAAACAGATTTTTCTTGTGTAAAAGGACAAGTATTTAGGAAGATATATTTGAAAATATTAAATGAAATTTTGTAAATTGTCTTGAACACATCTCTTTACTTATTAATTTTGCACTATTTAATTTTACAAGTTTTGTAAGAAAATATTGTGGAGCAACAATTTGAAAATCAGTTATCTCAAAAATTTATAAAGTTTTGTGAAGCGTTAAATCAAAGCGTCGCGTATGTTTATAAAAGAAAAACTACTTACAAATCATCTTACCAGAATTTATAGTTTCACTAATTTCATTTAAATAATTTTTAACAAGTACTCGAGTAAAGTAAATACTTGCACTTTAATTTTGAAAGATGGCATTAAAAATTATCTTTTAGAAGCTCTAAAATTTATTTTCAGACATGTTGTTTTAAAGAGCCTAGCATTTCAAATAAAGTAATCCCATGTTTATTGTCAAATACAGATTAAAACGAATGAATAAGTTGATATTATTTGAAATTCTCTTAGTTATTTAAAAAAGTGAAATCTAATGAGAATAAAGTCATTATGAAAGACAAAAGTACTCGACTTGTTTGTAAGTAATTATTTGTTTCTATATGTTACGCATTTCTATAATTTTGGAAACGTTTCCCTTCCTCTTTAATGGATAGTTTTGAGTAACAGTTTACTCGTATTCTTTTTTTTATATCTTTATTGTAAATATCACGTATTTCTTGGATGTTATGTCCAGTTGCATTATTATTTTCCTTAATACTTCTAGACGTATGATTTTTTAAGTAGAACTCTTAAAATAAATGAATAGAAAGTTATATACTTCTTTTTCTCACAATGAGAAAATTCTGGGTTTCAGTTAATTTTCATTTTTATGTTCGAATCACCTTAAACATATTGCAAAACTGTGCACCATTCTTCTTTTCGATGTGAGATGCTGAATGTGCAAATTATAAATGGCTGTCTAAAAGAAATTGAAATAAGATCCCAGTCTTCCACTATTTTAAGAATTATAAATGAAGCCCAAAGTCATTTTATTTAACATTTGGGATTCTAAATGTGATAAAACCAGAGTTATGCCACCAAAGAATTACGAGAATACCACCAAACGAAACCTTATTTTAAAGATTTCTTTTTTAATATTTTCCAAGCATAAACGGTAATAATGGCCAAGAATTTATGTAAATGTATCGAAAACCTCATTCCTAAAAATAATTATTAAAATTATTGATTTTTTCAGAAAAGACTGATGCGCAGTGTATATTTCTCATTTACTTTTTCAGAAAAGTGCAATTGGCATAAAAAATGGAGAAAGTTGATCATTTACTTCAAAATAAAAGCTTTTCGTTTGTATACTCACATCACTTGCCTTCAAACTTTGCTTGTTTTATTTAGTTTTTTTGCTTTCATTTCTTGCAATAATATGCTTTAAATACGTCAGATTTTGTAAATCCAATGCTTTTTTCTGAGTAAAGTTGGAAAATAAGTCGTTTAAGTTCGGAATTGTTTTGAGAATTTAAGTGAAGATTTGAAGAAATTGAGTGACAATAAATATCTGTATTCAAGAAAACTCAAAATTTTGAATTCTCATTTAATGAAAACTGGTTACTACTTCAGAGGATGGTCGTATGAAAATTTTGTTATTTACTGAAATTGGTCCTGGTGCTTTTTCTACTGCCAGAAGAGATGGTATATAGCATTTTTCAAAGTTGAGTGGTGTGTTTATAATTTTTTTCTATTTTTATAAGTTTTTATACATGCACAAATAAATTAATGAAGAGCATATCAGTCTTATAACCAATAAATAATTAATTTAAATAAATTCTTAGTTTTAGATAGGTTTCGACTGGTGCTGTAAACTTAGGTCGAAGACGCTTTGGCGTTCATTGTTATAAATATTTTCGGTGTTATATTATGGAATATTTTACGCTATAAGATTTTGGAAAAGAGATAAATGAACAGAGTACGTTGGTAAATTTCAGATACGTTCTGAAATTTTCGAGAAATGGATTATTACTTTTGAAACTAATATACCGACTAGCGCCCTCTATGTGCCAACTCGGAAAAAAACAGAATGGAAAAAATCTGATGGAATAGCATAAGGATGCGTGGTAAGGCGATGAGTGTAATATGCTTCTCGGAATATGGCCTCGCTTCTGAAAACTGTAAACAAATAGCACATTCAATGCAGAATTTTTTTATATTTGTGGAGCTGTGTTATATGCAATTACTTATTGCACCAAAGGGATGTTGACTATTATTTGATCTTAGAAGACATCATACTAAAATTCGTATTATGTTCGTTTAGCATCGAATGATAAAAGGGGGTGGCATTGACAAGTTTTATAATGCAGTTATCTTATAATTCTTGAATTAAAAAAATGTGCTGTAAGTGAATGAAATAAAAAAACCCTTTCAATTAACTTTGCATTGTTCGTTGTATATTTAATCCAAAAGGAAATAATTTCATGTGATGGACAGTGTGTCTATAAATTTCACGAGTACTTGTCTTCATATTCATAATAAATATATCTTGAAATATAGAATATCCTAATACAATATTTGCAGAAAACCATCTAGTTAGAAGCATTACTTAACATATCATTATTACAATCCCGAATGTTTCATATTTCGTGTTTTCGTTTTCAAAAGAGACTATCTATGTTTATAAACAGCTTGTATACCATCAATGGTTTTATTTAGGTTGGTAATATTGATTAACAATGATTGGAAAGAAAGATTATTTGTGTTATTTATTTCTATTGTTTAATTCATTGACAAACATTTCTCATGAATGACCCTCTTTACGTTTACTTTCTCATGCTCTTTCGCAAAAATGGCCTGTTTCTGATTGTATAACCTCAACCGTCTTTGAAATTTACAAAAGACCTTTCGGCATACCTTGTATAATTCTTATGCTTGAATATAATGAATACATACTTTAACTAGCGAACTTAAACAGTTCCACTTAGAAAATACTTGAATTCATTCCTGGTAAAATCTTAATCCCATTATCTTATCTCATACATGCAAAATAGGTTCATTAATTCTATGAAAATTCATGAATAAAATCTCTCTCTACATGAGCCCAAATAGTGGAATGCATTTTGGGCTTGTTACGCCAGATAATTGTTCCTTGAACAGACTATTTGCTTTGCCTATTGGATGGATAAAATAAGATGAATTTTCACAGTCTGAATGAGTAATTTTTCTAGCTCTAAATGACTTAGCGGATAATATTCCAAGAATTATTGCTAATGTATAAACAATTCTATCTAATGTATAAACATTTTCCTTTCTTGCTTCGTGAAAAATTAAAAACAGAAACAGAATTGGAAGTCTAAAGGTTTGAACTCAGTTTCATTAAGAAATACTTATATATAAGTAAGACCTCCCTTAGTGCAGTTACCATATCTTTGAAAAATGTCTATCTGCCTATATATTACAAAGATAACTCACAAACCCTTCAATCTAGATGGATTAGATTATGTTAGTGTTTTATACCATATTTACACATTTCTTTTTATCAAGTTTTGAAGAAAATCAGTTCTGAAGAAATCCGCTTGTCAGGTTGTATGGATATAATTTAGCACGATAACTACAAGAAGTCATCTCTGAGAGACAGAAATGCTGAGTCATGTTACGCCTCAAGATCATCTGTGATTAATGGAGATGAAACAAACGTCACACTTATGTGCGCTCTTTCCGAAAGAATTAGAAGATCGCTACGGTAGCAAGGAAATCGTTCTCCTTGCTTATCATGGATTGGCAGCAGTTACAAACTATACGTCGTACAAATTTCAGAATTCTATAATTGAATTCAACGTTTTGTATAGAGCTGTAAGATAATATTAGAAATATTCGAGTGAGAGTTTGCCTGTCCCAAAATGTTTATTCCGTCAAAAACAGGGAACAAAATCGAAACAGGCTTAAACAGTAAATTTGATGGAGCACAAAAATAGGCTTAATCATTGCCAGGTCAAAATTAAGCTTAATCATCTATGGACAATTACTATGAATAATTTACGGAATGGATATTTACAGTCGCTCAAAATCTTGAGAGCACACCTTACTTCATAAATCCGACTTTTAATAAAAATAACACATTAACTAAAAGTCCAAAAATATTTTAAAAGAAAAAAAAGAAAAATCAATGAAAATGCTCTAAACTGAAAAATATCAGAAGCATTTTAGATAAACATACGCAGTTATGTGCGTCAAAAAATTGAGAATACACCAACGAAATTTTTGTAATATCACGCAAAGAAAGAAAATGTAAATATTTAATTGCATGCCTTTTGGTTTTATAATGACTTTTAGACGCCGTTGTGCTGATTCGACACATTTTTGGTGGTATTTGAAGATATTTTATGCATTCTTCTTGCAACAATTGCTTAAAAAGGGATTTGTTTCTAATTTTGTGTTTTTGAACCACTATTTTGAATGTGGCCCGCATATATTCAATGACATTGATATCAGGGTACTGTGGTAGTTTGTGTAAATGCTGCTTGCAATGAGGAAACACACACTATTTTAGATTTACGTGATTTTTTTGGGGTCATTGTCCTGTTGGAAAATGAAATTTAAACCTAATATCCGAAATATTTTGCACTTTCCTTCAGATTGCTATGATCATATAGCTAATCCAACTTGCTGCAGAAACTTCTTAAATCCTAATCAGCAATGCAAGTGCTGGAATTGTGCAAAATATCTGGATATAAAAGTCAATTGTGAGAGAGAAACCGTGTATCAGATTGTAAACTCAGAAAAAAGATTTAGAAGTTTTCAAGAACTCCTCAATTGAAGCCCAATAATTTTTTGTAGAATAATTATACTTAATGATGAAAGAAAATTTAACATTTTTGACAGTAGAAGCCGTTACAACATATGAAGAAAGCCCAAAACTGCTTTGGCTTAAAAAATTTACTTTTTGCAGTTAAAAATCGTGGTGATTCTATCATGATTTAGGGTTGATATATTTTCATCCGAGATAAGAAATGATTTTTTTTTCAAATAGAGGCCATTATGAGCCATATGGTTTACTTCAATATGTTCCGCAGCAATCTTAAGGCACGTGCTCTAAAAAATTGGTTTTAGGTGGAAATTTCATTTTCAAGCAGGGCAATGACCACAAAAAGGATGCACATAACCTAAAATAAAAGGTGTTTCCTCATTGCAAGCAGCATTTACACAAACTGCAACAGGACCCTGATATCAATGCCATTGAATATATGTGGGCCCCATTCAAAATAGTGGTTCAAAAACTCAAAATTAGATTCAAATCCTATTTAAAACAATTGTTGCAAGAAGAATGTGTAAAATAACTTCCACAATTACCACAAAAAGTTAGTCGAATCAACATCACGACGTCTAAATGTCATTGTAAAAGCCCCCTCCCCCCAAAAAAACATGCAATTAAATATTTACACTTTCTTTCTTTGCGCGATATTACAAAAATTTCGTTGGTGTATTCTCAATTTTTTGAAACGAAAATCTGTTTATGTTTATCTAAAATGCTTCTGATATCTTTCAGTTTTGAGGATTTTCTTTTTTTCTTCTTTATTTTTACTTTAAATTAAACCATTTGTAATGTGTAAAAATAAAAATATGTTTGAACTTCTAATTAATGTGTTATTTGTATTAAAAATCGGATTTATCAAGTAAAAGTAAGGTGTACTCTCAATTTTTTGAGCGACTGTATATATTATTTCACAAATATCTTAGAAAAAGGGTTTGTTTATTGCCTTAAAATTCAGACATTAACTTTTTAATGGCATCAATTCCATTTCCAATAATTTTACATTCAATTTTTATACTACTTTAATTTAATTTAATTAAACAAGTGTAAAAAAGTTTTTAGATATTGTAATGCAATCAACCTCATCCATCGAAAGATTCAATCTTGGGATATTACTAATTATTAATTCCATAGTAGGAATTTTATTTTCGCTTTCATTTTGATATAAAATATGCACTTTTTAACCTTCAATAACTAATAAAGCTTGACTCTTGCTTTCAAGTCGTATAAAAAGATGAATTTTGAAAAAGAGAATTGAATATATAATAGCCATTTAACTTTCTAAGCAATCAAAATTTCAGTGAAGAAATGGTAATATAATAATATCAACTAATATAATAATAACGCAAAATGTTAGTTTGTGTTCCCATTGGATTCTAAGCACATTTAACATCTGGTACGTTTGTGAAAATAAGTATGGTAATACTGTTTAATTATTTATTTGAAATAATGTCCATATGCTTTAATTTAACATTAATTAATATTAAAAAGCTTTTCCAGAAAATTGTGGAAAATTCCTTCGTCAATAAATCCCCCCCCCAAAATTCAAATTAATTGGAGGCAGTTATATAAATCATATTTACGGAAAATAAAAGTAGATGCAGTTTTTTTGCATTATTATTAATACAAAATTTCCAATGTGTTGTTAATTACAATAATTTTTTTATAGAGCCAGAGTAAATACTATGAAACTAATTGTGATTCCAATTGATTTATTCCGAAAGATCATAATTTGAAATTCTCTTTGAGAATTTCTAACGCGTTTAACTGTTATTTTAGCAGGTTCGAATGTCAAAGGAATAATCACATTTACTATCAAAGCGACATTAAAATGGAAATACAGCAAATATGTCTCTAAAGGTTTCAGGATTTTAAAACAGGAAATCTAATGAATGTTAATTAATTTAATGTCTTGTTATAAGATGCATATAATTAATAAATTAATTTCACATTCTAAATTCGTGTTCTTACAGCATTTTTTTCACTTTTGGAATTCCCTTTCTTTCTTACTGTTGGTCATTATCTTTTATTTTCTGTACAACTTGCATTCCTTTTAGATTCATATAAAAGTGTTTTATTTAGGTTTATTTGATTATGATTACATATGTAAATTGATTCTTTTGAATCAGAGTTCTCAACTTTCTTTCCGTGCTCTTTATTTCCTTAAAGTGCCATAATTAACAGATCATAGATCCTCAAAACTTATATACATACTTATGTGTTCAAGCTTTGAAAAAAGAAATGGTATACAAAATATGTGATAGAAAAAAATGTTTTTATTGCTATGAAAAACGTCTTTGAATATATATTGCAAAACGAAAAAATTTCCAGCGTATTTTGTTTACGTTCAAGTAACGAACAACTAATTAAATTGTAGCATAAAATTTATTAGTAAATAAAAACGCCATTTTATATAAAGTGGCAGGTTATTTTATCAAAAAGAAATATTTTTATATTTAAACATTATCTTGAAAATTTTTATTCTTGAATCTAAATAGTTCTTTTTTTTTTCTTTGACCAAAAATGGCGTCTGAGAAAGTTCACTTCTGAGCAGGCAGATGCACAGTTGAAGTCCAAAAGTGGAATTTATTTCACGGTATTAAAGATTTCTTCTATGAGATCCGTAACGTCTACATTAGCCAAATGTAAAGCTTTTTTCCCCATTTCTCTGACTTGTGAGGAAATTGCTTCTGTTTTCTTTGACCGAGATTTCGAATGATCGTGAAAAAGATGCAAAAAATGTCTTATGCAAACTTTTTTTCGGGTTAAAAATGAAAATAGAACTTCGGCAGTCGTTTTTGCATACTGAAGGAAATGGAATAGAGTTTATTCTATAAAAACTGTTTTCAAAAATATAACGTTATAGCTATATACTTCAAATAAAGGCATTTGCTTAATCCAAAGAACAAAAAAATATTTCCCCCTTTATTCTAAAATAAATTAAAGAAATAATAGGATTAAATGAGTCATTTTTTGAGCACTGAACTTCTATTGATTTCTTGAATAAAAAAACGTGCTGTTATTAGAAATTTCCAATGTTTTTACTTGGTGTAAGTTTTCTAAAAGCAGAATCGTTTCAGCAATATTTAAATTAATGCATTTAATAATGTATAATATATTCTACTTACAAACATCATTTTAAAATAATATATTTTGTAATTAGAGACATTTTTTACCCTTGTGTTTCTCCTTTTATAACTATTAAATCAAGTAATTTGTCCCGGCTTTCTGGCACAGAGGTAGCACGTCTTCCTCGTGTTTTGGGAGTCCCGGGTTCGAATCCCGGTTTTGGCATGCTTGCTCTTCTGTGTGATATCTGTGAGATGCGTAAATGCGCCCCCCGGTAAAAAGAGGTAGTGCAAGAAAATGCGGTGAGCTTATAGCAAAGTAATACTCTTGGCCCTAATTGGCGCTACTTCAAAAAAAAGAGACGCTTCTTTCGGCTTAAATTTGCTGCTGTATCAGCGGTGGGTTTGTCCATAGGCAAGTACCATAACAACAACATGTAATTTGTACGCATTAGAGTAACCAGAAACTGTTGAAACTTTATGTTGAATTGATTGATTGTTTCTTTGACCTAAATATCAATAAAACATAATAACATTTTAAATTATTTGAATAACTGTGTTTAGCCTGCACAGTAATAGATATAGAATTAAGGGCATGATTAGCAATAATAAAGTAATAATTAAGAATTAAAGCAGTGAAACATTATATTTTCATTGTTGTATTTTTAAATTAAGGCTCATCAATTCCAGAATTTAAAAATTCTTTTAACCAATGAGAACATTTGTGGACAAAGATTCTGGTAAATACTAGCCATGCTAAACTAATGCCAGGTTTACACTCAGTCATTTATAAGACTTGTGTAAATATTCATTAATTTTAATACTATACACAGCGAAAAACAAATATTCAGGGAAGCCAAAATGGCAATTTTTAGCCAAGAATGGAATGTCTGAATCTATCATATAAAATTATGTCAAACGTAAATCAGTCCTTTCTATGCATGCGTGCCTACTTGTCGTCGTATAACTGGCCGAGTATAAACCTGTATTAAGCAATACATCTTCATTCATTTATGTGAAGTTGAAGTTTGGAGAAAGCGATGCCACCTCAGGTATATTTTTAAATCTAACACCATGCTATTTCAAAAACACGTTATTGTTACTCTCATTCAGTAAATGCATTGATTGTTATTTAAAATTTAAGTCTTAAAATGTGGAGAATGTTGTTAAAGAAGCAGTATTGTGCAGTTTACAGTACATGTTTTTTAAAATCTTTTATTTACTAATGTTTTAAATTATTTCAGACCATAATATTTCGGTGACATAGTAGTTTCACGACCAAAGTTTCGCAGATTCTATTAAAGACCCAACGCTGAGCTAAACATGTTATTTTAATTGCTGTAGAATGTAATGCTATCACGTTAATATGGTTTCAAAATTTAGAGTTTGGGGTCTGGTTCAGTCTTAGCTTTCGTTTTCTTCCCATGGTTGTTAACTGCAAGGACTTAAATTGAAATTCAGATTATCTATTTAATTAGATCTTTTCTTTTCTATCACATATCTCGTCATCTGATAGCTGTCAAAAATTACGAGTTCCGTCCCGAAATAGTACTAGTGTTGCTTTAAAAACATGACATTAATATAGAAAATCTAAATTAAACAAACAATCCCAGATCTTTAGTAAAGAAGGGTAATTTAATCATAAAATTTGCGATATATATTCAGAAATTGCCAAGTGTGGGTAGAAACAAAGGTTAGTTTGATTAACTAACCCAATAGTTTTCATGTTTTAATGTATTAACAGTATTTAAATATTGTATTGATGAATTTTGGCTTCATGTTTTTTCATCTTTTTATTCTGATGGGAAAAGAAATTAAAAGCGGAAATCGGGTATTTGGTTTCTTTCATGAACATCATATGCTTTAAATTATCCATAAAAGCATAAGAAGAAAGATTATAACTTGGAAAAATTCTGATTCTGATAAATAAAAAAGAATATCATAATACTATATTAAAACGTTTTCATTTCTCTATCTGGGATAAAATGCATCATAATTCATAATATTTATGGTATATTAGAATATTTTCAAAAATTTAACGTTTCTTTTTGGAGCAAAAAACAATAACGCATCTTATTACCTTTCAAATGGATAAAGTTCTAGATAAAATGGGTTTTTATGCATATGATAAACAAAAATAATAAAGTAAACAATTCAAAAAACTAAAGTAAGATATGAAGTGGCTACTTATTTGGATACAATACGAAAAGTTCTTTACTTTTGAAATGTATTTTTCTTCCTTTGTATCATTTCTTATATTATCTTTCCGAAACATCTTGTATTTCGGAAATAATACTGACGAGTACTGAATAATACTTTTTATTTTTTAAACGATATTTTCCATAAATATTTTGTATAATGAATGGAAGTAATGGAAAACTTATTAATTCAAGTTACTTATAATTTATTAAAGTAAGGTAAGTAATTGTATTTGATTTATACGTGTTCGTAATTCTGTTAGAAGTTTCTGGTTTTGGTAAAATATAAGAAGTACCATGAAAAATTAGCTTTACTTGAAAAAAGTAAGAGGAAATCATTTTTTTAAAAAAAATTTCAGGATGAATCTAGAAATATTTCCATTTTTTATTAGAATGGTAACATACGAACTTTATTATAGAATATATTCTGAGTTCAAAGTGGAAAGTTAAATCTAGACAGAAAATATTTTATTGTAGTTTTCTAAAAGGATTTTTTAATATGTATGTATATATGAATGTATGCATGTATGTAATAAGAATAAGTAAACACAAATAATGTAAACATTAAAAAATAATCAATAAAACTAATAATAATTAATTTAAATTGAAAAAGTTTTCTGAACAAAAGAGGATCTATAGAACGAAAGAAGATAATTATTGGCTTATGTTTACAGAAATTATGACAAATTGATGTGAAACAAGAAATATTTCCTTGTTAAAATCTTAATTACAGGAGAAATATTGATAAGTAAATTTAATTCAGTGAGTTGTGTATTGAAAGAAATTTATTTATCTATTATTACTACGAATACTTTTATTAAATAAAAATAGTCTTTTATCAGATTGTGGAATTTGTTTTAAGACAATATCTGTATGATTCCTTTCAATCGCTAATAGAACTGCTAAATATTTCATTAATTACATTAATTCATATCAAACATAATAATTTTTAATGCTTTATTTCCAAAATATTTTCAAAGCTTGTATTTATTTATTGACTTTTTATGAAATGGAAAAACAATTATTGAAAATTTATTAACAAAAGCATGGTATATCAATAAAATTAAAATTGCTATATTATTTTATTATAATGAAGATCATTCAATTTATGATTGAAATTATTTGCACATATTGCCATCATCAATGTTCCTATTTTATAAAAAAAATACGCTTTACTTTTCATTATTTCTTTATTTAATTTTAAACTCTAGATGAGTATGAAGAATAAAATCATTTGTAATATTACAATCATTATTATTCCACGGTTATTTGTAATATTAACCAAACTTTTAGCTATGTTTTTTTAATAATTAAGGTTACAAGGAGGAATAATAACCTGCAATTATTCATAATATATATGAGATAATTGAAATTATAATATAAGATAAATATTGTCATGAAATATCACTAAAAACACAGACATCTGAGCTTACATGTATAGAAAATAATATTATTATTAGCTTATTAAATTTATATTCTTTATCAATTAGAGATTCTTTATCAAAAGAGTTTTTAAAAAATGTTCAATATTTTATATTATTTCAAGGATTTTATATTAGTCTCTTTCAGTAGTAAATTTATAATATAGAGGATTTATTTTAATAAAAACTAAATTCTTTTTTAGTATATTAATGCAGCTTCCAATGATATAAAAACCATTTCCTATAATCCCTTTCTAATAAAAAGACATAACAAAATTTCTATGAGAAATTTAGTTTTATCAAATCGCTATATCTTTAGATTAATTCTCAAACTTTGAGAGTTTTAATTTCATTATTAACATTCTGTATTTTATCTTATAGCATAACATATAGGGAAATATAAAACAATGAAAATGATTTGAAGTAAGGAACAAACATAAACACATTTAAATGTTAACCAGTTTATGGAATCCATGGTTATATATCAAATATTTGTCAAAAAATTAATTTAAAAGAAATCTTGTTTATTTCATAGGTTTCTATATAAGTTTCCTGGAATAAATTTATAAACATTGTATATGCAAGTATTTTACTTGCATCTTATTAAAGCTCTTATGCGTTTTCAAAGCATTAAAAGCAAAAATCCGGATATTACTTGGAGAAAATCGCAATTTCACAATTTTTATAACAGAAATGGCTTAAATCTAAATACGGTTAATATTAAAACATGAAAATTGAAATCCGATGCAATAAAAACAAAGATTCATTATATTTAACTTTCCGAAGAGAAAATACAAACGAGAGTCGAAATGAGACAGTCAAAAGCCTGGTTTCATTCCTAATTAAGAACTAAAGGAAAGTTCTTTAAATTGTCCTTATTAATCACAGCTCTTGTAAGATGCATTAGCAATAAAGAGAAAGTTTCTCCATTAAGTAAGACGCTCGGAACATTTCCGTTTTTTGAAATATGTAAAAGCAATTTCTACGGATGTTAATATTAGTTTCGACATCTGTTTATCTTTATTAGGATGTATGTAAATTCTTTAGCTGATGAAAATGGCGTTTGAAGAAAGCCTTTTAAACATTCTGAGTGGTGAAAGCAAACATGTTCTGAACTATATTTCGGATTGTTTGTTTAGTATTGATCTGAGAAAAGCAAATATTGATGCTAGTAATTCTAAGACGCTTTTTAAGAATTATAAGCAGTTTTATTTATTTATTTGATATTTTCTTGTAATTATTTGTCTGGAAGAAATGCATATTATTCAAAATATAGTAAGTACTTTTTTATGAAATTCTTAAATACAGGATAATATAATTAGAACTTGTCAAATTTTAATTACATGATGTATTTGTAATAATTTGTTTTTCTTTACTATTTTTAATTATTGCAGATATTTAAGAAACTTTTTCAATATAAATCGCAATAGCAATTTTGATCAGAATAAATATGTGTGTTTGTATATGGAATTTTTGCTCGAGATAAGCAAATCAGCGATTTTGAAAAATAATAATTACACTAATTAACTCGGATTGAAAGAATAAGAATTAATGTTGAAATTTTATATTATGCAGTTGGCTTCTAATCGCAAGAATATGCAACTATTAGCACTCATTAAATGGTAGAAATTCTTTATCCCAAGAATTTCCGCTACCCTCAATAATTTATGAAATCTTGGGTATATTCGCAAGGATTTGCCAAACCATTCGTATTGGATATCAAATTGTATGAATTGAAATGATGAAAACAAGGAACTCTTGTTTTAATTCTGGGATGTAAAATATTTAATTAAAAATTCTTGTTTAGTTCTTTAAAAAGTTTGTTATTCATCTAAAACAGATTTCAAAAGTTTTCTTCAATTTGATCAATATTTTAATGAGATTTAAGAGTTCCATTTTAAAATTTAAAAAGAAGCTTTCAGAAAGACAGATAAATGGATTAAAGCATATAAATAACAGATGAAAAGATATTAAAATGTTAGTGGTGAAACATAATTTTTGAAAATGATTATTATTTCATTTTCTGTATTCCAGAAATAATTTACATATTTCTTTTGGAATAAAAAATATCATTTTTAAAAACATTTTTTTTACAAATTATTAAAATTTGTACAGCTTAAAAAGTAATCAAAAAATATTTTTTTGACTTCATGTTTTAGCTTTAAATCGTAGGTTTATAAAATAAGTAATAGTTTAATTTAGTTTATTATTTAGCAACCATTTTGAGAATAATATCACTTTTTTGAGCTATCTCTTAATTCTGAATCCCCTTCATGCAGCGAACTATACACTTGCGTAAACAATTTCGCACAAACTTCAATAAAATATAAATCGGAGGGCATTTGACACACGCCGTTAAATTTAATGGACAGCAAAATCGGATTGGGTTTCGAACGATAATCGTTTTAATTGGAAATCCGTTTTAAAACGGGTACTCCAGTCATGAAATCCAGAGACTTTACTACTAGAAGACAGCTACTGGAATCAAATATAAAGTTTAATTCTTTTGTTCAGGATTTTTACAAGAACTTGACCATATATTTCAATAAACAAATCTAAAAGTAGTAATGGCAGACACCATGTATAGATATCCGGTTTAGCTAAGTTGTATTTCTTTTATGTTTTTAATTAAGACTTTGCTGACCTGTAACGAGTTAACTCGTCTTTTCATGTCCAAACGTTATTGACCGGTGACGTGTTAACACGTCATTGCCCTTGCATTATCTGTTTCAATTTATAACACCGAGGGCGATATAGAACATTGCAAAAACTTGGTGTATCGTGTTTAGTCTTGTCCGCTCTATAACAGAAAAATTACTTTTCCTAGTATTTACATTTTTATTAGAATTTTAGTAAAATTCCAAAAATTTCAACCATGACGGAACGTATCGGCAAAGAACTTTTTGATGTTCCAATTCAACAAAATTCATTGGAGTTTTTTTTAGAACGTTTTACTTTCATATTCAATTACAAAAAAGTAACCGGTGACATAACATAGTTTCTGTGTAAAATTGCCGGTCACTAAAGTGTTAACATACAAGCTCTATTTCGAGCCCTCGTCAATTGACGATGACGATTACTGAGCAGGAATCATCATTTTCAGAGTTTCTCCTCAAACCAATGATGTCAATTTGTCCACATGTATTTGACATGCTTCATTGATACGTTACAAACCTGTAATTATTATTTCACGGATCAGTTAATTCAATAATTTGGAAGAGAAATTTGCAGGTATTATTATTAGAAGCAGAATGTATGACATTTCAATGATTCCCCGGTCCTGTTGATCGTTTGTCAAATTGGCGAAGTATTTGGTTTCCAACAATTAAAGAAAGGAATTTCATATAAATAAGAGTCCTGGTTCTGTCTTCATTAAAAATTGAAATCTGAAATTTTTTTCTAAAAATATTCATAGCCAATTATAGATCCTGTATAGGAGACAATACTCACACTCTCTCTTTGAAATGTATCTCTCTTTTTGCTTTTTGTTAATTATTATGCATTGATACCTTCAAGCCTTTCGTGTTTATGCTGTTGATTTCTGGGTAATCTGCCTATGGGTGCATTTCTTAAATCTTTTAGCGACCTTTATTTTGTGCTTTTCTTGTGAAATAATATGCTATTATCCATTATTGGGATTTTTGGAATTCTTGCACATTAAAGCCGCCGAATGGCTTTTTGCAACAAATGTAAATGGAGTTTGCGCTTTTTTCATGACTTTTTGTCGATTAATCCTAAAACCAAAATTTCCTTATCAAATCACCATGCTTACTTGCCATTAGTAAAAAAAAATATTATTATCTAATATAATCAATAAAAATGCATATCCTAAAAATTAGATTTCACTTGGATTAAATTTCAAATTTATATCTCAATAAAATTGCAAAAATAGATATTACTAATGTTACTACTGCTTACCAGTTAGATAAAGAATAATAAATCTCAATTTCTTTGAAATTTTGCCATTGAATATTAAAAAGATAGTTGGATTTGATGAATATTGTATCTATCACAATGAATTTTATATCTTTTCCTGAGCCCTGTATTAAATAAGATAGTGTAAAGGCTCAGAATTTAATTTTTCTAAGATGAATTTTGACTTTTTAAAATTAAACTTTTCCAAAGCTTGAAATTTCCTTTTTTTCATTCTTAATTTTCCATCTTTACCTTTCTACTATTATAATCTATTTTATAAGATACTGTGTATGTACTATTTTAAAAACTGTAACTACAATTGGTATTTTAAAAAGTACAAATGAGCAAAAGAGGTAAATAATTTTTTTAAAGTACTCTTTAATTTGAAATCTGAACTCCATTTTACTCTATATACGTATTTTTTGATAGATCATATTTTCTTTATAACGTATTTTATATTGGTGATTAGTTATATTACATTGTACGACTAGGATGATTCTTCTAGATATTGACACGCAATTCCATTTTTTAATTCCTACTATTCACTACACTCTATTTATATATATACATCTTGTACACTCTGTTTATATATTGTTGTCGTTAATAAAATACTTTCTTTTCATACAACCGATTTCAAGTAATTTTTTAAACTTCTCAGATATTAATGCATTGATTTTTTATCAATTAATTAAAAACTAACTTTTTTGCCAAAAATCTTCATTTCCCGCCGCCAAATAAGTAATGAATTCAGTCAGTTTTTTTCCCAAAGCCAATGGGGTTAGGGTTAAAATTTTTTCGTCCGATTATGTTAAACGATTCTGTTTATTTTCATAATGTTTGATGCATTTAAAATTAAACATCTTAATTGATCAAATTTTTCTGATTCATTTTGAAGTACTTTCTCATTAAAATAATACGGAATAAAGAAAATTATAAATTCCTAATCAGTATCGCCTTCGCTAACTGGTGTAATAAAATCATGCATTTTTGCGTTGTCAGAAATGGCTTTAAATCTTTACTTGGCGTTGAAAATTCAACGCAAGTATAATTTTTTGATCAATCATTTATAGTAATTTAATTGTCATGCCGGGATAGTTCGGTTAGTATAGCGTTAGATTCGCATCACTTAGGCTGCGATATCAAACACCATATACTGAAAGAAGAATGGAAATTGTCAGGAAACTCGCTTCCTATTTTGCCGCTTAATATTGTGACTCTGCCAGATTTATATACATATTTATATTAATTGTAATTATTTAATAAATATTAACTGAAATAAAAAAAAATTCTTTGTTAACCAAAGTAGGGATTGATTTTAAAAAGTTGTTTTTTCTATTTCTTGTTTAAAGAAACGCTCGCAAAATAAGTAAATGGAAATTTATTCGATCATCTTTCTCTCAATGAGTGGCTTCCAAAACTCGATGAATTTTCATTTTTCTACGAAAGTCAAAGATGCTTTGAAACTATACACCAACTCTTCTCTTGCGTTTGAGGCGTCCGAATCTACTAACCATAAATCAACGTCAAGAAGAAATGGAATGAAAAGTCGGGGTTTTCCTGTGTTTTTGGAAACATTCATCAAACCCGAAAACGCATTTCCTGTGTAACTCGTTTTTCATTCCAAAAAGATGGAAATCGAAGATAAACATGAAAATTTTTGAAAACAACGCCATTTTCTGAAGAAATGTGTCATTCAAAAACTTGTAAGCAAACCTCACATGTACCATCTTGTGAAGAAAAAATGGCATTTAACAATTATTATTTAACTTGTTTAATCTCTCTTTAAAAATATTAAAATTACTCTCCAGTTGTTATTTTTAATTTCAAGATAAAATTTGCATAATAAAGAGAGTAACAAGTAGTAAACGCTTATGCATAAAAGAAAAGTTTAAATGTATTGAATATCGATTGCTTTTATATAAGAAACATTTTTTTCTGTAAACTTTATTTAATTTATTGGGCTTTTTTTATTTCTTGGAACTTCTTGGTGGTCTTTATTTTCAATTAGGAAGAAATTTTAAGAGTTTTTTTTTTAATTTTAAACCATTGACTTTCATTTTTTCACCTTCAAATTTTATTATATTCTCTTTTTTTATAACATAAATATCTACTTATATTCTGAATTTAAATCAATTTTAATTTATCCAAAAAAATTACTATGAATGTCTAATCTATACATAAAATCTCGTTATTCTGTAATTACGAGATTATTATTATTTTATTGTAGAGCAATGCAAATAATTACTTGGTATGAAATATTATATTTGTTACATAATAAATAAAATCATTTATATATATTTCTGAATATTATTAAATCATGAATTCCAGAATTATGACTTTTTTTAATTTCGATTAATTGTTTTTCTAATTTTCAATTGAAATTTTGAGGAAATTAAATATTTAAAAGAAAACTTATCTATTTTAATCCCATAAATAACCATCTCTTTTCTAACCTGTACTTTAATAAAAGAATCTTTTGATGTTTTGAAAAATTATTGGAATATTTGATTTATTTCCAGCCTTTTTTCATACATGATAGTTTCGTGTGTTAGAATTCACATTACTGTTAAATGACAATAATTCTACTCGTAATAATTAAGAAATTAATAATAAATAAACTTGTTTAATTACATCGTTTCTTTCCTCCATTTTAATGATTAGCGTTAAAATTTGAGATAATTTCTAAAAATTATGAATTCGTTCTAATAAATTATCAATACGCTCTTATAATAAGAGCGTATCAACAAATATATATTATAAAATTAATTGTTGTTTATTTATAAAATTGTAAATGAATTAGCTACTTTAATAATATTTACTTTAGAATATTCTTAGTATTTACTCATAACTTTTTTTAAGTTATATTGAGAGAGTTTCTGCTGTAGTACTTTTTCTCATTTAAAAGAAAATGAAGCGAAATTCAAATTAATTTAATTCTATAAAATATTTAGGAATGCAATTTTAAAATGCAATATAATGAAATTTTAATATCTGATTAGAAAAAAGACAGTGGATTATGAATAGTCGTTAAAATAAAATCGTCGTTGAATTATAGAAATGTTATAAAACATATAAACTAATTTTTGTAATATGGAAATTGAGTTTGAAAATATCATAGTTTCAGTTAAACAACTAGGTTTTAAGATTTGATCTAATATTTTTCAACCATTCTAGGTTATTTTTCTTATGATAAATGTAAAAGTAATGTTAGCTTTTATTCAGACAATTCAAATGTTCTGTAAACTATGCATTATATTTCTAATATATGTCTTCTTTACAAATAAAAATACGTGCATCCATTATGTACCATATAGCCACTATGGACGATGTAGAACTTTTGAGTTTAAGAGTACCAAATATATCATAAGTTACTTTGTATGCTGAAATTATGTACTATGGGCCATCTTTTATTTGGAATTTCAATTATTTAGTCTCTACGCCAAATTGTGACATTTTAGATTTATTTTCTTCAATCAATTCCAAAAGGAATTGTAACGTAAGAATATTTTTTTAAAAAAAAACATTTCAAAATGTAGGATTTTTATCTTATGATTTAAATTTTGAAATGTTTTTTATTGATTTAAATTTTGAATCAATAAAGTTCTCAAATGTATTCTTAAAATTATTCATAATTACAGTTCTGGTTCTCACACTCTTCAAAATGCTCCTTGAAATTTATTGTAAAATCAAAATAACATCAAAAAGTGAAATTTGTAAAAAATCAAAAAAACAATCGACATAAAAAAATCAAATATTTTGCAAATATTCATAAAAGAAAATGATACGAAATATGTATCTCTATAAAAAATAATCATTAATTCTTTTTGAAATGAAATTTATTTAAAAAGTTTTTAGCTTTCTTTGACCAAAAATGGCGCCATAACAAGTTTGGTTTTATACCTTATAGAAGCTCAAGAGTGGAATCTATTTCACGGTATTAAAGGACTCTTCTTTGAATTCACTAACTTCTAGATTAGCCAAATGTGAATTTTTTTCCTCGCCAATCATCAGTTTCTTTCAAACATTTCTACTTTCGACTCGCGAGAAAATTGCATCTGTTCCATTGACCGAGATTTCAAACCATCGCCAAAAAGAAACGAAAATGCCTTGTGCAAACTTTTCCCACAAGTGAAAAAGAAAATAAGACCCTGGCGGCGGTTCTTGGAGAACCGTGATAAAGTTGCCTCTACCAAAATTGTTTTCGAAGAGATATGATTATACTTTCCCGTGGATATGGGCATTTTTTTAACTCCTGAGGTAGAAATTGTGTTTTCCTTTATTCTGAAATGAACTAAATAGGAGATACGCGGAAATGAGGCAGCTTTTTATTCTTTTTTTTACTTTTCTCCGTTTTTCTCGATTTGCTATTGAAATAAACATTTCGGAAATTTTTTATAGAATTCCAATATGTTTTTGAGCTAAGATATAAGAGTAATAATATAAAAAAGAATGAATTATAATAAATAACTTTTTTATATAGGTGGGGTATTTCCTGAAATAAAACGGTTTTTTTGAAAAGAGATCGTTCCATCATTTCTCTGATTCATATTAAAATAGCCAAAAAAGAGATTTGACTAACAAAATAGTTTTTCGTTTGTAATTAATTTATTATTCTTCCATTCTGGTGGTAAAATTTTATTTGTATTGTACGAATATACTCTGAAAGTACATGCTTTTTATTTATATGGTTTAATTATATTATAGTCATCAGTATAACAACAAAAAAAGAAAATCGTAAAATAGTTTATAATTTACAATTTATTTAAATGCGCTGCCATTTTTGTGATAAAATATAATTTAAAATTAAAATTCTAAAATTACTATATTGTAGAATGTGTTAATGAAGATACTCTATAGACAAAACTAAAACAACAACGCTTAGTTGATTTTTTTTCATATAATTTCATTATAATTTATAACTTCATCATAAAATTCATCATAAAATATAATCCGCTTGATCGATTATTCCAAATATAGAAACCGATTATGTCTAACAGCCGTTGAATTAGTGCTGCCTTTCTCACTGTAGCTATTATCCCATCGTTGATAAGGTCAAAGTTAAAAAAAGTTTACCAGCTAAAATGGGAAAATACCATCCGATTAGTTACTTCAAGCAAATAATGTAGTTAAAAGTTAATGTAACTTAAGTTCTTAATAAACTGCTATATTTCTTAAACTAAAAAAAAGAAATTGATTATTTTAGAAATGTATGAATTATTCAATGAAACAGAGAAAGGAAAAAGTAAAAATGCTATAAAATAAAAACTCTTTAACTTAAATTCTTCAAATAAGTAGTCTTTTCTTATATTTTGAGCAACTATATTGCTATATTTGTAAATATTTCAGGAAGACATTTAATTTTATTCATATCTTTTACAAACAATATTTATTTTACATTAAGATATTTAAAGCATCAATATTAATGTAATATACAGAGAATGATATTAATAAATTAAATCATGATAATGTGAAATAATGTTAATAACATATTAATGCTGATTTCAAAAAGATAATCTATACGTATTTTAAAATTTATATAAACTCCGTTAATAAATTCGATAAATAAATTTAGATATAAATATATATAAATAGAAAATTAATAATTTTATTAAAAAACATGTTAAATTATTTACATTGATTAATCATTATCTTTTTTTATTATTTAGGGTTTGTTGAAGAAAAAGACAATTATTATGGATGATATTTCAATTAAGTTATGAAAATTCTTTAAAATGAAAGCACATAAGTAAAATGTTGTATCAATGAATAGCAAATTTCTTTTATTAAAAAAAAAATTCTTTCGCTTGCGTCCTGGCCTAACGGTAGCGAGTCTTTCATCTGATCTGGCCGTCCCGAGTTCGAGTCCTGCTCGGAAATGGTTGTTTTTTACCTCAAGTTCTATCGGTGAGTAGTGTGGAAGAAATCCCCACCCTTTTCAAAAGGGATTTTGCACGTAAGTGTGTGATTGTCTTCTTCATATGAATTAGAAGTTAAACTTCTCCTATCGGGTGATCAGTTTCCATTAACATCAGAAACTGTTAGAGAAATTCGCCTAAAATCGCCTATTTAGTTAACGAGTTTGTCTATGACAAGTGCCATTAGTATCGGTAAAAACATACAATTTCAACATGTATTGTTATGCTAACATATTCATTTTATTGCTTTATTATTGCAACCCCACTTTGATTAATTATTAAATTCATTATAGTTCACGAAAGCATTTAAAATTAAATTTGACCCATGAACCTGAAACATTTTTTAACTTACTGTGAATGGAAACTAGTGAAGAAAATAGCTGAAATCAGTCCAGTTCTACAACCTGGGGGATTATCTTTTTTTTATTTTCCGATATATCCTGTAAAATAGAAAATTAATAAAGATGAATTACTGTTGCCTTTGATAAGTCTTGCATTTTCAAATGAAATAAAAATTGGTAACACTCTTATTGTAATTACAACTGAAGATTTATACTGAAATTTTACGTTATAGGAAATTAAATTTCTGATAAAGATTTATATAAGACCATTAATGATGAACCTAATGGATCATGAACTATAAATTAAATTTGGTGCATAGATTTTAGCAGGGCGATTTAATGTCATAGAAAATGTGCTGTTTCTTTATGAGCAGCCGCTTGATGGTAATATATTGATTGGAAGAATTTTATAAGTTATCATTCCCATATTTCCACCAACGAATCGCCAAAACAGGTCTGGTGCGATGTAAACAAACCATGACCGCTTTAAATATATTGAACTCTCACTTTGATACTTTTATGGAAGCTTGCGGATGAGATTCTGTACTTAATAAATCCATGGCATAAAATCTCAATCCAAAACAAATTATATTGAACAGAAAAGTCAGTCTCGTCTTCCGATTAAGGCTTCAAATTAATATAAAAAATCTAAACTTTTAAGTAATCTAAACTTTAAGTATTTTCGATTTCTGTTATAAATGGAGCGCAGTGGTGGGTAAGCGATCGATGTTAACATATTTAAAGGTCATGGATTTTCAAATACAATTAAAAGGGGCCAATTCAATTTAATTATTTAGTTTACCATGTTTTAGAATTTTCTAAATGTATTTTTGAAGTAAAGAGTATGCAAGTAATGTACTGTTTTTTGAGATCTCCCTCCATAATATAGAGGAATGGAGGATAAACGATCATTGATGAACTGTTTTATAAGTAATAAACCAATTCATTACATGGACAGAAACTGAAAAATTCAAACAAGATGACAGGACTTAGTAAATGCTGCTTTGGCTTTCTTAATTATTCTAAGCATACAGAGGATATGATAATAATATCTGTTATATTGGGATTTTTTTTTTTGAAAATGTTATTTTTTGAATAATTTTTATCGAGTTGCATACTATTAAATTTTTAAAAAAATTAATGTTTATTTATTACAGGAGAAATAACTATTCGCTATATTTGATAGCTATATGATCAGTAGTTTTTCCTGTAGAATATTTTGAACAATATCTACTTCACGAATACTATATATTTTTTACCAGTCATGATATCCCAACCTAAAATGTTATTATATGGAAACACTATAATACATTATAGTTTTACTGTTTCAAACAAAAAGCTATCATATTTTAGGAAAATAGTTCTAGAATTGGAGAGACACCTTTCCTAATATTGATTTCATTTAATATTTGATACATTTACAAGCACATACATTATTTCAAAACAGTATATAAAGCATTTATAGAATATAAACTGAAAGAGTTGAAAATTAATTAAGCTCGTTTTATTTTTATAAAACTCTGTTAAATTTATAATATGTATATGAAAATGGCGTTAGAAAGTTTATAAAAAATAAATAAACCGATACAAATCATTCAAAGTATCTTCGTTTTTTACTGGAATTATTGATTTTTAACTTAAACGCTTATTAACAATAATCTCGTTCCCATAATAATTATTTTTTCTGAAATTTTCCCTTTTCTCTTATGGATGGAGAAGAGCTAATTGAAAATATAATTCTGTTTTTGGATATTTAATCAGTTTAAAATAAAATAAAATTATAATTTTAATAATTTAATCGTACCAAAAATTTCAAATATTAACACACTTTTTATTAATTTAAAAAAAGTTTAGTTAGATATATGAATTAAAAAAGTCTAATATCGTAAAACGAAAAAAGAAGAAAAGTTCTATTTTGTCTATTATTTTTCTACATTTGTCGTCTCATCTAAAATGAAAAACAAAGAAATAGTGTATAAAATGGATGTCAATTTAGAATGAATATGAAAGCAAGTTAGAAACAAACGCTCCTAATTAATTTAGATGTTCTCAGAAACAAAGGAATGGGAAAAAGATTAAATTCTTTTACTTTCTCATTCAAAAGGATCGTGGTAGAATACATTTGATGCACATGAAAAAATAATAAAAGGAAAGATAAAACAAAACAAAATTAAATAACATGCTTGTTTTGTAAAGTTAATAGAAAGCTTTTCAAGAAAGAAATATATTTTTTATCACAAAGTAACTTTCATATATTCTGTTTCAAACGGAATTCACGTTTTGTTAATGACACTAAAGCTTCTTATATTTAAAGAAAAATCATCTAAAAATGAATGCTATGATGAATAGAAGAAAATTGAAGTATATTTATTTAAAAAAGATATTTACTTTGCACGTTCTGATAATTCTATTAGCGAGATTTGGTGTTGCGTAGAATATAAAACTTCCAAAGAACAAAGCATAATATTTAACTGAAACAATTATTTATTCCACTGAAAGTTTTTTTTTTGTTCTAAAATTCAAAGAAGTGAAGGGAAATAAAAGCACTTCACTCTGTTTAGGAAATGCTTTTATTTCTAGAAGAATACTGCTATTCCCGTTCATAATATAAAAAATAATTTTATTCAGAAAAGGAAATATTTATAGAAAAAACATTTTAAATTAGTTTCCTAGAAAGGTTTTAAGGTAAGAAAAATAGCGTGGACATATTGTTTCCACAATTAAATTATCAGTGAAATATTTTGCCAAAACGATGAAATGAGAATACTGATAAGATAAGAATGTAAAGAAATAATACGATTTGAAATAGTTTTTTGAATTTAATTTCGAAACAACGAAGTACTTCAGCAGCAAAAGTTAAGTTTTAGTCGAAAAATGTATTCGCTATATGTTCTTCTAAAACGTTAAGTGCAAAACGACAGCAAATTAATAAAATTCAAATGTAATATTGAAAATATGATAATTTCTTTCAGCGAAAATTCAAGCAATATTGATAAGGTGCATGGATTCTGTATTTTATTTTGTGATGTATAACAAAGTTTCTAAAAATCCGCTTTTAAATTACTTCTATTTGTAAATGAATTTGTATTGAACGCAATCTGTTTATATATATATATATACACTGAAGTGACAAAAGTCATGGGATGACAGTTAATATCGTGTCGGTCCTCCTTTTGTCCGACGAAGTGCAACAACTCGACGTGTCATGGAGTCCACAAGTCGTTGGAAGTCCTCTGCAGGAATACTGAGCCATGCTGTCTGTATAGACGTCCATAATTATAAAAGTGTGGATGGTGCTGGAGTTTGGGCACGAACGGACCTTTCGATGATGTCCCATAAATGCTCGATGGGATTCATATCGGGTGATCTAGATGGCCAGATCATGCGCTGGAATTGTCCGGAATGTTCTTCAAACCAATCGCGAACAGTTCTGGCCCGGTGGCATGGCGCATTGTCATCCATAAAAATCCCATCGTTGTGTGGGTACGTGAAGTCCATGAATGGCTGCAAGTGATCTGCAAGCAGCTGAACATAACCATTCCCAGTCAATGATCGGTTCAGTAGCACCAGAGGACCGAGTCTATGCCATGTAAAAACAGCCCATACCATTATGCAGCCGCCACCAGCTTGAACAGTGCATTGCTGACAGTTTGGGTGCATGGCTTCGTGGGGTCTGCGCCATACTCGAACTCTACCATCAGCTCTTAACAACTGAAATCGTGACTCATCTGACCACGCCACGGTTTTCCACTGGTCTAGGGACCAGTCGATATGCTCACGAGCCTAGGAGAGTCGCTGCAGGCGGTGTCGTGCTGTCAGTAAAGGCACTCGAGTCGGTCATCTGCTGTCATAGCCCAAGGAAGACAAATTTTGCCGCACAGTCCTATCGGACACGTCCCTCGTACGTCCTACATTGATTCCTGCAGTTATTTGACGAAGTGTTGCGTGTCTATTAACATTGACCATTCTACACAGACGTCGACGGTCTCGGTCGTTAAGTGCAGGTGGTCGCCCATTGCGCTGTCCATGATGGAATGGGATGCCTGAAATTTCATACTCTCGGCACACTCTTGATACTGTGGAATTTGGAATGTTGAATTCACTAACGATATCCGCAATGGAATGACCCATGCGTCTAGCTCCAACTAACATTCCACGTTCAAAGTCTGTTAATTCTCGTCATGCCGCCATAAATCACGAAAAACCTGTTCACATGAATAACTTGAATACAAATGAAAGCTCTGGAAAACGAACTGCGCATTTATACTTTTTCACTGCGATACTACTGCCATCTGTATACTTGCATATTGCTATCCCATGACTTTTGTCACTTCAGTGTATATTAGCATTAGAATAAATTATTCCTATGCTACAAAATTTTAATATTTTTCTTTTATTTACTTATAAAAGAAAAATATTAAAATATAATTAATATTCTTTTTCCTTACGCCTTTTTTTCTTAATGTTTGATGAATGTAAAGCGTCGAATACATTTAAATATTTATTCTAGTGAAATGTGTATATTTCTGGCAGGTATGAAATATAAATCGAATTTTGAAACATTTTTATCCAGAAGACATGTATAACACATAATCATTAATCACATTCTCAAACCATCATTTCTCGTTATAAAGTGCAAAATATTGTAATAACGTCATTCCAAAGAGTGAAGAAAAGCGTTTTCACGCCAACTGTCATTCTTTATCGCCAAGTTCATTTTTCAAACAGTGATATTCCATTTTCCCATCGGTGAGTTTCCTGTTGTCGGCCAAACAATTGATCAAAAATTCACCAGCTCTCCTATCTGAACAAGATTAATATTAGTAAGGAATGTGTAATGATAGCAGGCTTCATGTAGTATTTTAGATCTGCTTAAGCGTCTCTGATGTTATTATAATGAAAAGATATGAATGAAATATTACTACTTTTTCCCCTTTCTAAAAATTGACTACACTTTTATTTCTATTGGAATTTAAAAAGGTGTCCGTTTATTTTTCTGTCATATTTCTGCAAGAAGAAAGACTGTTATAATTCTCCATGGCTCGATTGGCAGAGCATTGGACTGTAAATCTTTTGGTCCCTGGTTAGATTCCCGGCCAGCACATTTTATCCAAAGAATGAAATTTTAATTTAAAATTGCTCCTATTATTTCTCTAAAATCGAGAGGATTCTAGAACATTCGAGCGAGCTGATTCTCGAATGTCCTCCAGATGTATATAAGCTGAGTTCGGCTCAGTTCTGCATTCTGTCCTCCAGCGAGTTGCTTGGTGTTAATAAACGCAATTGTTTTCTAGCTATCCATGTCTTTAATTCAGTATTCGTGACAATATTTCAAAGTGGAAAAGAAATATTTAAAGTTCAATAATTTATAACGATAAATAAAAATTTTATATTGTATGATGCTTATTATTATGCATTATTACTATCTGCCTGTGGAATCAGTAGATCATCAATAATATTATTCATATTTAATTTAAATTTAATCTCTTATAAAAATATGACAATTAGGATTTCCTCATCAAAATATTTGTAATTATTGAATTTAAGTTAATTTAATACCTTGCATCTACAAGAACATTCCTAAGGGAATTAGATCCCTTGACATTTTGGTGCTGGTAAAGAAGTAGTATAAGCGAAAGAGATTTAAAATCTGTCTGAAGATTCTTTATACCATTTAGAAATAAAACTTGTATTAATTAATCTCTACATAATTGTTTTATTTCATCCTAGTTAGCTTTCATATCCAGCTAATTCTTCTGGCATTATTGTGTGCTTTAATATTCAATAAAATGTTTTATCTGTATCTTTAGATTAATGCTTTTCCTTCTTGCAACTGCCATTTTTAAATTTCAAATTTTTATAAATATTCCATTCGAACTATTTTAAAAGTTTTATACCTGTACTATGTGCATGTTCAATCTGTTTATCTTTTTGTGATACCTAACCTAAAAATTTCAATTTGAAAATCATAGAAAAATATTCACTTTCAAATAACACAACAACTTGTGTGTTTCATAAAAAGCATTCGTATAAAATATATTAATAAGTGAACTAATTTAGTATTTACAATAGCAAAACATTAATGAGCAAAAAATAAAATATCTAAATTGAAAAAGCAATCATAAGTGGAATAATTCAGTCTCAAAGATTCTTATGAAATGTGCTATATATTTCATAATTTTTAGTATATTTATTCAGTGTTATTATCAGTTACTATTATATCAGCATATTTATTCAAAAAAATTAAAGCTTTTCTAAAATAATATAGAACTTCAACTGTAAGCAACTATAATATTTTTATAGATCCAATTACATCAAACAAAGAGTATTAGTACTCTGATTAATTATTTTATTAAAAATATATAATTGCTAATTTTCGGAAATATTGCAGAATATCATTAGAACATACTAAAATAAATTTAAAAAATCTTTTGAAACCTTGTTTTAAAAAAGACATCTGGTCAATATGGAAAGGAGGCAATTATAATTAATCAGTTATCAACAGTGCAAAAAAGCCTTGATAGCTTATTTTTACTAACAACGAAAAGCACTGTTGTTAAAGTATTCTTAAAATTATATTTTAGAATTTGTTAAAACTAGAGAAAAAAGGCACAATAACTAAATTAGTATCGTTAAAATGACATTTTTTTTAAATATCGGAATCACGCAAAAATATTTAGATAAGTATCGTGAATAGCACCTCAAAATCTTACTAAATAATTAATTACACATAATAAAATTTCAGAAAAATTCTCTAAGAGCCAATTACTACCTTCAAAATGTATTTGAACCAATTAAAATAGTTCTAGATATTACAATCTTCTTTTTAGAACGCAATAAGAAAAGGTCATGCATTTTCATTGGAAGAAAAGAGTAATTTATCAAAAGTAATTCCTCGAAAATTAGATAATTAAATAATTTTCATATAAACATTTTCTGTAATATAATAACATAATAAATACATAAACTAATTTCTTACTATGAAAATCATAATTCTCTGAGAAAAAGAAAGCTTTATTTTTCCCACAAGAGACCTTCGGTGTTGAAAGCTTTATCGATTGGAGAAATTTCTTTTTTTCATTTTTAGGCTTTAATTGAATTTTATAATGTTTAAAACGTAGCAAATATGTTAGATGGGAACTCGAAAACAGTGATATGCTTTGTAAAAGAATCTGAATATTTTAAAGTGTAAATATTTGAATTTAAGAATTTCTAAATTTGCTATTTAATTATCTCGTAGTTAAAGGTAATCAAAAAATGTAATTATGTTATTAATAAAATGTTTGGTGAAATTTCAAAAAATTTTTTTTATCAAAATAATCAGATTATATTATAAAAGTAATTTAGTTAATTACAAGAATTTAAGATTATAGTAGACAAGAATTTTCGTTACCCCAATCTTATATTATAACTTATTCTTTCATTAAATTTTTAAATACTTATTAAATACATTTTATACTAATATGTCCTTTCTTTACTAGTTAAGGGATTTATAACCTAGTAAGTTGCGTTGATCTTAAATTTTATTTTTTGTACTCATTATCACTGATATATAATTAAAAAATCAAATAAGGTAAAGATTAATCTAGTATTATCTGGACAAAGAGAGACCATATTTTGAACTAAAGGCTTAGATCTCTAAATATTTTTAAGTATATAATTCGAACAACTAAAATCGTCAAGATTAAAGCATGCTGGCAAAGTTGCAGCTTCCAGAAAGAAACAAATCTTTAGACTATGCTAATTGTAACTTTCAACAGGTTCTTTATACTATTGGTTGTTGTTTTTTATAATCTTTCATATTCTTCTTCGGTCTAATGATACCTCATCTTACGAGTGCTGATTTTGGCGATTCTGAATAGATCAGGTTGATCTAAATTAATCGGCGTTCTTCTAAACAGTACTCGTCTTCCTATCTGCAAAATTTTTTATCTGAACTGTATTGTAGAATGTGATAGACACAAATTCTAAATATTTGTGTAAAATCACAGCGAATTTTTAGAGTATTTGACACTTATTAGACTTTAAAGACCCTTATCGGCAGACACAATTTTTAACGAATTATGAATGCATATTCTAATAGTGTATTCTTTTGCTCAAATCTCAAAATATTGCTTGTTCCAAGTTTGTTCTTGAGTTGTATTGTAGCAAGAATTATGCTTTGAGTCAAATGAGCCGGGTAAATGATTGAAATAAACTTAGTAGCAATTCAAAAACTGAGAAAAAAAAGCATCTCTCCGATTTTTCTCAACGCTTTATAAAAGACAAATCGATAAATAGGGAGGCAGACAAATGAATAGAATAAAAAAAGTTTGGCAAGTAAAATTTGAAAAAAAAATCTTAGTAAAACTATATAAATCAATAATCTTTTGGAAGCGAAAACCATATGAATAACATTAAGAACAGTTATTTCCTTATGAAATCTTTTAAATTTTAAGATATTAATGTAATTTAATGGTTATGAGGATAATTTATTTAAATGAGTAAAACATAGTACGGTATGTCGGACATATTGTTGCTTCTACTTCAACTGACAAATGATTTTTTAATGAAGTTGCTTCTTTTGCAAAAGCAATTCATTTGACATTGACGTCTATTTTTGAAAGTCATGTAATTTATTTTTATGTTATTAATTTGGTTATTATTATTTCGTTATTGACACATCTTTCAATAATATAAATCAAGGCATTTGATATTTAGAAATCATAGAAATATTTTTTTAAAAAACTGTGAGAAGGCTTTGATGAGAGTAAAATGTATATTCGTTTACGTTTCAGTTAAAGTGCTAAGATATTGAATAGTTATTTATTAATCATTTAGAAATGAACATAAATAAGAGAGAAAATGAATGTTGCAATGATTCTAATCAATATGTCTTTTAGATCAAATTTAAAAATTGTTTTTTTTACAAACATTGGATCATCATTGGATTACACTCTTTAACACTTGAAAAACACTTTTAATTGTGCATTACATAAAAGCATCTGGCGTTTGTTCCGCTTATGGAGATAACACTTCAAATATACATACCAGAATTTGAAAAGATAAGAACCATTGTATGAAAAATTATTGTTTACTCATTCATACGCAAATAACAATTCAAATAAGGGAACCAAATATATGTCTTGTTTTATTAGGAAGTTAAATTGATCTCAAAGCACCTGAAACTATTTCTATTAATTATCTTGATAGATGCATTAGAAGGGTAAAGAAATTTTCACTTTTAAGAAAGAGGAACATAATATTTTCTCCCTAAAATGCAAGTAATTTATGAATGTTAAAAATAATTTCAATGTCTTTCTTTACATGGAATGTTCCCAAATTCTAGCCGGAATCGAAGCAGTTGCTTAAGGTTCTCCTAAAACCTTCTCTTTATTGAAGATAAATGTTACCTGATTTATAATATTTACCATTTATAGATATTAGTAACACGTGTTAAGAATTTTACATGTATAACCCAAAGTTCATTTATTTGTTGTGTTGTTTTTACAGTACTACCTGAGACAAATGCATGTTTTTCACAAATCCACATTATTTGTAAATTTTGGAATAGTACTAAAATTCGTAGGTTAAATTTTAATTGGATTATTTGATTTAATAATAATTAATTTTTTCTTCGTTTATTTAGACTAATATAATGTAGATTCTATTTAATATAATTTAAACTATCATAACAAAGCTTTATAATGAATAGGAATCCACTTTCAATGCAGAATTAAATAAGATAAAGAAATTGAAAGTATATATTGTTACAAGCGAGCGAGCGGCATGAAAACTCGCCAAGATGGCGACGTTGGCGAGGAGCCTCGCGCCAGCTTGATTGGTTTGGCGAAAGGAATAGTCTAGTAGCCGCTAGATTGTGCGCGATGTTTTGAGAATTTTCACGAGATTCAGGTGCACGCGCTTCTCGGCTATATAAGGACGAATAGCCGGAACGAGTTAGTGAGTTGCTATAGTGATTTGATCGAGTTAGTTGAGAGTTTGCTCTGAAATAAAAAGCGTCTCGCTGGACTAAAGGATTTGTGAGCTGTGTTTCCGTTTGCTGTTAACGCTGTGTTATTGAGCTCGCTGGGATTTACTGTTGCTGTGCTATACGATAGCTGTTTTGCAGTCTGTTTTTATCGTACGTAAGACTTGAATTTACGCTGTAATTGACTGTTGACTGCTGAATTGTACTTATATAAAATTTTTACGTTATCAATTATCCTGTAAATAACTGTAAATAGCTGTAAATAAATTTGTTTGTGCTGTCCTCAATTAAAGTCCATTCAATCCGAACCCGCAACGCTAAAAACGTAACAATATTTTCTACCATATCAAATGTCTTGGCTATGACACTTTCATTCTGAAATCACCAAATAAACGAACTATACACCAAATATTCCTCGGGTTTCAAAATGATATAATTTTAAAAGTATTAATTACACCCCTTATTATAGTTTTGGGGAAGAAGAAATCAATATTAGTTTTATATTTCAATATTTAAATTTTTTTTCGCTGTATTCATTTTATGAGTTTTTAAATGGCTAAACTGTCAAGAATTTCAATATAATCGAAAATTTCTACAGTTTGAAAGGTATTTATTCTGTAATGGTTAGCTAGTTTATCTGCCACTGGTATCAATTGAACATAAATATGAGTGATGAGCATACCATTCATATTTATGTGCATTTGGAGGAATAATTGTTATAAAGTGGAATTAAACCCAAGCACTTCAAATATATATTATCGAGATAATAAAGAATTTTGATCTGTTATTACCTTGATAATTCATCATGCGTCATTTGCAATTCTGCTTTGCATTTGTGTTTTCTACTGTAAATTTGCAAAGTGATAATTTATAAGCCTAGTTCTGAATCAGCCTTTACATAATTATCCAATCGTAAGATACGTTAGAATATGCATTTATGTTTGAGTAAAAATGTGTGAATGTTGATGCTCAATAAGCCGTTAAACCTCCTGTTAGTAAACTTTACTCATATATAGTTTGGAAAAGGGGAATTTATACATCAAAGCGATTTTTATAAAATTTTAGTTAGAATTTTAATTTAAAATTAGCACAATTTTGCTAATTTATATAAATAAGATAAATTTCGTATAATAATTTTTACATCATCATAATTAAGAATATAATGTTATCAATGTTTCATCTTATAAACTAAATTTCCATCTTTAATCAATTTAAAAGTTATTTAAAGCGTATTTTCCAGTATTTTAATTCTCAAAAAAATTAAATTAATACTTATCAATGTATGCCATCTAGTTTAAGAAATCTGAAATTAAACATATATATATTGACTCTTTTTGCAAAACTTTCAAATTTGTAATTCCAAAGCGTGCCGTTAAGAATTAAAATTGAAGGTAATATTTTCGAGAAAAATGATTGTTTACAAAATAGTGCATCGAGTAAATACTTTAAAAACCTTGTTTAATGCTCCTAGTGTATATTTTAAACAATTATTAGTATCTTCAGAATTATTCCCAGTTTTCGGCTCACATAGTTTTAAAAAAAAGCTGATGAGACATTGTGTTTTTTGTTTACCTTCTTTTTTTATATTTATATTCTCTTATTGATTTAATTTGTAGAAATTATTTTAAACGACAGAAACGCAAAAATATATCCTTTGCTAAGTACTTAGGTTTTAGCTACAAATGCTTAGTCAAATGTTATAAAATAAACAAAGATTTTCAAATTTTTTTGCTATGAATCATTTTGTTGATTTTGAATGTTCTCTTTCAAATATCCATAATATTAATAAGTGAATATTTCTTTATTGTTTTGTAACATTTATAATAGCATTAATATGTGAAGACTTATAGAGTGATTGCTTTTTTATTTAAAAAAAGTGAAAACGTAATTTGACCGTTTGTATTGCACCTTCCGATTTTTTGTACGGGTTTCACCTGTTTTAAAGTTTGGTAATTTCTTTTTCCAAAAAAAGTCTTATTTTTATTTAGGTATATAGCCATTTAGTTTAAATACTTAAGGGGGTTTCTGTAATCTGGTTTTAAGTTCTGTGTTTTGGGACCAGAGGTTCCTATGCTGGAGGTTCGGTCCCCCCGAAGATTAATTAATTTGTGGTCAAGAACCCTTCCACTGTTGTGATACGCAAACTGGCAGAAAAGGTATCAGCTCGAGTACCGTCCTCGTTATCAGAATGAGTTTCAAAATCAGATTAGTCCTAGAATGACCCTTGTCCTACTTTAAAATGAGATGTTAAAACAACCAACCTTAATAAAACCAAATTTCGGAAGTCAATGGTTTGAAGACATGACTTAAAATGTTTCATCATGATCACTATACAAGCTATCAATAAGTCCCTTAAAAATATATAAATATTTTTTTAAGTTTCCTACCTTAACCTATTCTTAAGATTAAAGATATCATCTAGAATATCAAACTACGAATTTAGTTCCATTGTCCGAATAAAAGAATACAATATGTGAATGGACTTCTCTATTAATTGCAATTCATATTTTAGACCATATTCAAAATATTAATGTCATCTGTGCGAAGGCATTTGTCATGTGATATTTCCTTTTGCATTCTACATCGAAAACAGCTTCCGCCGTTGATGAGAAATATGTGTTGGCAGCTTATTTGGCAGCGTTGGCGGAAAACTACCGTGAATCCATCTCGGAAAATGAAAGATGCCCTTAGTTTAAGGAGATATATTTAATGCAATATTTTCCTTAATTACAGACTGACAAAAGCTCACATGTTTCAATAGGCTTCAATTATTATGGTGAAATTATGGGTATCTAAACGCGAAAGTGTCATTTGGCGAGAAATATAAGTGTCTACTATGTTTCCTTTGGTCGTACAATTATCCTTAAATAATATGCAGATTATTACTTATAAAATATGACCAAAACTTGTGTTTGTTTTCCCTTATACGTAGTATAGGGAAAATATAATGAATATCAAAAAATTCCAACTAAAGATTTTGATGAAAGATTTTGATATTTTAGACTTCCCAGTGTCCGAAAAACACATTTTTGCTCGTTTGCCTGTGAGAAAGTTAACTAAAAAATGTTTTGTTATAGCTAGTTGAAATATGGCTTATCAAATTAGTATCATTCGTAGGAATTCGTATTTATCTCATTTTGATCACATGCCTTTTAAAGGAAGTCTATCTACCCTATTGTTTAATATAATTTAACAAGATAGCTACTAAAAGAAAATACCTACATAAATGCAATTCGATAGACAGATTTAATATTTATGACGTAGATATGTATAAATATTAAATTTATAAGCGGTATAATTATTAGTTCATGAAATAATTATCTACATTAAATACGTTTACGCATATACGTTAGATAAGTGAAATATGTATCCACGTAGATACACATACGTATAAATATGAATTCGTGAAATACGTATCTACGTAGATATGTATAAATATTAATTCGTGAAATACGCATCTACATAGATATGTATAAATAATAATTCGTGAAATAATACGCATCTGCGTAGATACGTGTACTTATTATATTAATTCGTGAAATACGCATCTATGTTATAAATATCAAAGTTTGAGCCAAATATGAAAAAGAGTTGACACACTCTCGGTCTTTATTATTAGAAACATGTAAATGGGACAGCTCAGAGCCGAAGTGACATAGATATATCGAATTTAGTATGGCATTTTGAACTTCAAGTGTAATTTTGTAATAAATTTTAGTATCATTCGTATAGGAAAAAAAGTCTAAAACATAAATTCTGTTTTTGAATGCTATTAACAACATACCAAGGATAAGTCGCCAAAAATGTGAAGAATATTAAGTCCGTATAAGCGATGGTTCTTTCATGGAAATGGATTTCAAATTCAAAACAGTTGTTCAGGCGATTAATGTTTTTTGCAAGGCAGATTTTGTCTTCTACAAAATTTAGTATCATTAGAAAATAAAACCTCATCTTTTTTGAAAATGTAACTAAAAATAGAAATGTTAATAAAGTAGCTCGCGAAATATTGTTACGTTTTTAGCGTAGCGGGTTTGGATTGAATGGACTTTATTTGAGGACAGCACAAACAAATTTATTTACAGCTATTTAAAGTTATTTACAGGATAATTGATAACGTAAAAATTTTAGATAAGTACAATTCAGCAGTCAACAGTCAATTACAGCGTAAATTCAAGTCTTACGCACGATAAAAACAGACTACAAAACAGCTATCGTATAGCACAGCAACAGTTAATCACAGCGAGCTCAATAACACAGCGTTAACAGCAAACGCAAACACAGCTCACAAATCCTTTAGTCCAACGAGACGCTTTTTATTTCAGAGCAAACTCTCAACTAACTCACTCACGCCGGCTACTCGTCCTTATATAGCCGAAAAGCGCGTGCACCTGAATCTCGTGAAAATTCTCAAAACAACGCGCACTATCTAGAGGCTACTAGACTATTCCTTTCGCCAAATCAATCAAGCTGGCGCGAGGCTCCTCGCCAAACGTCGCCAACTTTGGCGAGTTTTCGTGCCGCTCGCCCGCTTGTAACAATATTTATAAAGTGGGAAAGTTAGTTCGTTGTGTGGGGTTTTTGCATCTTTTAACCCTTTAACTATTAGCTCGATCTTACCAACCATTATAACCCTTACATGGAGAAGTGTAGTCTGTCTGACCGTTAAGGATGAACTTTCTGTCGCCCTTATTCTATTTTGAGCTCAACCGAATGGATAGATCTTGTAGCTTACTGTTCCGTGACCTTCATTAGATGTGAACAAATCAACCCGTTTAAGCGAAAATTTATTAAATTATTTCAGCTATTTCTTTTCGCGACGTCTGTGAGACCGCACCTACCGTATAATGTTCCAATGTTCTATAAGGGTTAGCAGATGTCTCTAAAATTTGCCTATGAAATATCACCTAATCTACTGATCTCCCTTATAAAGCAGAGCTATAGAAACTTTAATTTTAAAAATATATTAATATACCAAGAGAAATATCTATAGAATTTACAGGCTGATTTTTAAATTAGCACTTAACCTGCATTTTTAAAATTCCTAGAAATGCATAGAAATGTTACCGACAAGAAAATCAATTTTTACCCATTGTCATTTCTTTTCATGCGATTGTTTAAAGTTCATCATATTGTTTTCTATATGATTTTGTATACTGGAAAAATAAATCTAATTTAAAAAAGTGACAAGTAATATTTTGTGTTTTGTTATTTCTTGCATATGCAATTCGAGAGGAAATGTACGTTTAGACGTAATTTCTTTTTTCACTGATAATGCGAAAAATTTCTAAAACGTGTTTATACATCAAGTAAAATATCTGTAGAATATGTTTGCTGATTTTGATACTAATACTTAAATTATAAAATACTTACTTATATACTAACTTTAAAAAATAGTATTTATGTGTAAAGAAAATGCGGTCTCATTGACTGCACCTCCCATTTTAAATCCAAGATTTTCACCTCCCCATTAAAGGGGTTCTGTATTGGCTTTTCATTTTCTGTTTCTGATGTGGTGTGTAGCTTGTTTTATTTGTCATATTCCTCGTTTAAAACAGTCAATGGCCAACCAATATAGAATTTGCACAATCGCTTGAGTCGGGGCAGTAGGGAAAGAGTTGAAGGATTTGTGGTCGTTGTTTAAGTCTGGAAATTATTTTAGTATTACTATGGCATTTAAATAAAAATTGATTAAAAATTATATATAAAGTGGATCGTGATCCTTGCCAAGGAAAGTGCAATGCATGTGCATTACAAAGAGGGAAAATCGGAGAAATTGAGATCTAGCAATGCGTTCACATTAGTTTTAAAGTCAGAAAGGTATTTTATACTATTTTCACTACATACATACATATTATCCTGTAGTTACGCCAACCGCACCAAACTTCATTTGGGTGGCCAAAATTCTTTAATGTTCTTAAACAGGTGACAAACCAATTTTGTAATTGTCGCCAATAATTACATGTAAGCCATTTATTGGCGACCGTTTTTTGATTTGGCGAAAATAGTGGGCCTATGTACCCAATTTTCGATACTATTATTTACAGGACTGGTAATGTCCTATAAACTTTTCAGGAAAAGAAAGTTGCAGACTAAAAATATTGTAATGAATAAGTAAAAAATCATGGTACCAACCCGAAGTAAAAAAATATGTAGAGTAAATATATATATATGTAGAGAATAAAAATATGTAGATGAAGATGAATAAAATCTGAATGATTAATTTACATATTTATACCTTAATGATTTTAAAAAGTTTTTGTTTTTATATTCGATCCACTTTATAGCACGAAATGTGATAAAAAGGAAAATACTTCCTTAAATTAATTTCTTGTCACCACTCCGTTGTCCTAATTCTGGAATTGGCTTAGTATTTTAGTTCCAGGGGGACAATATCCTGCTAGAAGAATTTTGCAGCGTAATCCTTGTTTTAATGAGAAATTGAAAATCCATTAATTATAACAAAGCTTTCATAAGAGTATTCGAGTCCAAGTGGATTAAAAGATATCAAAAGGAGATGGGAAGTTATAAAAAAACTGAAGTACGAGAGCGTGTTAGGTTGAAAAACATGAACTTGTTATTTTTTTCCTCTAGCCCAAACATTATTTGTTTAGTTTTTTCTTTTGATGTCTAACGTTTTATGAAGCATATTTTTTCTTGAGTTTTTGCTGTAGGAAAGTAATCTCATTATTTTTTAAGATCAAGGAAAATAATTTATGCCTGCTGAACGAAAAAAAAAATATTTTCATATAAATGTATGCAATAAAATGGTCCTATATATATTTGCATATTAGATAAATGGAAAACATTGATATTCCATTTTTTTACCTTTTAAATGCTTTATTAAGATTTTTATATTATAATTGTAATAAAAAGAGAAAAAAAATTAACATACTTTTGTCATGAAATTTCAAAATATAACGAAAATCCAATGTTATATTTGATATAAAAATGAAGTCGACGCTCGAGGTTTAGAAATGAATTTAATAATTTTTGACACACGACAAAACATTCCATATTCGAGCTATATATCATTGTAAAATTGAAATACGGCTTTCCAACACAGATATCTCCATAGTAAGGAAATGAGTTTACAATATTTTTAATAATTCTGATATTGGGGACAGATTTTGAAACCATTTGGCTACAGAAATGAAGGTTCTTGATTAAACAAGAATTTTGGCGATATCTCTTTGAAATTCAAAATACACGCTCATTCTAGATCTTTCGATGCCCTGTTTCAGGACCTATAATGCGAAATCACTCACTCGGTATTGGTAGTCTAATGAATTCCATATATGTGTATTGGTTTCCAGTTAGTTTTTTCTGAGAGGTTTATGTTGTAGCATTTATTTTTCAGTGATCTGGTATTTGAGCTGATAACTACTGTCATTGTTTATATATATATATATATATATATATA
>JAOUZG010039494.1:224560-298823 GCA_026289955.1 Argiope argentata
AAGTCGACTGCGCTTTGCTGCTTCTGCTTTGAATCCTTTCTGTGGGACAAAGCTTACTATTCGTTATTTATCTTGTTAAACATCTCATCGGGCGGTTTTCCTGTAATAATATGAATCTATCATTTAAAAGAACTAATTCAAAGAATTAGTTTTGTAGGTATAAGAAAAAAACGTTTGAAATTTGTATGTATAAATTATATATGATTTCTTAAAAACATATTAATAAATTCATTGTATTTAATAGAAAAGTCTTCAATATTTTAATTAAGAACTAGTTTTCCCATCTATCGTACGCAAGACATGTTATGCACTATATATTGTCATGTTTAAATGTTCTATCGTGTATGCGGTATTAAAGTTATTCCTTTTATATGGAACTCTATATCATTTAATGCACGTTCATTAATTTTTTTTCTTTTTCATTTCTTATTGTTGCATTTTAAAATACCATTCTTTACACATGTTATTTTTCTCAATTTAATGCACGATCATTAATTTTTTTTCTTTTTCATTTCTTATTGTTGCATTTTAAAATACCATTCTTTACACATGTTATTTTTCTCAATTTAATGCACGATCATTAACTTTTTTTCTTTTTCATTTCTTATTGTTGCATTTTAAAATACCATTCTTTACACATGTTATTTTTCTCAATTTGCTGTATGTTTAGTAAAATTTTAAATAAAATTTAGATAAATTAATGCAATTTTTTTTCTGATGGGGTTAATCATTGTGTTAAAAATATAATCTAAATTAAATAAAATTAACTAATTCTTACGAATTGAATTATTAAATTAATATTCATAAACGCAGCTTAAATTCAATTTTAAATTAGCTTTAATTTAATTTAAAGATCATAAGTTGTAAAAATTGAATTTTAATATTAAAGGTGTTGTATAAATTTAACTTAATTAAAAAATTAAAATACTAAATATAAAAATAAAAATTACAAAACTTCCACTCCAAAATGGATGCATTGCTCTTTTTTTTTTCAATGAGTATTTTGCATTTCCGTTCATAATGCAGATTTTTGATTTTTTTAAACTTTATATATTTCAATTTTTTCTAATACATTAGATATAAATTTGGTGCACCTATTATATAATTTTAGAAATATTAACCGTGCTGTTAAAAAATTACAAAACTAACATAATATGGATGAAACGGAAGCATATACTATTTTAACATTTGCCCATTGTAACTTTATCGCATATCATCTCTCCAAAATAGAATTATAACTTTATTTTAAATATTATACACAACTTTAAAAATATATATATTTAAATATCAAATTCAAAATATTCGTTTTTCGTTTTAAAATCGATTTCATTTTTATACAACTCTTCGCTGGTTTTCAATCTATTTTCAAATTTAATTTAAATGCAATTTATACAAATTTTATTTTTCTGTAGAAAGTTTCAATCTCTTTTCCTTTTAAATCACATTTATCTCCTGTACACTTTCACCAATATTGAAAGTGTTCCCATCAAGCACTTTCGTCTTTGTTTTTCTTATATAGATTAAATCACCTGTTATAAGCGCATTATAGTAGTTTTTGTCGTTTAATCTTATTTTATATAGTATATTATTTCTTTCAAGTATTTAATATATCTATTTGGCTCATAAAATGTCATTTTACACTGTTTTTTAGTTTGATTTAATAAGGAAGAAAATTTTATTTCACTCATCTGAAATGCTTAGATCCATATTTAATTATGATTGAGTTCTTTAAAACTTCTTAAGTGGTTTTATATAAAATAATAAAACTTTATTTGTTCTTACTTGTATATAGAAGAGGAAAATGCACGCTCATTGACTGGTTTGTAGAAAAGCAAAAACAAAAATAATAGTACTGAAAATGAAACATTAGGAATTGTTCTTCGTAGAATACAAAGAAGATGTCTTCTTATCGATTGATTTTTATTTTATTCCATTAAATTCAATGATTAAAGAAATCCAAATCTGCACTGTTTCTCGTTATTCATATTTCATGCTGAACCCGCAAACTACAAGCCACCATCGCGATGAAATAGATTAAAGAATCACAACTTGTTTTTGGAAATATCCAACCAACGCCATTGCGAATTCCCTGTGTGTCTCTTTTTTCCTTCTTTGTTTTGAAAGCAAAGAACTCGGAGGCAAAGGTAAAAATTCTTCCAGACCAAGCATTTTCTGAAGCCTTTATTCCCTTTTTTTCAAACAGAAATGGCGCTTAAGGCTACCAGTTTATGCGTAATGTGCAGAAAAACGTGTACTTAAGCACCATAGCTCAGCTTGTTTACTTTTTTCTGAAGTAATGACATGTCTCATACGGTTCTCGGCCCATGGCCTCCGAAAGAGTGGTCGCGATTAAAAGTTAGAGTGAAGTAGTCGTTTGCTTAACAATTGATATTTTTTTCTTTTACTTCGTATGGCCCTTAACGATGATTCTGTCATTTTACCTTTTTCATTCCTTGTATTTGATGCGAGAAAAATGGTAGAAATTTAGATATTTGTTTGCAGTTCTGCTAAAAGACTCTTTTTAGGTAAATGTTAAGAACGTTCAGAAGAAAAAGGAATATTTTGAAGACAGTGAAAAGAATAAACGTTTGTTCTCAAAAGATACTGGACCTAAATTTGTATTTAATAATCGTTGGCTAACAGAAGAATGCTTTTTAGGAAAAAAATTCTTACTTTCTTAGATCAAGACTTTTTCTTCGATTGGCAGAGAGATTCTATAGGCAAATCAGGATATGGTAAAACATCTTTTTTTCTCTTAAAGGGCTTGGGGTTTATTTATTTTCCAATGAAAAATAAGCCTTGATAGCATTATTAACCATATATTTGATAAATATTTTAATATATGTTTTTTAAATTACAGTTGAATGATCTGTAGAAAAAATTGTTTTATTTCTTGGTTTTAAAACGCGATTCTCAGCACATTAGAATTTAATCTTTAATATCTAATTTATATTTTGTTTATAAATATATTTTGAAATACCGGAAATATATTTTCTCCATTAATTCTTATAAGATGATTTTTTAAAGTAAAATTTAATTAAAATAATTAATAAGACTAAAATATAGCTCTGGATATGTTGAAACTGTAAATCTCACCATGAAGTAAACAAAATCTCATGATCCTAGCACACTAGAAAAGAGATTAAAAATTCCATCTTTGCAAGCATGAAATAAATCAAGTTCATTAAAAGTGTGTAAAAATGATATTACGATTTATGTACTTACAAACATGAATTTAGAGTAAAGAATTATTTAAATGATTTACATAATTTTTATTAGATATAGATTAAGCTACAGTGAGTTCAGTTGTAATAGATACAATATTTCAGGTTCCTTTTAAATCCAAGAATATTCTTGTCCTTGCACCAGTTCATATTGCTTTATATTCCTTGAAAGTGTCCTATATTCGATAGTAATCGTTAGCGCATGATGAGCTAGTGTCAATTAGGATATTACCCGTGATTAACTAATCGCCTTTCATATCCACGAATAAACAACCAAAGCAGCGATTTTGGAATTTGCTGTAAGGGGAATTAAACACAGAGATGATTGGATGGCTCTGCTCTTGGTTGATCTAGTGCAAACGTTAACGCATTATTGAGAAAAAAGTTTTTTCTTTTAAACTATAGGTAACTCGGAAGTCATAAATATTTCTTTATGTAAGGAAAAATTAAAGTAATAAAATGGAAATTGTAAAGTAATAAATGGAGTAATAAACGTAATTATTAAAATAAACAAAATCCAGAAAATATATTTTATATTTACCATTATTATAAGATAAATGCCAACTCTTCTCTTGAAATTTTAATTACGTTTTTGAAATTACATCTAGGAATGTTAGTATAAAAAATTCATTTCTTTAGTTTGTTACTTATATACTTATTTATATTTGCATCCCTTCTCTTGGATCTACTTGGCGATATTCATTTTAGATAATTAAGATCGTTAAATTCCATTACTTACAAAACGCCAAGTTTTCCGCATTGTAGTTGCATACTTGAGATCATTTTGGTGATTTTTTAATTACCCTATGATCGCCAAATTCCATTATACAAAGATGCCAAGATCCTGTAGAGATGGTTGGTGTTTATTTTGGTCTTGGTTATGTAAAATAAATAAGTAGCTACTTTCAAATTATTAAATTAATGAAATTAAATTTAGACTAATAAATGTTTATTTATATTAAAGTTTATACCAGAAATATTTTTAAAAAACCACGAGATGTTGTTGATAAAGTCTCATCTTTGGGTTTGATCTGTTCTAAATTGGAAATTGGATCATCCCGAAAAGCCACCTTGTAAATTCGATACTTTAGATCCATAAAGTTCAATGTTCTCTGCTGGTGAGACTTGAAAACTTTTCTTGCAATAAAATATTTGTTTTTCTCCGGTTTAGGTGTCATTTGAACTGATTTCAGGCCTTGACTTCTAACCGAAGATGGTTCTATAATTTCAAAATGGGTTCAAATGTAAATTAAACTGTTTATTCTGAGAACATGCGCATTTCTACATTTTGCCATAAAAGATTAAAGAACGTAAAGAAAGTTGAGTGAAAGCTGTTTCAAAGCTGTTACTGTCTCATATTTTCTAACGGTTCAATTTCTTTTAATGAAAGAACGAAATCCTCAGTTTAAGATGAAAAAATAAGTGAAGTAAGTATCTGCTTGATGATTTTTCAACATTACTGTATATGCATATTCAATTTACTGCTGCTGAAAGACACATATCGGAAGAGATTAAATTTTAATAATACTTATTTAATGTAAACTTCTATTTTCGAAATTCATAAGAATACATATAATGTATAATTAATTTAATATTACATTTCTATATTAGAAAGTTTTTAAAGTGTTGTTTGGATATATTTTGCATATTTATTTTTCTTGATGTTAGTAGTTTAAGCTTTTTATTTGTTTTTCTTGACGTTTATTATACTTACTGGTATTTTTTTTTATTTCTTACTAGTTTTCACTGAATGTTTTATTTTTGTTATTATTAATATGCAGTTGTTTTAAATGGCAAAAAATTATCATTCGTTTTGTTAAACTTCTTTAAATATTAATGATAATATTTTACTTATTCAGAAAATGATTCTTTTCAATTCAACGCTGATTTTTGTATTTATTCTTATTTTTCTTTAGATTTTACTAAAATTAACACATTTTTGAAAGTCTCGGCCTTCAATCCAAATTAACTCTTTTTTTTTAAATAATTTCTGAATGATCTGTAATGTACAGTATATGTAATTCATTATTGCAATTAAATGATTGCAAACATCTCGAACAGAGATGGCGAACTATTATGCATAAATTTTTTCCAAGGAAATATTTAATGAGGTATAGATGTGCCTTCAAACAATTTTTATTGGCGTATTGGCTTCATCTAACAAAGCCTTATAATTTCTCTTATTTAATACCTGCTATGATTTGAAGTTGAGTATTTTTGTGAATAACACTATTGCATTCTCAAGAGATGTTAAATCTCTCTTAGAACAATAGGCTTGTTGTTGAATATTGCAGTGGACTTCAAGAATTACTACTTCTGCTTAAAATAAACTAATGAAATCATTTTTTTTGCCCACCATATTGGGATCTGAAGTTACTGAATCATTCTTTTCAAATCAATTTCTTTCTCAACAATCCAATTTCTTACAGCCCTACATATAGTTGTGCCTTTTTTAAAATGGGATGGGAACGCTCACATTTGATCATAATAATTCTTAGTGAACTTGGTTATTTTGAGCTAAAATGCAAACAGTTTTCTTCGGCGCAGTGATCAAAATGTTTTGTCCTGGGCTGTCAATGTCACGTGTGCCAATGGTTTGTCATCCTTAATTTAGAACTTATTAATTCTACAATGATTTTTTTATTATAATCAGTATATATGTTCATCTTTTAAACCAACAAGGATAAATGTAGAAAAGTTATTGATTGATCAGAATAAATATTGAAAATATGGAAATTCATTATTTCATTCAAATGAACAATCTTAGAATTGAACGTATAATATTAATTGAATGTATAATACAATTTAATTATTACCTCAAAAGAAAATAATCAGTTAATAATTGTTAATTTTTGATTATTAATTTGATTGTTTACATTTGATTAATAATTTGATTGTTTAAATTTAATTAAAAATTCGATTGTTAACTTTTGATTAATAATTCGATTGTTAACTATTGATTAATAATTATATTTTTTGCTTTTGATTAATAATTCGGTTGGTAAATTTTAATTGTCAGCATTTACTATTCAGAAGAATAAATAGGATTAAAAGTACCATTTTAAAATAAGTAATTAAGTTAATAAGTTATAATATTCAATGAGTAAAAGTGCCATACCTGATTAAAAGTCCTCATATGTTTCTTCAAAACTATATCACTCCTCTTTGGAAAAGAATAAAACATCTTATATGTTTGATAATATTTTACAGCTTGTAAATAAAATATTCGAACTCATCAATGCTGTTATTCTTTTTGAGGGATGTTAAATGGAGAAAATTAAACAAATCGACAAATTTGCTTGAAAATGCACATGACAAAATTGAAAGAAAGCATCATTATTCAAACGAAAATTAATTTTAATAATTTTAACTTAATTAGAACACGTTTTGGAAAGCATTAAAATGTGCAAATTCGGGGTTGTCTAAACATAATCCCTATAATTACATAATTACGGATACACACTTTAAGCCGAGTATCTAACAATTTTAAATGGAGACAGTTTAATGGACTGCACTTTTGATCCATTACTTTCGAGCCAAGAATATTAATTGCTACCCGGGATATTAACTAAAATTTATTGTAAGATTGCGCTAAGCAGATTAAATGTTGGCAGATTATATTAAATAAACACTATCAAAGCGGGGGAAAATTATTCTAATTATCTTTGCTACCTACTCATTCTGCCAACATATTCCAGTGAAGAGATGAATGGTATCAATATAATTTTCTACTTGAAAAGCAGTAACAGCGCACTGCAGGCGCTAATTAAAGCATCTTGTACAGCAGTTTTAAATTAATTTCAATGCCTTATTAATATCGATTAGAGTAATTAAAGGGTATTACAACGACCAGTTTGAAAAACTAATATTCTCTTATGTAAATTACTATTTTTAAAAATGTAATTTTATAATCTATTTTTCACTCAATTCATGATGTGCTAGTTTTGATATTTTACTCTTTGTGAGATCTAAAGAATGGTGCTGTATTTTAATATTTAAAGTACTGAGTTATTGATTAAAATAATTAGATTTAGATTAGATACAAGTAGCGATACACGTAAGGAAATTTCAAAAAAAAAATACTCAATATTCCATGATATTTAAAATAATATATTTAAAATTGTTTATTAAGAACTTAAATATTATAATATTTTAAAACAATTTTTCTTTTTATTAAACTAGTGAAAGCTTGTTTTTAATAATCATTTTAATAATTTATTTTAGGATTATAAAACAGAAATTGGAAATATAAGTATAAATTTTGATTTGATAATTATAAAAGAAATTTGATATTTTCAATTTTTTATCAAGAAACTGAATAAAATTTCAGTTATTAAACAAGTGTTATTGTTTCCCAATTATAAAAGGAAAAATCATTATTTTTAGAAGCATAAAATAATATCTGTATTTTTAAGAAATTCTTGCTGATATCAATCTTAAGATAGTTTTCAGGTAATCAAAAGTTTATTTATTGCCATTTTCAAGAAAATTCAGGAATATCTACGTTTCCTTTATTAGCAGTTTGTTCTGCTAAAAATATTTAATTTATCTCAAACTAAAGGCATGAAGTCCAAGATCTTATTTCACTTTAGATCATATAGATTGCATCGGGACTTAACTAAGCGTAAGTTGTTTGTAAGTTCCACATGTATTTCTTTCTTTTATTAATTTGATTTTCAGTAATATAAAGTAATTCAATTGTTTTAGTCTTTCATCAAACACACACACACACTAGATGAGATATTAAACCATGGATAAAAAATTTAATATTCTTGCAATATTAAAAGAACTTGTTAAAGAATCAATTGTACCGTAGACTACTGGAAAACAATGATTTATTCAGGTGAATGAGAATATCGGTTGGTAAAAGCTGATTGTAGTGTTCGAGTATCTGCAGACCCAAATATATAATAGAACCAAGGCAATAAAAAGGCACAGTGAAAGTTGGTGGAGCCTCTTCTATGAATTTTAAAGCTTTGTGTTTTCATGTAAATAAGTTTACTTCGGTTACATTACTTAAATTTATCTAATTATTTATAAGGATACAAAAGGGAGGTATTGATACCCACCAAGTAATTTTTAATAGTAGTTAAATGCCAATATTCCTATTTAACGTATGCTTGCAAGTGAAAAGTGAATACCGATTGTTGTTCAGGTTTTTTTTTTCTGCTAAGGTACTTACTTTTACATAGATTTTGGAGATAAAATTACTACATGTGTTTATGTGGTTGGCAGCGTGTCCAAGAGTTCTGAGAAAAGGCTGAAATAGTGCTCTAGATATTCCCCTTTCCATGCCGTGATATAATAAATAAAAAATGAAACTATAGTACCATGAAAGTTAGAAGAGAAGCTAAACGCACAATTATAGTTTTTAACAGGACTACGAGACTATGAGATGGTAAGATCTATTAGATTAACCACATAAGATTTTACGTAAACAATAAACAGAGCTTATGTATTTTTTTTTAGAATGGCATTGTTTTATGTATGACAACTTAACATAATTATGACCTTGAAGCTCTGCCTAACAAAATTGAAATTCAAAGTAATCAAAATCGCCGGTGAGCCAGATAGTCACAATAAATGAGTAGCTTTGAAATTTTAATAAAAGTGGATAAAAGATGGTAGATTATGACCTTCAGGTAATACTTGAGACGAATACAAATAATGGTTCTTGTTACGTGAAGCAAATTACGTACGCGTGCCAGTTAACTATAATTTTATTACGAGGCAGTCTTTCTCTTTCTGCATCTCTCTCTCTAAAATTTTTACGAAATAGAAAATGGAGTTTTATCCATTTTTGCCAGAACCGAAATCCGGTCGAGACTTAATAAGTTAAAGGTTAAAGTCATCTTCTTTCCTGACCAAAGAAAATTTCAATCGTTAGATTCTGAGAGATATCGGAAAAATCAACACTCCACACTGCTCATAAACAAAAAAAAACATTGTTAATATGTATATATTTTTAAAAAATTAGGCAAAACGAAAAAAAATAATAATAAAGGTCAAGATAAATTGAATTATCGACTCCCAAATTTCTAGCTGAATGCTTTAAGTCTGTTTTTTTATTATCATCTCGCATGTAATATGCATTATTGTCGGGAAAAAACTGTTCACTGAAAAGAATGAGACGTCAGCATTCTTTAGCTTTTTTAATTGGCTTATTATACAAGCGCCTTGAAAAAAAATCATAACTGAAATCTTTTTTTTTCTAACGTAATCCTTGTTTTAACGAGAAATTGAAAATCCATTAATTATATCAAAGCCTTCTTAAGAGTATTGAATTACTAGTGGATTAAAGGATACCAAGAACAGATGGGAAGTTATTAAAAAAGTGAAGTACTAAAGATTGTTGTTTTCAGAAACATGAACTTGTATTTTTTTTCTCTAATCCAAAGATAATTTGTTTCACTTTTTTTTCTGTTTCTGAACTTTCAAGAAGTAAATTGAGTTTTGTGAAATTTTTGCTCTAAGGATATAATTGCCTCTTTTAAGATGTGATGAAATAATTTATACCTCCAAAAGTGGAAAATTATTTTTTCGTGATTGTATGTCTTCAAAATTGCTGCAAATACGCCTAATAAATGCTGTATAAATATTCAGAAATCTCATATGTTTAATTGTTTTTTTTTTTTTTTTCGAGAAACTTTATGAGATCTCTAATTGAAAATTTCAAGTAAAATTTAAAATATTATAAATAAGAGAGATAAAATATTTAAGAATATCTGTAATGAAAAAGAACAAAACTTCAACATAAAATTTTATCTGAAAATAAGCCTGCACTTCCAAATTTCAAAAATTTGACAAGAATTTTTTACAATTGTTTTGATAAGTTAAGAACTATTTAGTTTAAGTATAAATCTTTTCTTACAGAAAAAATAATTTCAAAATTCAATTTTTGAAATATCAGAAATAAAGTATATGTTCAAATGATATATAGCAAATGATAATACATTCTTTGAATTTACTCAACATAATTTCTGAAATATTTTATATAAAATATAGGTCTAAATCTTAAAAATATCTGACTTATATGGATACTTTTATTGCAGATATTGAAGCTCGTTTGGGATTATATATATGGAATCAAAAATTTAGTTTTATTTAACTTAGAATATTCCATGAACATAATACTTCTGAATTTTTTTTCTACTTTACTAAAATACTACTGTGTCTTCTGCATTGGAATATAATACTTTATACACAATTTGTCAATTTTTTTTTGTATATTTTCGGTAGAAACGGGTAAAATTTCTCAAAGAAGATTTTAATTAAGATGCTATAAAAACAATTTAATACTTGATTTTGTTTGTTATAAACAGGAAACTAAATTTTTAATCTAAAAATTAATTTCTAATATTCAATTTTCGGAAAGCAAACTTTGTCTCTCTCAGGAAGAGAATTAAAAATTATCTCAAAGTGTTTATTTAAGGAGTTTGAATTCATTTTAAATGGTTAAGTTCCTTATTGAATCCTTGTACTAAGACTTTTAATCGCAAGTTTACAACAAAATATTGACAAAGTATTTTATATACCTTGAATAGTAATACTAATGCAAAATTACTGCATTAATGAGTAAATGACATAAATTGATAAGAAATAAAATATTATTGTTCTTTTTATGCTATTGATAGATAAAAATTAATTGATTGATTTAATCATAGAAAAGTATATTTTAATTAAAAAATAGAAGTTCAAGAAAATGTATTCAGCATTAAGTTTGATATAATCTGTTGAAATTGTTTTTAGTAAGCTCTTTAAATTATTATTTCAATATAATCTGATAATAAAATGATCTAATTATTGAAAAATAAAAAAATAAGCTGCTGTAATCGCTGAAAATCTGAAATTTTCTATCTGAAAATACCCATAATAAATTTAATTTAAAAATTTAAATAGACTTCTTAGTATATCATTAAATTCTATTCCAAAGAAAGAGAATAGTTATTTTCCAAAACGGTTTTCCTTTCTAAGTTCGATCATTAATATATATGCGTATATTGATAATTCGAAACATTTTAGGTAAATGAAAATGTTGTACAATGCAAGCAAAATAGGTGAATAAAATTAATACAAATTAAAATTATTATTAATGAAAAAATGGCATCAAACTCAATTCATTTTGCTTTTTCAATTGCGATGGCTGAAAAAAATGCTGCTGAACTGTTGCCTTTTTTTCCTACTTTTCATGCTGAATCTGTGAACCATGAATTAATATAAAGAAGGAATGGAATTAAGAATTACTTCCAGTGTTTTTGAAAATATCCGTCAAATCTCATGTCGCCTTTCCTAAGTGACCCTTTTATTTGTTCTAAAAGTAAAGAAATCGAAGAGAAATAAGAATACTCTCTAGACAAACCCTTCTCTAGAGAAGACTTTATTCCTCTTTTATAAACAAAAATGACGCTAAAGACTACGAATTTATGCATAACGTGCAAAAAAAGTTGGTACTTAAAACCCATTGTTCAGTATGTTTACTTTCCCCCGAAGTAATGACATGTCTTGTACGGTTCTCGTCCTCTGGCCTCCAAAAGAGAGGCCGCGATTAAAGGTTGGAGTGAAGTAGCCGTTTGCTTAACAATGGAAACTTTTTCTTGCACATTCAACTGCACATAGTCTTTAATGATGCTTCTGTTATTTAACTTTTTTCGTGCTTTTCGTTTGATGCGTGAAAAATGATCGAAACTTAGAAACTCTGTTTGCAATGCTGCTAAAAGAGTCGTTTAAGGTAAGCGCTCTTTTGAATGCTTAGAAAGAGAAGAAAATGTTTCAAAAACAAGGATTGGTTTTATACGTATGCGCTTAAAAGAAGGCGATTTTAAATATATATTTAATGAATCTTGCTTACCACTTTAGGAATTTTAAAAGAATATATTGTCACTTTATTCAGACTAATTGACGAATTTCCACCGTAGAAATTCTTCCCAAAAATTTGATAATTAATCTTAAAAAATTAGATTTTTATTCGCAGATGGTTATTAACAAAAATCAATCATAAATAATTATTATATCTATATATATGTATAATATCAAATAATTCCTGTATTTTGAAATTTCAAAAGATTAACTATAAATAATTATTTGGTATATATATATATATATATATATATAATATAAGGTTGGAGAAAAATAAATCCATTACTATTTTACAGCCATCTACCAAGAAAATAATGGATTTCTTTCCATTATTTTATATCCATATGGGATTTTTGAAAATGATGGGAAAATGAAACCATTAATAATGTTAAATAATAGATTTCTTTTCTCCAACCTCATATATATATATATATATATAATATATATCCTTGCATTGCAAAGTTTAAAGAGTTTATTTTTTGGAGTGATACGTATCCACTTTATTATGTTTTTATATTTTATGCAGTTTTAATATTTTTATATAGTCTGATCTTTTACTTATAGATGTCTTCCTCCGGTTTTATTGTCTGCTATATTTCACGTGTATGCACAGTGATAAAAAAAATTAGAAATGATTGAATTCGTTGCTCTACTGTCATTAGAATATAATAACAGCATTTAATTATGGAACAAATAAAAACATTCATTTCAAATAATGAGGGAGGGATGACACAATAGGCCTACCCATTACATTTTTATTGTATTTTTTTTATTTGAAATTTTAATTTCTGCTGTGTGTGAGATGATGTAATATACAAAAATGAAAATTATTTCCGATAAATTTTGAAATTTGGCATTGTAATTTCGAAGAAAAATTTTCAACTATTAGCACAACCAGCATGTCCGTCATCACATAGAAAATTCTGATCGTTTGGTACTATTTTCATGCTTGAAAAATGTAAAAAAGGCTCCAAATCTTTTATCCCTGGACTTATATGCCATGATATTCTCAGAAATCTGACACGTGTCGAACTTGGCAGGGATTGTCACTCATTTTGACTTTGACAAGAGAAACGCAGGGATACTTTAGAAGAATATGTTTACATCTACAATCACTTTGATATGTGGAACTACTGTCGAAGTATTTTTACAAAGCTTTATTTGGTTTAATTAAATAGAGAAAGTGGAATGGGATCAGGAAATAAGAGAATATTTTAGAATGACTTTGATATGGGCTGGATGAAATAAAAATTAAGAAATTGATAAGTATTAAATTAAATTTTAAAAATAGCATCACTCTCTCTCTCTCTCTCTCACACACACATTCAAAATGATATCATATTATATGCTATGACTTTTAAATCAACACTTTTTCCATGTTAATACTAGATGACGGTTATAAGCAAGATGTTTTTTAATTAAAAAACATAATTAAATTTCAAAAAGAAATTAATTTCTGCCTTTTTAAATTTCAATCAGAATTTCAAAAAAATTAAAACAACAGAAAATAAGTTTAAAAAACTATTAACAAAATTTCGTTTTCAAAATCATCAAATATAAATTTAAATAAAATATGTATAATCTAATGCTGTAAGGATGATTAAATATAGAAAAAGATTTTCTATGGCATATCTAATCATTGAAACCTAAAATTTAGGGCCGACAAGAAATAATTGTGTCAGACTATTCAGATATCCAAATATTTCAGTCAAAATTTATATCTGAGAAATCTTATTAGACATAGATTGAGGCACAATAAATTCAACTGGAAATTATCCGTAATTTCAGGTTCCTATAAATCTAAGAAAATAATTATGTTGTGTCAGCTCATATTGTTCAATATTCAGTGAATGTATCCTTGCTCATTGAGTAGTAGTTTCCACATGGCAGGAATGCGACAATTAGAGTGTTACGCTTGATGGCTTTATCACGTTTCACGTCCATGAGGAGGCAGTCAATGGAACGATTCTGGAATTTACAGTAAGCGAAATTCCATTGAGAACTGTTCCGATGCGGCTATCTGTACAAGATGCAGCTTATTTTTCAAATAGTCGAAACTGTACGTTTCAAATATTTATAAATAATGCAATTTCTGAATTGTATATATATAAGAAAATGAAATAATAAATGTTAACATTAAATATTGTTCCGGGTCACCAGGTACATTTGTATTGGGTGTATGATGTAGATACAATTAGCAGGTCTAAGTAGAAAATAATAATGGCGTTTATTTACACAAAGTCACCTATACAAAGACGGCAAATATGTACAACCGAGACAGGCTACACACAACACTACGGTAGTAATCGACAGTATTGATTGACAGCACACTGCAGCAGACAAGTAGTAATCGACCATAGCATTCAAAGCCACCAGACAGAATCAGAGCTTCATTCCAGGGTCTCACCAGACGGCAGAAGTTATCACTGTCTCTTCACTTTAGCTGCCTACTCAATACCACACGATTGAATACTCCACACAGTATATGTTGTTGCTTCCACAGTAGACAATAGGATTCAGTACACAGCAGTTCAGAACTTATTTTAACTATATGTAATGCTAGTACTGCGAAGGTGCGTTGTTATCTTTACTTTACGTTACTTGTCTTCTATTACAATTCTGCTTCCGGTTCAATATAATTCACCTTTATCTTGAGACTGTCGGCGTTTTATAGCTCCCTGATGGTGAGCCCAGAATCTTCTAGACCAATGATAGCACATCTTGGTTTCTATTGGGCGAATCATGAAAATTCTCGAATTTTTCAGAATAATCCATTTTGCAGCCAAATTCCTCGCGACGCTCTCAAATTATTGATGTAGAACGCTCTTAGCACACAAGAGGGCTGATCGTAAAACAGTCTGATGCCAGTTTTATCTTATAGTAAAAGACCGGATACCCAAAGGAAGAAAAATGATCTGTAAAAAGGATATGCAAAATTGTGTAATAATTTAAAATTAAATTTATGTAAATAATTTTTAAAAAACTTATATGAAAAGTAAAATGTGGTCTTTTTGATGGGGTGAAAGGGAACTTAAAATCTTATTAAACTATTAAAACTGTCACCAGGCTTTTGCAGCAACGAGTACTATATACGAGTTATCCTGTTGTAAACATCCCATTTTTCAAACATTATGGTATCATTCATTTATAATAGTATTGTCAAAGTTCTAATTAGCGAGAATATGACTGCACATGCATAATCTTCTGAGATGAATGTAAATTCAGTATCATGTCGGATTGTAAATAAAGATTGGCCAGGTGTATAAGTGTTACTGCATATAGTCAGGCAAACATAGATTAAAAACATACATAGCCTATATGTAGTGCCATGGCAAGAATTGCCATTATACTCAAAGACCGTATATCTTTCGGCTTGACGAACTGACGAATCATGTATTAATGACGTTCTGCTATCTCAAGTTCATTTGTTGCATCGTTTGTTGACGATAAATTTGTTTTCATGGACGACAATGTAACATGTTAATGAATAGTTGGTAACCGGGAATGTCTAAAAAGCGATGTAGTTCAAAGATTAGAAAACTAACACGTTCTCTGGATCTGAATCCCATTGAAAACATTTGGAATGCTTTGAAGAGTATTCTTGATGATCAACAATACCCTCTAGTAACAAGGACACCCTCATACGTGCATTGTGAGGGCCAAGATGTATTACTCCAATAGATACTAGATACCATTGTGTTTGAAATATTATATTGCCTTCTATGGTGGCCTTATCCGATATTGGCATATTCTGCAGCATACCTGCAGAAGGTTATAATTTATTTATTTTTCATTTTCACATATTTATCTCAAATTATGGTTAAGGACTCTATTCAAACCTGTCTGAATTTCAGGGCACATTAAATTATCGATATTGAAATGTTCTAGCATTCCGGCATAATTCTATTTCACTCTATGCAATTAAGTATAGAGTGAATAGAATTATGTCAGACAATTAACGGTAACCTTTCCAGGCCGAAAAATAACCAGATGCAAAATTATTCACCTAATACAAAGATTTGTTTAATGCTATGAAAAATAAATATATACAATTCTTTCAAGTCGAATTTCTTTGAAGAATTAATCTGCATCTCTTAACCGTTATGTAGGCATTTTCAACAATTAAATTTGAAAAATAAATAAATAAATAAAAAGTCAAAATGATGCACAGTCTTGAATGTCGAATGTCACACTCGACATCGGACCACAAAGTGTTAACGCTATACAATTAACGTTTGTAACCCGTCTTTAGTAATCATTATCAAGTTTATTTATTATCTAAGCTATTGATTGATTGGAAGATGATTAATCATCAGTAAGTATAGTTAACGTTATGTTTTTCTCCCTATATAAACCGATTTAAATTTTAATTTCAATACTTTCCCTTTTTCAGAATTTATCTATTTATATTTATTTTTTCATTTTCATTTTTTTTCCCTTTTCCCTCATTATTTTTTATAATTTATTGTTTGATTATATTATTTGGAAATTAAGTACCTAAGTATAAACGAGCTGACTTCTGGTTCTTGGTTTTGTTCTTTGGTGATCTGCCGTTTTCTTTAGTGTCTTCCTAATGGAAGAAGGCGTTATAATACACTAGAGCGGGTTTTCACTTGAATAAACGATTCTAAAGTATTTTGTAGGCCACCAGTCTTTATAACCCAAAGTTTTGAAGATCGGTCGAGCCAATGAATGCACTATTATATGATAACATGGTGTAAAAAATCATAAAAGCTGCATATTTTTTTCGATTTTATTTCGGAATTGTATTACCTTGTCAAAGTTCAATTTACAGATTATTCCAACAGATATAAAAATTATTAATCATAAGTAAACTTAATATTGAATTTCAAGAGGTATTATTTCAGTTATTTCCTAATGATATGAACAAATTCAGCATGGAATTAATCCAGTTTCAAAATACACTATGCTTAATTTTTATTTCATTAGACAGTTAGAGCTTAATTTCATTAATTCATTAACTCTTAATATTTATAATCATAATTTACAATTAATTTTTATAAGTAGCAGCTTTTGATATCCTTCTTTATCTTATGCCTCCCCCCCCCTCGAAAAAAAACACAGATTGACCAAGAAATGAAAAACGACTTGAACTTGACTGTTGGTAACTCGGCATTTGCGATTTTCATGTAATTTCAAAATCATCGAGTAAATCTGGGAATAAAAGCATTTTTGGATCTTCCGTACAATGAAGATTTTTGTGTAATATGAAAATCGTTAAATAATCATATTAATCTAGTTTATTATAACGCCTTCTTGGTGTAAACATCCGAAAATTGTGAAATATTAAAAGGATGTCACGATCCCGGCATTTTGCCTATAATACAGCTTGACAATCTTGATGAAGTCTGAAAATTGCCAATTAAATCCAAAAAATGAAAACCATGAAAAATAGCAAGCATATGAGTAATAAATTAACATGAAAAATTTGGATGAAATTATATGATAAATATTTGAATTAATGTCACAAAAAATTAGAAATGCCTATTTTGAAACATTAAATCACGATTTCCTTGTAAATTCGTAACGGGCTAAATATAATTTTTTTCATACATAATTATGAATACTCACTTTAACTAATATATAATTAATTCCAAGTAAAGTATAGCTCGGTGGAGTGGAAATTTGCCTTATTACAGAATATTAATTGCTTCTCGCAGGATTTCTGTTTGAATGCATTTTTGTTATGGACTTTTGGAGATCGTATTGGATAAATACTGCCTGAGAAGCAGAAAATTATTCTAATTAACTCTGCTATTTACTTATCGACAGGCAGAAGTCTGTAAAGATATTCTTGAACAATTGGCCGCTATAACTTTTCATTATAAGTGGCAGAATCAGCATTCGCTAGTGGAAAATTGCTGAAATCTTCTAGAAACATACAAACTGGTTTAATTAACTTACTAGCCGTCTTTAGTAACCAGCTGATTCGATGGATTAATGATCGTTAAAATATTCAATTCAATAATTTGTGTTTAATAGCCTTAATGAAATATTTAGTAAGTTTGTTTTGAGTTTAAAACAGTATACAGGAACAGTACTATAGAAACAAAAAACAATATGGAACTCGGAAAGTAACATTTATCAATAACTTAAATCTACGATAATTCTTTTGCTTAATCTTTCGTGATAAGTTTAATATTCGTTCAAAATTTTTGAAAATTATGCTCAAAATATTTTTACCAAGAGTTGAATAAAAGGAGATATTCAGCAAAATCAATGTATCATTGAAAATATTTTTTTTAATTTTAAAATGATATAAAATTTATTTTCTACTAATAATTTTAGAAACTGTCAAAAGACAAGAATTTTTTTTTAAATTTTTAATTAAAATTTCAAAAACTCTACAAAGTGTATGTGAAACCTTTTTAAAAGCTTTAGATCTAGCTTTTTCTAATTCTAGGTCTAGACTATAGAGCGTAGAAACACACATGCTCACACACTTACTCAAACATGCATTCAACTTTAATATAAGTCAAAATAATCGCAAAAGAAATGTAAAAAGTGGGACATAGTATTCATTAAAACATTTTTGGGTTATTTTATATAATTTATCCTCTCGGTAAAAACGGAAAATTGTAAATGATTTTCCACTCAATTTTTGATTTTCTAAAACCCATAAATTTTGCTATTAGTGCTGATGATATAGTATTTTAAATTTTAAGAGCTTACTATTTAATAAATAATTCTAATTAACGCGATTAGATGAGAAGTTATATTTAAATATTAAATTTATGATAATGTAAAATTTTAGGGAGGATTTAATTTAATATAATTGCTTTTTAAAAACTAATTTTATTAGTATTCAAAGACACAAATATTTTTTAAATGTATTTTAATATTTTTTTCTACTTTTTAATTTTTAATTTTATCCTACGTTATTATAAATATTATAGACGATTAAAATCAATTTTTCGAAAATTCTCTGATTAAGATTTTATTAAATTATTCGATTAACTGATTAACAAGTTTGGAAAATAATAAAAATTTTATGTTGCTATCCAGACGACAAAGAATGAATTATCTTACGCTTTTTCTATATACCGTCTTTATATAGCATTGAAAAACATTTTGTATTTAATAAATCCGAATAGAAAATCGAAATTAAATGTTAATGGCCAATTTGAAAAAAAATATCCAGTAATTCCAGGTGCTTATAATAATGGATTTTAAAATATTAAAAGACAAAAAATAATAATTTTTTTTAAAATTTTGATTTTCAGTACACGAATATTTTTAAATTTTTTTATATTCTTATGATGAAATTGGAATTATTATAAAGAATATAGTTTTTGTATTAGTACTTGAAGTAAAGAGTCTTCAATGTATTCAATAAAAATCTATAACTTTTTACTACTAACTTTAAATATGTTTATATCAGAGTGAATAAAAAATACTAAACTTCCAACAGTTCACTTGATGCAATGCAACATTGGATTCACTTTTTGTTTACCGAAATACTCAAAACAACTTTCTTCTTTCTTTCTTTCTTTATTCTTCGCTAATTTCCAGTAAACAATTAACAACGCTTCTTTTTTACTGGAATTATAAGTGTGTATATGCTAAAATTAACTTCCCTTGCAATGATGCGTTGTATATATATATATCGTTATCTCTTGTAGTTCATTAAAAATAAATGTTTCAGTTATAATCCATTCACCTTTTTTGAAAACTCCCTTATCCGAATCGAATGATGGGTCATGAAAAGTCCAAAATTTAGTTTTATTCACTCGTATAATTCCAGTGCAAAAGAAATGTTGTGCCAGCGTCATGGCACAGGGGTAGCGCGTCTTCCCCATGATCTGGGCGTCCCGAGTCGTACTCTTGGCCCTAGTTGGCGCTGTTTCCAAAATACGAGAGACGCTCTTTTCGGCTTAAAATTGCTGATGCATCAGCGAGCTTGTCCATGGCAAGTGCCATTAGAAACAAAGCTTCAACAGAAATGCTGTTCTTTGGTTAGAAGAAATCGATATCTGAAGAAAAGTCGTCTTCAGTATTGCTTTAAACAAACAGTGAATCCAATACTGCATTGCACCAGGTATACTGCCGTTCAATGATTTTTCACATTGATTTAAACATATTTAGGATTAGCACAAAAAAAATTCATAATTTGATTGAATATATTGAAAGCCCTTTATTTCAAGCACTAATACAGGAGTCTATATTGTTTATAATCAAAAAAGGCAAAATTTGAAAGAATTACGTAAATGCGATATTCGTGTATCAAAAATAGAATAAATGCCTTTGCTTTATTATCTATTTAATGAATATTGCTTCAAGCATATATTTAATCTTTTAGATATATAAAATATATTCCTTTCAAAGAGATTCTTAAATATTGATTATGATCTTTCATTATATAAATAATTAAATAGAGAAGAATGATATTTATCTATACATATTATTAAACTTAATAACACTAGCAACCGGTTTAATTAATTTTATTACAATACATAGAATGATTCTAACGTTTATACGTGTATATGTTTGCTAAGAGCATAGTTTAGAATATAACTTTCTCAATAAGAATATTGAATTTCTTTGTTTCATTCTCAATAGAAAATGGAATATTAACCCGTTATAAGGAAAAGCGTTTCTTTTCGAAAATGCTTTATGTAGTTAGTATATGAGAAATGATAGGACATTTTAAGATGGTTTTTTCAAATATCCTATTCAGTTCCACATAATCATGACTGCAAATGAAGTTAAAGCGTGATATGTACATATATCATTGTTCTGTTGTAAAAATTAGTTGATTAAACAACAGTGCTATTACAAAACTGTTCAGATATATGAATAACGTAGAAAACAAATAAACATTTTAGTTAATTTCGTAAATATTGACTAAGATAGATTAAATAAACTATTATCTCTGAATATATAATTAATAAATAAACCATTTTGTTCTATTACAAAAGAGAGATTAATGAACTCGAATTGTATAGAATATTATGAGTATTCCTTCAGTGGAGAAGCAGGAGAATAAGCACTAAACTCCATATTCGAGTAATATCACAAAATTTATATTTTAAAAATGCATTTTTACTATGGTGCGTATTTCTAACTAAGTCATATGTATGCTTTCATAACCAATATTATATACACGCTGTAAATAATTTTTCTGAATTTTATATAAAATACTTTATGATATGGAACAAAAACAATACAAAACTGAATATAGTTCGAAAAATAAAGATTATAAATGTGCAGACAATGGATTTGTATGCATTGTACACTACTAAATAATTAAGATTTCATTCATTTTTTCATTCATTCATAGGATTTTAGCTTAAATTATTGACAATTTTCTTTTGTGATTATGTTTAATCCGGTGTCCTGTGATTAAATTAAATATTGTGAAAAACGAGAAGGTACTCTTTTACAGAGTACCGTCAAATAAATAAAATTTTATGGTTCAATGACTGGAAAAGATGATGGGCATTTCCTTTTCCTAGAGCAATAAATGTTTTGGAGGAATATTTTTTAACAGCTCGGATGAATAAAGGTCAAATAATTTGATCCTTTTAAGTTTTTTTTTAATATATGAGAACAAAATTGTGGTCTAGAGGGGGGGAGGTATAAAACGCATGAAAGCTCCCATTTTCCAACCAAAACTCTGATGCATAGGATATTTGAGTTTAATTTGCTATATAAAACAAATATTTACTAAGCAAATTTTGATGCATATTTTTATTGTATTTATTTGTTCATATGTTCATAAAATATATAATTTTTATCAATTTTTGTCCTTTTTTTGTTTTGAGAAAGAAAAACACTTTTGAAAATTTGAAATGTTTGTATTTTTTATATTATTTTATAGCCGTTATATTATTTTCTTCAAAAAAATCTTTTATTTAAATTAGTTTTAATAACCTCCATTGAAAATTATTCTTAGCTGTAAATCTTGTTAACTGCATAACTTATTTCATTATAAAAGCATTGCATCATTTTGTTCACTCTCCTAATTTTCTATCTTCATCCTTAAAGTATAAACCTTTATTTGAAACGAAAATGACTTCGATTAATACAAAAAAAAAAAAAAATCTAAATCAAACAGACCTATCAAAATATGAGTACAGAAAGAAATATTTTAAATTACGAGTATAGTGAAAATTGCTTCCAGCGATTGTCAATGTAATTTATGTAATATGTAAACTTTAAGAGAGTTCATATTTCTGAGTTTTTAATAAGCACTTTAGTGTTTAAAACAACCAGAAATTCAAATTTGGCGAAATAAATGGCATAGTACTTATTAATAAAATTTGAATAATCGATATGAATGCAAGGGACTGTTCCGTTCCGATGGTGCAAAATCTTACTGAATTCCTTTTCAGGATATATAGCTAATTCTCCTGTTTGTAAAGGACAAGGTAAGGGCTGCCTTGTGGTAAAACCTCGGCTTCAGAACCGGAACCATCTGATTCCCCTGAAGAATCCTCGTGTAAGCGTGGCTGGTGAACAGTAAATTTGTCGGGGCTAAACGCCCCCCCCCCCGTTGGTGGGATTTTTAGTGCAGGTGTCGTCCTCTTCATCTGTCCACTGTTTAGATTTGCAAATTCGGTAAAAATAGCCCTAGAGCTGCTTTAAAATAATATGTTAAAATAACTAAACTAAACTAAACTTTTTTGTGAAATCTCCAATAATTTTTACTCTTTTTATAGTGAATATCAAAGGCAAATGTCCGTTGCGTGAAATTGCAGCCCAGACCCTATAGAAGAATTCGAATACCCCAGTTTAAGTCATACATTTAGCTGCTGAAAGTTAGCAATAAAAAGGGTTTTTGTCTCTTCTTCTTCTTCTGACTACCATCTTTTAATAATTTCTATCTTTTCCCCTACAAAATGTTGTATGCATTTGTAGAAAGTTCCCATGTGTAGAAATACATAAAAATTACTGTTGCCTATACAGAAAATTCTTTTTTGTTACTGTAATAAATAGCCAAACTTAATACCGTAAACTCAATTTTTAATCCATTCCAACATTCATTTAAATTTTTTAAAAATACCCGGACAATTAAAAGGCGTTATTCTTAACTTAATGCTACGACTCCGTAATTCATAAAGAATATTAATTGGAAATGATTTGCATTAAATCATATATTACATAAGGGTAAAACGAATTTGCAGTAGAGTAAAAATAATTGTTTATCACTGTGCTGGCTCTGGATAGCAGACGAGACATTCCTTTTAGCAGTAAATGATGGATGTGGGATAACTTACGGAAGTGACAGGTTTGTATTATTCGAGGAATTGAGATAAACTGTTTCTTTCGTCTTTCTGTTTTGCCACTAAAAGTGGCAACACATTGGCTAATCATTGTTTTTAGTTCCTAAATTGGTTTTAGGACATGATAGAAAGATCTCCACTGAAGTTTTACAAGTTTTTATTAATCATAATGTTATAAATGATGATGATGTCGTGTCCGCTTTTTACCACGGAAAGAGGTGTGCAGTAGCTTCTGAAGGTATGGACTCCTGAGCACCTGGGGACAGACGTCTTACAGAAGCTCATATGAGGATGAAACACACACCCACACGCTTGCACGGCCCCTTTTTAATGGGGAGCACAGTCACACATATCGCACATAGCACACAGAACAACCATGCCCGAACCGGGACACATAGAACACGAGGAAGTTGCGCTACCTCTGTGTCAGAAAGTCGGCATAATGTTATAAATAAAATGAGGAAATAGAAATCCTTTTTGATCTAAAAATTTCCAATTCACAGACATTCATAATTTATTATACTTTTATCGATAACAACTATCAATTAGTATAAATATTCATAATAATTTATAGTTTTAAGAAACATATAGACGTGAATTAGTTTTAAATGCTGGGAATTGTTCTGTATTTTTGCTTTTATAAATTTTTGCTTTTATAAATCTTTACTTCATTACAACATTATTTTTAAAGCGCCACAACACATCAAATTGTTTCTTTTTTTTAATTGGTAATATGTATTCCCTCTGCAAAAAATATTAGTTATAAAAACCTTTCAGAGCATTTCAAACGTAGTGAGTTCGAGTTTATTTTTCTAATCCTGATTATTTTTTAACAGTAGTTAATTTAAACTGCAAGTAAATGCTAAAAATAATAATTGAATAGAAAATATTATTGTTCTGTTTCTATCCGTAACAGCGTACATCTTATTTTATTATTTTGAATTTTCCCTTTGTTCTATTGAAGAAAAATTGTTACTAAACAACAAAACATATTCATTATTGGACATTTTATATCAAATTTTGATGCCACAAATCAACAACAAAATTTTAATTAAATACCGTCACTCCCAGTATTTCTTGAAATATTTTTTATACTAAGAAAAAATCCTATTCTCTTTCATTCGCTTTTAATTCCATGGAGAAAAAATGCAAACAAGAATAAAAATACTTCGAAACAAATTCGCTCTCAGAAATGTTTTATTCTGCTCGTTCAAACAAAAGCGGCACTTTAAAGCTGCGAATTCATGCAAAATCTGCAAAATAACAAGTACTTAAATTCCATTGTTCACCTTGTTTACTTTTTTGGATATAATGATGCATCGCATGTATTCCTTTTGAAAGTTGATCACTTTTAAAGAATGAAATAAGGTTAGCTTTCGTTTAGAAATTGAATATTTTTCTTGCATTTATTGCTGCGTATGAACTTTAACTACACGTGTTATTACTTTGCACTCTCAATTTTTTTATTCTTTTGGGAAGATAAAAATTCAAAAAAAAAATAAAAAAAAACTTATTAGAGAGTTTAGAATTGTTTAAATCTAAAATTTTAATGGAAGTTTGAAAGATAAATTGAGAAGTTCAAAGATAGTGAAGGGCACTAAATCCCATTGTATAAATACCATGAAAGTGTGTTTTCCCGATCAAACTCTTGGTATTTAAGATCATGGATAATGATTTCCCACTCTTTTTTACACACAGCCTTTTCGTCATTCCCTAATGTGTTGTTCTATGTTGTGCTCGCCGCTTTTACTTATACATAATGCCTGATGGAATAATCAAGCTTAAAAATTCAACCAATCTTCTGCCATGATATCGGCCACGACACTGCTATCTGTTTTCATCAAAAAGTAATTATATATATATATATATATATATATATGATAGCTAAAACAGAAAAATAATTCATCAAATGGAACATCAATGTTCAATATTTTTATACATATGCATGAATGGCGGATAAAATTTGAATGATCACTCAGATGCTCATTTTTAGTTTTTAATAATGTAGATTAAAACTATATAAACTTCATGATTAAACTTAAAAAAAGTAACATAAAAATAAAGAAAGTTTCAATGTGTTGAAAATAATAAAGTATTTATTACTTGAAGGGATTAACTTGAGTATCATATTATATGTTGTATTTTGTTCAGTGTAGGCCTTAATGTTAATCAGTATATACCCTGAAAAACCATATATTTTTCATACTTTTAAATTTATTTTATCTTTTTAATAAATTTTGTGTGGTAAAAAAATAAAAAATAAAAATAAATAAAAATAAACCTAATAAAAGGCAATATTATGATACATAGCAAAAACTCTTTTAAAAACATAGAATAACTATTACTCTTTTCTAAAACAAATGCATAAACAGTTGTTTTATTTATATTTTTATATAATATTGTTTTTATTATATGTATAATAATTATTTCGCGAGCATCTTTAAATAACAAAGAAGTAGAAAACATATTTAGTTATCAATAGAATGTTCTGCTTAGAAATGAATTATCGATCAGGAAAAAAACACAAAAGAAAGAAGAAAGAAAATAAATTATTCAGATTGATTATTTCAGGTGATAAATTATTATTATTCAGGTGATATTTATTCAGGTGATCTTTTTGTATCGCAGAAATTAGTTCCTGTTACCATTGCTCTATGTTGCAAATTTTTTATTATCTTATTGCAATATATCTTTTCCTTCTCAGATAAAATGATTTCATTTTATTTCCGTTATATTCATGTTTATTCAAAGACGAGACAATATTTTCAAATTTTGATACAGCTAAGAGATGCATACCATGTTGTTTATTTCCTATATAATATGAGAAGGGTTTTAAGGGAACTGTACATTTGTACATTTTTAAAAATATTATACTATACTATATTTTTAAAATATAACAGTCGAACATTTATAAGTATTTTTTAAAAAAAGGAATGGATGAAATTACATACTTTATTTATTTTATTTTACTTTGTACTTTTAGAATATTGATAGATTAGAAAGTACTGCCAAATTTAACTAAGATTTACAAAGTTTTGGAATTTCAATTAAATTTATTATGTTTGTTAAAATCAGAAAAAAATCAATATTATTTCTACGGCATCTAAATATATATTTGATATTTTTGAATTTGAGTGAACTATGTGTAGCAAACATTATCGCCCCATCTTATCAAATTTATAACAGGACTTCCCATCCCTTAATATGGAAGAATTGATTTTTGATAAGAAAAATCAGAAATTATCTTAAAAGACGATATTATAATTTTTATACAAACATATTATTTATAGATTCCCCAAACATTCGATCTGTGTATTACTGTAAAAATATTTCCAATTAAGAAAAGTAATCAATGAAATTTGTTTCTCAAATTTTTCTACCATATTCTTCAGTAAAGGTCTTATCTCCCTTAATTATCCCATTTGTGACCTTATCTAATCTTATTATGGAAATTTAATAAGGTCACAAATAAGGTCTTGTATAGTATTGGCAAGCAATAGTTGCGAAATATTGATCTTAGGATTGATTTCAACATTTTTACTGAATCTATCATATGACCTTTGGTATTTATCTCTGATTGCAATAGTATCCGAAAAACAAAGGTCAATTTGAGATGTGTTAGTTCTTACTTGAAGGGAAACAAACTTAGATACAGAAGTACAATTGTAGCCATAAGATAACATATCAAAATTTCCATTATTTAAGTCATTGCAATTTTGTGTTTGGGTTTTTACATACATGTGAATATAAGAATCCCAGAAATGTTTAAGTCTTTGATAAATCTGGTTCAAAATTAAAATAATAAGAAGAGAAAATAAATAAGAATTTATGTTTCATATGTTAAATGTATGTTCTAAATTATATTTATCTGCTTTTTACTACGCTTTGTAATATTTGTATTCACTTATTCTTGGACGGCCGAATTGATAGACTTGATCTGAATGGAGTTTTTGCAAAATTTAATAGAAATCTATAAATGCCTTTTGATGACCATATATTAAACTTCATCTGGTAAATTGAAACATTTTTTTGAATTATTGTTTTCATAGATAAGTCCAAATATGTGTTTTTTGAACTCGGGGATGACTGAAATTTTGAGATTTGCCATTAGATGGGGAGAGAAATTTTTTAAAGATTACAACACTTTCTATTTGCGTATAATATTTACAGGAAAATAAAAGTCATTTAAAATCTTTTGAATCACTATTTTCTATGAAGTTTTATTTAAGTTACAAAAAGAATGAAAAATTCAAATAAATCATGAAAACATTAAACTATCTTATTTTTATCCTATGTAGATTAGTTTCCTGCAAATAAAAAATCGTTTTCATACGCCACCACTAGTTAAAATTCCAAAGAAGTCAAACATATTAAATCCAGAGATTGTTTTAGTTTAGAATAAAATTAAAAATAAGTTGTATTTAGAAGTCAACAAAATACAAGAATATATTTTAAAATTGCAATATTTCTCCTACAAACTTCGAATAAACATCGAACATGAAAATCGAATAAACCTCTTGTTATAATAAACAAAGAAATGTTTATGAGAAATTTCTAATTAGTTAAATTATCCAACTTCGGAAAGGATTCTAAAATCAATGAGGATTCTGTAATAGTTCTTGATTTACTCCATTTTCTCCTGATCAACATTCTCGTGTTAATTATGTAATAACACAGAAAGGAAAGTTTAGATTACCGATTCTGTGGAGGAGGAGAGCTTCGCCTTGTTTCGAGGTGATACATTTAACGCACGCTCTCCTTTAATTGCATTCCAAGTGGACGCTCGTAAATTTCGTGCGCGCCTCAATAAATACGGAATTGTGATCTCTAAATGCCAATGTTGCAATGTTGTTCCTCCTCTTAATAAGATTGTTTCTAAGTAAGAACTAGTTCTGTTTATAACTAAAAGTAGGTGAATAATCTCTTTAAATATAAATTTCTTGGTTTTAAATAATAATAGATACTTTTATTGGGTTTTAAATAATAATTGTTACTTTTACTTAGCTTTAGATAATACGATTTATACTTCATGAAGGGAAGAAAAATCAATTGATTTCATTTTCTATATCAAAATGGGTAAGCAAATACTAAAATTTTAGATTCTATTCTGTTAAACTTCAAATGAAATATAATGTTAAATCATCTTTGGGTACAATTTTTTTTCCTGTTTGCTAAATTAGTTTTGTTTTCGATTGTTTACAAACTTGCTAATAAACTAAGGTTTTGATTTTTTTTTAATTTTTAAGTATATTCAATTACATTATCCTAAATGTTATAATAATAATTCTAAAGTGTAAAGCATGATATTGAAATATATTAAGGGTACATTAGACGATAAAAATGTAAAAAATCGATGAAATGTGCGAAATTTTTATTTTGACCTTTCATGTATTTTTAAACTTTAAGCTATCGTTTGGAAAAAAAATTATTTTGATATCTTAATTCATTTTCTCAATTTGAGCGTTTTTTTATTGTTATTTGGATATCACGCCCACTTGTTTTCATTTGGATATCCACAGTAAAAACAGTTTCGTTGTCCTTCAAATGCTGCTAGTGAGCCTTATTTGTAATTATGGTTTTATGATGTTGTTTTTGCTTTGGCAAATGTTAAAAACTTTTACTTTTTCACCCTTTTGTTGTTTGTTTTGGTTTGTTTATTCATTCATCATACATTTCATATTCGAATTGCTCGTTTCAGTTTCTTTGCAATTAGATACAAAAACAGTTCTATTCAGGGTTAAATTTGAAATTTTTTTAATTACCTTTTTTTGTTTTTCCTTTTCTAAATTTTGTTTAAAAAAGAATTTAATCATTTTCACTACTGAAAGTCGTAAATTCGTCCAAATAAAAGCAAAGTCTATAAAATAAGATATAATGGGCAAAGAAACCCTTTGATTCATAATCAAGCAATTCTAATGACATTTTGGAAGCTTCTACCAAATGTAATAAGCCTGAAATAGTGAATTGCTTATTTGAAAATTGTGTATAATAGTTATATTATACTGTGCAATCAATTTAGTATTCTTTTTTGAAAAATATTCTTTGTCATGAATGTCAGGAAAAATTTCTTCAAGCAAGTTTTTTTTTTGGTTTTCCATCAAAAATGCGTCTATTATGTGCTAAATATGGTAAAGAATTGGTTCTGCATTTACTGGCGAAAGGGAACTTACTGAAAGAAAACTTTCAATTGAACAACAAAGTTTTAGAGGTCTTCTTGTCTCAACGAAGAAAATATATAAAATTTGATTGCTGCTTTATTATAACTCAGAAGAAAAAAAACAGTTCATCATATAAAATAAATTGTATCTTATAAGCATGTATCATATTGTAATCATATAACAACAATGAAATGAAAAAAAAAATTCAAAAAATCAGCACATGTCAAACTAGAAGAAAAACATGAGGATTTAATTTAAGCAGTAGTTGTATTTTGATTTGCTTCAAATTTTGTATTATATTTATTTATAGCTGCATATATAGTTTAAAAATGTTCTATGAATATAAATTAAACTTTATGGCTAATGAAATATTATTAAGCAAGTATAATTTTTATTGGAACTTTTTTTTGATGAAAAAAAGGAGTTGGTTTTGCTTCACCAATAGTATTTCCTTTATATAATTTGTGAATTCTTACAAAAATATTATAAATTTATAGATGTATATATTTCATAAAATAAACAATTCTTTTAATAACAATGAATATTTAACAAATTTGAGTTATTTCAATTATGTATCTTGTCTGTAAGAATTATTTAAATGTATTTTTAGCTTTTTCTCAAAACAAAATTTTATGATGCAGTTCAAATTTTCAAATACTCCACGAGCATTTTATTTTTAGTTACAACTCTGAAACTTTTCTCTTATGCTGTATGAACATATATAATAATATAATTTTGAATTTATAGATGAAATTTGTGTCTTATATTTTTTATTGAAGACCTTAATTAATATTGCTGCATTTATTTTTCAAAATTTTTCAAAAAAAAAGTCTATAATATTAAGTTTTAAAGGGGAAACCACATTTTGAGTTAATTTAAGCATGCATAATATTTTGAAGAATTAAAAAAATTTATATGAAAGCATTGAAATAATTCTTTTCTGTAATATTTTATACGCATAGAGCAATTTGAATTTCTACAGCATTTTCATTTTTGTACCAACAAAATCAAAAAAGTTAAGAATGAATTTTAATAAAATATTTTAGCTGCCTTAGACTGATAAAATACAATTACCATGAAAATTTCTAGACAATACTTGAAAAATTGAGAAAATTTGGTTTCAACTTCCATTGTACCTTTAATCAATCACACGTTTTTGAAATTAGTATTTAGTTAGCATTTTCTCTGCTTTGTAGTATACACTTTAAATCTTTTGTCATAAACCAAACATTTCACTCGTCTGTGTGATGTGAAAGAGGAGAGTGAAGTGTCAGGAGCCATTGTCGGCATTTTATGCTAGAAATTAAGATGTCCATCCCAAATATAGCTTAATGTTGCTTTCAAATGGCATCTTAACATAACTAAACATATATCCTAATTCTAATCTCTTATATATTTGATATTGTAATACTCTCTGAGTCCGATTCCGATTTTTTTTAATAAATTGGGGATTGCTACTACAAAACATTTTAGTAGATTTGAACTAAATTTAATTTGTTCTTTTGTATAAATCAATTACCGATAAGTTTAATATGCAAGACGTATTTATTTATTTATCCGAAATTGCGATACGAAGTAATAAATGGGAAATAGTACCTTCCATTTTCTCTTCGATAGAACGAATTTTCTTTAATATTTCATTTTTTTTAATATAGCAATAAGAATAATGCTAAATTGCATGATATTGATATCCATTGAAATATATTACATACTCATACGTACGAAATGCAAAAATGATTTGTCTCTTCGATATTTGACACCGAATAGGGAAATATATATAATCAACTCCAAGAAGAAATGGAATGAAGAACCATGGCCTATAGTGTTTCTGGATATATTCATACATTCGAAAAATCCTTTTCAATTTGCTTCGTTTTTCTTTCCATAGGGAGAGAAGTCGACGGGGAACATCAGAAAATTTGTAAACGAAGTCTTTTTCAAAAGAAACTCTTTATTTCTCTTTTTTTTTCAGATAAAAATGATGCTTACGACCAGGAGTTCATGCGAAATGCTCTAAAAAACAGGTTTCTAAGACTCATTGTTCAACTCGTTTATTTTTCCGGAAAGTAAGGGCATCTCGTGTATCATCAACCTCTCGTTTTTGAAAGACTCGTTCCTTATGAAAGAGTAAAATAAGTTGGTCGTTTGCTTAACAACGGAATTTCGTTTTTTTTCCTTCAGTTGATGCTTGTGCAGCTATTAAATACGTTTTTGTAAGTGCTGTTATTGCTGTTATATATTTTATTCTCATTCTAACTTTTTTGTGTGTCTAAGAGAGAGAATGAAAAAACAAAGAACTCTCTTTGGAATGTCGCGTAAGGTGTAATTTGAATTTTTCTGAACTTTAAAAAAAAATAGAGTGAGTACATTATATAGAGTGAATGATGCTTAACGTCTATGATTATGAGATACTTTATTTAAATATGCATTTAATAAATATTTACCATTATTTCGGATATTTTTTGTCAAACTATTTTTTTATTGATTATATTCGAATTCTTTTTTTTAGTATTAAATTGTTCGCCCATCGATTTTTTTTATTTCATATTTATAAGACTCTTATTTAAATTGATTTATAATTATATCTGTAGAAGATGGGATTTGGTTATTATACTTTTTTAATCCTTGATATAATGCATAGCTAAAATTTATGTTTATTTTCTCCAAAAAAATTTACAAATTCCATTGATCAATTAATTATAAAAATTTGTATTTCAACTATGATATATCTTTTCATCTATCTTTTTGGCAATAAAATAAAGCAAATTTGACATTTCAGGATTCTAAAACTATAAGTATCAACACATTTCTATAAATAATTTTTTACTACACTTATTAAAGATTCCTCGTTTAAAAGAATTTTTATCATTTTAACCCTTAATAACCTAGAGTTTCAATTTTGATATCAATCTTTTAAACCGAATGTTCACATTACTATTAGTTTTTTTATAGGTTGGCTGTACGGATTTTACTGTTGTATAATATTCTTTCCAACGAAATTTTAAAAAAAATCAAATGCCATTATTGTTTTATTTTCAAGCAAACACAGTAATATTAAAAATAAATCACTTTCGTAAATCAGGCTACTAAGGGTTAAGAACAAAAGGACATTTAAAGAAAAAAAGAAAGAATTCCTCATGGTTGAAGATTCCTCACTGTTGTTTCTAATTCATAGAAGATTTCTTTGTGCATCCAAATTGCATTTTGCACAATATCTTAGTCATTTTTTATTGTTAATTCTCTGCGGAAATGGAAAACTAAGATACTCTATTCAATAAAACTTTCATTCTTCATAGGGTCTCTCTCACTAAGGGAAACCTTTGAAATAAAGGCAGAAAACTTCTAGAATGGTGGTTGATTCTCTCTTCTTGTGTGTAAATAGAAATGTTAGAAGTCGGCACCTTCTACCGATGAAAGAACGTGCTTCCAGTGAGTTGTACTTTCTTCTTGTGTACAGCCGACCACCCCGCCACCACTGAATGTAGCAGTATCGACAGGATTTGTAATGGCCGACTGAGAACTCGGAAGGGTTGTGCCGTGACCAATGATGACTATTTAGGCTTAGCCTTTGCTTCCAACAGCAATGCTGCCAGGGAGGTCTGATAAATCAGATAAATCCGTGTGTCTTAATGCTAAGTTGGAGTTACCATTTACGGTTCTTTATATGGTATTTATTTTGAATAACTAAGCACTTTTTGTCTTATTTCAGCCTTGCAAGGCAATAAAATTTAGTATTTTAAGCCTTTTCATTTTTTTTTTCAGAAAACCGTTAAGCTTTTAGAAAGTTTGAAATTTAAAAATTCATTATTCCTTCGCACAATTATAATATTCAGAAAGGATCAAGAAATATGTTTCAAATAACGTAAATGCACTTGAAGGGAAAAATTCACATCATGCATTGAAGGTAAAATAATAATAATAAATTAAAGGCTTAAGCGATTCGAAGGATTTCATGCCCTGTTAATGGCTCATTAAACGAAATTAATGTCCATTTATTTATTTTAGTAATAAAGATTAGGAAAATAAATTGGTTAAGATTTCAGTTCTAGCAATTTTAAAATTAGCAAACAATTTTTTATTTATCTTCCTGGAGGAAATCTCAAATATTTCGTGTGACAAGAGGATTTGTTTGAGAGCTAAATCAAACTAAATATAAGGAAGTAAATTATTTTTAAATAAATGAATCAAATACAGACTTTCTTTTATTTAAGTTAATCATCTTAACAAAGATTACATTTTTTTTTTTTTTTTGTTCTTGGCTCTCAAGATTCACCAAGATTATGTATGATAAGAGAAAATTATTTATATGTAGAATATACGAAAAAGTTTTGCATTAAAGAATTTTGCAGAGTTTCAGCATTACATCGTGAAATTTTTGCTTATATATTACAAATTAAAATTTCTTTAATAATTTTCTATAAACAATTGTTTTATAATATATATATATATTTAATTCTGCATTTATTACAATGCATACTAAAAATGTGTGAAATAAAAATTAGAATTTTTTAATTTATTCTTCTAATCTTTTTACCTGATCAATGTTTAGAAAAGAATTATCATTCAAATTATTACCCAATAATTCAGCACTAATTTGAAGAATATTGCAATCCTAACTGTGAGTTTTATATAACTCGTTAGTTAGATCTGCGATGAATTCATCTGGAAATTATCTATTATTCTAGGTCGCCTGTAAATACATTAGCATTGTAATATGTTTGACATCGTCTAATGTTCAACATTCACGCATTGCCTGTTTGATTTATGAGCAATTATGTGGTGAGAATTTGTGTGATCCATCAATTAAAATATTGGGCTTTATGTCTTAATCTCGTTTCATATCCGTACGATAGATATCTAATGCATCGTTTCTGGATATTACTTAAAGGCAATTTGGATAAACTTTAATTTTCGGCACTTAGTTGAAATCATTCATTTTTAATATGGTAATTTAGTGGCAAAATAATTCAAATAAGCTTGGATCGTCACAAGTAATTTATAAATAAAAATACAGACTTCATGGCACAGAGATAGAAAAGGACAGAACGCATTCTCATCCCCCCCATATCTGCCGCTGCACGGTTTCTTGAGCATGTTATGGGAATTTTACTTAAGTTTAAAAAATATATATTTACAGTAAGAAAAATCATCAGTATTGATGGTACCAAGGAATCTGACATATGTCCTGAGTTCGAGTCCCGGTTTGTGCATGGTTGTTCTTCATTTGTTCTATCTTAGAGATGTTTGAATTTGTGAATGTAAAAATGGTCTATGCAATCGAATGTGATGCGTGAATGGCTAAGAGTGTAATGTTTACAATCTGAAATCTTAATTTTTAATATTCGGATTTGTTATGAAATTCATTTTAGAGTTCATATTAATAAATGTATTCATGGAAAATATCACAAATACTTAATTAGTTTAAATTCAATTTTAATCTATTTTCAAAATAAATTATAATTGCTTTTTTATTTATCTCTTTTAGAAATAAAAATTAAATTAACTAAACTTCTAAAACAAGAAATTTATCTGAATTTCAAATTTCCAAAGAATTTTTGAATAAGATCAGTCTACTTTCATCCTAATATTATTAGAAGGGGGGATTAGGTTTCCCAAAAATTAGGATGCGGATAAGTTTATATAAATACTTATCAAACTTTAATTTTCTTAAAAATATCTGTACTCGTAATCATCATACATCATGAATTTAAATAAAATTAAAATTATTGCACAGTTTTAAAACTAAAATTTCTGCTAAATTTCAAATTTCGGTGCTTTTGGCACATTAAATTTATGCATTCTGATAAGAAGAGAATCATTATTAATGTGCATCTCCACGTCTTAAGTTTTGCTTGCAGTAATAATTTTTGTTTCATTAATATTTACATATTTTTTATCTTTATATTTCATAAATGTTTTTATTACATATGTTTCTGAAACGATGTCATGAGGCTGTGAGATCGTATAGCAATTTCATTTTTTTGGGGGGGATAGCCTGGTTGGTAGAGCGTTGGACTCGTAATCCTTAAGCTGCGAGTTCGAAATACATCGGGCAAAAAGATTCCCCGAGTGTTTGGCGGCTGGCGCTTGTAAAATCTGTCGTGGTCGCAAAGTTTTCCGTGTCAAGAGTAATAACACTGGGGGAACTGGGTCAGAGGTGATCGTTCCAGGTCTAAATTGCGATTTGCGATGAATGAATGAGTATGCATAAATGAAATCCGCCCCCTAAAAAGGGTTGTGACGTGTGTGTAGCTTAGCCCTAGATGGCACTACTTGTAAAACAAAGAGACGCATATCTTTGGCGTAAAATCTGCTGATCGTATCAGCGGTGACTTGTCCATGGCAAGTGCCATAAGTAACAACAGCAACAATTTCTATATTTACTAAACGATGCAAATAGTTTTAATTGTATTAATTTTGAAAAATTCTTACTATATTTATACTCTATTTAATTATTATTCGAAGGATAAAATAAATATGAGTAAATGACTAAGCATTTCTAGATTTCTGCAGATGACATCACAAAATATGAACCTGTGTGTTCCGTAAACATGCATTTTGCGGAATAACTTTTATCCGGAATTCATACTTTTTGCCATATAAGTCAGTTTCTACTGCACTGAATTATATGGGGGATCTCATATCAGACACTGCGATCACTGCTGATTTATTGCTAAATAAGAATTGGTTGGTTTATTTCTGGATTTTTATGGCGCTAAAGTCACAATTATCTATGCTGCGCCTGAACACATGGTATGAAGATATTACCACGCGATTAAATATTATGTTTTCTCCAGGATAAAAATGGATAAAAAAACATTTGTTAAAAGAAGCGTTTATCAAAAGGTATTTTCTTAATAATATATAAAGCTTACAAAGGTATAACTAGATAAGAGACTGTCTACTGTATTGAATTATGTAAAAAAATCTTTTATCTGGCACTAACCAGTCCTATTTTTATTTTGCTGCAGATTGATTGAAGGGAAAAAACCTTCTATTGCTAAATTATGCGGAAGATCTTTAATCTGGCTCGGCAATGTATTATTATTTTCCTTTTATTACCAGATAACAATACTAGCAAAAAATAAGAGAATATACAAAAAAATAATGTCTGCTATATTTCTGGTCATTGATTAGACATTAGTACTGTTAAAGGCTTATCTCATGAGTATTATGAGCAATAATACGATATAAATTGGTCACCTAGATCTTAGGAAATAAGCTTCGAAATTTCTTTGACATATGATTGGATAGCCAATCAATAGCCATTTTGAAATAGGAATATCATTGGTTTGAAAACTGATGCCATTAAATATATTATGTGTATATAGAACTTGATTAATGTGGCCAATGTCTTGCCATAGAGGTAGCAAGTCTTCTCGATGATATGAGTTTGCTTTGTTCATGTCCCGGGTTGTTCTTCTGTATTCTCTCTGACAAGTGTGTGAATGTGCTCCACCCTCTGTAAAAAGAGGCTGTGCAAGCGAATAAGAAAAAAAAAGTACTGCAAAATGCGTACTCTCAGCTCTGGTTGCTCCTATTACATAAAAAGAGACGCTGTTTAGGCTATCTAAGACTGCCTCAGTGACCTTGTCCATTGTAACTACTATAATAAACAACAACAACAGCAGGTTAATGTTAGAATTGGGATTGGTTCAATAGTTCTACCATTTTTGATGAGCAGTAGTTATATTGTTAACTCATATTCGAGTAGACGTACAGACAGATTTCCTCCGAACGAATTTTGCACAAATTAGATATAAATCTACAAATTTAGTGTAAACACAGCATAGGAAACTCCCTTCATCTATCTCAAAGCATTTTTCTGTTGTCTTTGTCACAGATAGACAAGCATCTTCTAAAAGTGTATTTTTCGAAATTAGGGTGGTCTGAAACTTCGAAATAATTCGAATTTTTTGACGATTATTATATTTTCTCTATACTGCATATACGTGAAAGGGGAAAATCCCCTCTACTGTCAATAGTTGATTAAATATCAAGTTAATTACTATGAAAACGTTCTTTTTTGCCGACGTTTTGGTACAAGGGTAGCGAGTTTTCCCCATCATTTGGGTATCCTGGGTTCATGTCCCGGTTCGGACAGATTGTTCTTCATTTTTTTCTGTCTGTGAGATGTATGAATGTGCCCCGCCCAGTAAAAATTGGGGCTGGAAAAGAGAATGTGATACGCGAGTAGCTAAGACGTACTCTTAGTTCTAGTCGGCGCTACTAATTCAAGAGACAAACCCTCGGCATAAAATTGTTGACCGCGAGCTTGTCAGTGGCAATTGCTATTAGAAACAACAACAACAATTTTTTTGTTCTATGGATTTTGTTCTGTTCTTCTCTGTTTCATTTACAGAATTTTTAAATTTTATTTTTTAATAAATATTGTTTATCCCAGCTGCAACAGTGATTAAATACCCATAGCCTTTAGTTATTTTTTAAGCCTAATAAAATCGGCGATATTTTTGTGTACGATTTAAGATTCAAGATGGCCGGCGTACTGGTATAGGGGTAGAATGTCTTCCCCGTGATCTGGGTGTCCCGAATTCGGGTATCGGTTTGGCCATGATTGCTCGTTTGTTTTCTATCTGTAAGATGTGTGAATGTGCCCCTCTGTAAAAGAGGTCTATACAAAAGAATGTGCTGGATGAGTTGCTATGTCGTGCACTTAGCCCTAGTTGGCACTACTTCAAAAACAAGAGACGCTTATTCGGTTTAAAATCTCTAATGGCTGTCAACGCGCTTATCCATGGCAAGTTCCATTAGAAGCAAGACAAATCCAAACATTAAAAATCCAACAACAACAAATCCAAACATTAAAACAAGGGAAATCCAAACTTAAGATGAGAAATTCAAACCATTTAATAATAACCAAATAAAGAGATATTCAATCGAGTATTTTCAGTCGAATAAATAACACATAATCTGCAATTGAAGCTCCAGCTTTTACTTAGAAATTACTATCACAAATATAAGAACAATAAAAATAAATTATAATTTAGACTATACGCACAAAATTTAGAACATCTTCCTGCATCAAAATATAGTCCCCAACACTTGTAACGGAGCAAAGATTAAAGTTAGCAATTATGCTGATTAGATTTGAGTGATGATAAAATGAAGCGTAGCTCTTGAGATCCAATGAATCACTCCGGATTAATATAAACACACTTCCGAGTAACCAATTGGCTGATTCTATTAGATTAACCATCAATTCTATTTATAAAGTAATCTCCCTCCGCTTCTGAGACTTGATGTGAAGTAGAAGTGATTAGTTAAGTAATTCCAGCAATCCGTAGAGGAAAACCCATGCAGTCGCTTTGTCCTCGGGGAGTCGGAGTTCCGTAAAACTTTGAAAGGATGATGATTTTGTTTCGGAATATCCGTTAATCTTCTTACAAGATGAACCAGTAAGGTTTGTATTTGAAACATAACATGCTTATGTTAAGTGCAAGTTTGCTGGTTGCAATGTACACTTTCTTCATATTGAGAATAAGCACTGATTTAAAGAGATTTCTTGATAAAAGTATGGCTTTATTGAGAAAAAAATGGATTATTAATTGATAATTTAGAATACAATTCTCAGCCAATCACCATTTTTCTTCCTAGTAAGAAGTTAATTCTATGTTGAATTGAAGATAAAACGTCAAAGAATATCTATGGGTTGGTCTAGGTCGGTATACGTATTCTCATAAGCATGGAAACTCTGATGAATTATTCCGTGGTATTAAGATGATTATTCATTACTCAAAATGGGGGGAGCAGCTGGAAGGAAAAGGGAAAACATGGCTGGTAGGGTAATAGGTTAGTATTAGTAATAGTACAAATAATGAAAAGTGATTTTCAAACAAATTATAATTATTCAAACACAATAATCAGTTTAGATAAATTAATAATTGCTCAGTAATTTCTAATAAGCAAGCTAAGATCGGATAATTCATATGTGTTATACTTTGAAGGAACCCCTAAACATCTCACAATTTTATAGATTCTTGTTTAAATTGAAACACCAATAAATTACCCACAAAAGAGGATTCTGCTTAATTAAATAGTAGGAAAAAAAAGCTGTTAAAAGATAGTGGGACAGTAGGAAAAATAAAGAGAATTGCTAATTTTCTTCTAAAGAGCAACAATTTAAAGTATACTAAGAAATGGATCTCTCAGCAGATATTTTCACAATATTATATCATTTTCACTTTCTGAAACTATAAAATAGATGAATTAATTGGTTATGAATTTTATGTATTTATTAGCAACCTGTTTCTATAAAATAAGTTTTTCAAATTTCTAATAAATGGAGATCGCCATTCTGAAATTAAATTTGCTAAATATAGTAAATAAATTGAAGCTTCAATTAGTAATATTTTTATGAGTAACTTTAAATCACTTCAAAGGCAGAATGTATATAAACACTATGTAAAAAGACAGCTAAATTACAGCTAAATAATTAATTCGATTGTTTCACCCCTTGAAGGGAAAAAAAGAACCTATTCATTACCTTTAAGATTCAAAAAAAAAGTTCATTAGTGCGAAGTATTTCTTTTCTACCCTAGCACTAATTTTCCTGAAGTAAAAAAAAAATTCATTCAGAAAATATTTAATTCTTTTCTGTATATTGTAACAGTAATAGAATTTTTTAAACTATCAAATCTTCTATTACCGGGAGTACAAAAAAATTTAATAGACTTATTAGAAATAAATGGCACAGCCTTTTTTCTGACGGCAGCTGTTATTCACGATAACTATCTTTATTTTCAAATATCTTTGTGGACTTCATGGGTGTAAAAATAACAATCGCATATAATATTTTTAATAAATGTTGATAACTTTCGTTATTGTTTTGTCATTGTAATTTTTTTTTTAAAAATGTATTTCACAGAAACATTTGACATATTTCAATTAATTTTGAAATGTGAGAATTGAACTGATTGTTTCTTTCAAAAGATTGATTATTTAACTAACGAAATTTATAAGTCGAAATATTTTTTTAGTAAATAATATAAATGTAGTAAGACAATTTAACTTCTGTAAATAACTATATAACTATTAAATATTTAGTCTCCGTATATTTTGTTTTAATAAAAGTATTATTTGAAAATAATTCTTCAAAAATAAATATACTATTATAAAATAGAAATATCATTATTATATAAGTAATACATCGATTCTCATTCATAAAAAATTCCAATTCTACTCCGTATATCAATTTTAATTATATCCTTATTCTAATTTTTTCCTACCTTTTAACGAATTATTAAATTTTAATTATTTTCAGTTAAAAATTTATTTTATGTTTTCATTTGAATTATTTTAAAATTGTTATTTTATACCCTTTTTATAAAATTTCTCCTACATAAAGTATTCTATTAATACATAAAAAAAAATTCTAAAAAGTTGTTAGTAGATATCAAAAAGAACAAGAATTTAAATAGATCAAGGTTGAGAATCTCAGAAAGCACAAGCAGATTCTAATTTCATGGGGCATTGTACATACACACAATGCCCTCATATGAGCAAATTATAGTTGTCACCTCACAATAGGAATCGCAACAGAGGTATTTTTCTGTTAATATTTGGGAGTAATCATCAGGTATTATGTGTTAGGGTCAAGATTGCTCCTTGAATACTTGAATGAATAAACGTATCTTGCTTTTCTGCCGTATATCATCCTTCAAATACTGCAAAACATATTTGCTGTGAGACACGTGGTTCATGTTGGATGGAGCCTAAGTACAATTATAATGTGGTGTGCGAAAGTAACTTTTTTATTGTATCTTATGACACTTCACAAGTCCGCTGACAGTTATTTCTGGTAGCAATTTTGGAAGGGGAGCGTCTACTGTTTTTCCATTAACGTCAATTAGGTCCAAGAGTGCGAATTAGATACTCATACGTCACAGCCCTTTTTCCGAAGTAGACTTCATTCACTCATCCCCAGATCGTAATTAAATCTGAATACGAGAAACTTATAATTAAATCTCTATAATTCTATAATTAAATCTCTATAATTAAATCTGATACCTATGAAACAATACCCTTAGAGGTATTACTCTTGATTATGGAAGACTTTGGGACGACGACAGTTTCATACGCGCATAAGTCACATGAAGAGTCTTACGCCGTCGGGGTTCAATCTCACAATCTAAGGAATACGAGTCCAAAACCCTACCAACCAGGTTACCCCCGTGTGTAAAAGTAATTTTATATACCCCATAGTGTTATTTCTTGGCCTCCAGGTTCGACGGACTAAAATCCGTGCAACTGTTTCCTTTTTCATTACTTTAAATAAATAAATTATGTGACATAAATAACGTTAAGGAAGAATGTTCCATGCACTCCAAATTTGTTTGAAAGCACTCCAATATTTATAAAATTTACTCTAACCCTTTTGAAACAAAAGTTGGGATTAAACATGAAATTTGAGTCCGAAATATTAAAATTAACAAATATAATAAATTAAAACAATTATAATAAATTAATATAATTTTTTAAAAAAAATGTTTAAGCAGTTTTGTTTTATTATATTAGTTAATTATGATATTGCATACTGAAACTTCAATAATAATCCCAATTTTTGTTTCAAAAGGGTTAGAATAAGTAATAACATTAATTGGAGTGTTTTCGAAGAAATTTGGAGCGCATGGAACATTCTTCCTTAACGTTATTTATCGCTATTAAATATTATATTAACCCCAGTAACTCATAAATAAATTAACATAATGTTTTAAAATTTTGTGTGTATTCTTCTATAGTTTTATTCTTAATGCATGTAAAATTTCAAATTGCTAAGGTGAACATTGCAAAAAGTCATTTTAAAGATCCCTGGCCGCCTTAAAGAAGAGAAAACTGTTTTTAAATTTTAGAAAAGTAAAAAAAAAAGTATCCTTTGTTGCGGAGTTGCCTGCAATACTTTTTTGCACGTTACCTTCCATATTTAAATGTAACAAAATCGTTTACATAGGATATTTATCCAAAGCGTTTCGGTGAATTTTCTTATATGTCCCAGAAAGTAAAAAATAGGAAATAGAGGAATATCAAATTATAAAATGCCAGACATATACGTTTTCAAGGAATTTCTATGAATTCCCATTTTGCATTCCCGACCTTCGTCCCTGCAAATACTTTTTCACAGTATTAAAGTAGAATTCAAAAATTTCACATACAATTTGTTTCAATAAAAGTTACATTATCTGCTTTATTCCATTTCTCAAATGTCTTTGGAAAGTGAAATCAATAAGAAAAAAATAAAGATTTTATTCAAAGGCAAATTCTTATAACAATGTAAAACTAATAGATAGAAAATGTACTTTTTTTAATTCATTAAATAAATTCTGTGTAGCGCTTTCAAAAATTGACAGCAAAATTATGAGATTTTTTTATAAATGGATTTTAATATTTTAGAGTTAAATCATTCTAATTTAAGAACATTTCTAAATTTAAGAGCTTTTGATTTAGATTCAAAAACTGTATTGTACTCACGTTGATTAAATAAAATCCTAAATTAAAGTTAAAAATATAAGACCTTATAAACTAAAAATTTGAACTCAATTGTGAAAATATATTATAACGAAATGAGCAGTTTTGGAATTAAAATGAACGGTTTCCACTGACAATTTTTAAATTAAAAAACAACAACTCTCAATTAGTATTTACGGAAAAGACAATTATTTAGCGATTTGACTATAACATCTATGACTTAACTGACAAGATTTATATAATCACACAAACAAGAAATTCAAGATAAACTATATTATCAATATTATGTTTGTAATGAAGAATTGCATTTATTTACTTTTAAATTGTCTTTGCCAATTAATGGGTTCGATAGGATTAATGGTCACTAAAATTCCAATCCAATATTTTATGTAACGAATTCTTCATAAATTCCTTAGAAAATTATTTCAAATTTTGATGGACGAATAGTTCATAATATTCTAAAATATATCAACCATTCTCCTTATTATTTTTCCATTCTTAATTTTCTATCTGTATTTTTCTATATTTATAATATTACTGGAAATAACAGCAGTATTTAAAAATGACCATTCTTTAAAATAATTTTATCGTCACTGAAATTTAAAAATTATTCTTATATATTAAACTTAAAAAGTATATTAAAATGCTTTAAATAGTATATTAAAGCTATACTTTAAATAGAAACATGTTTAATAAAGGGAAATATTAAGTTGTGACTTTATTCATTATCAAAAATGGAAAAGAAATTGGGTAAGGTCATGCCTCTATGGTATGACATAGGTGGATGATAGTATATATGTTAAAATTTTACTAATTATACTGTGGACGAAATCTATCTTGGTAATATCAATTTAATAGAATTAAATTTCAATAATAATTAACTTAACGAACTCCATATGTGTTCATTTCTTTGTTCAACAGTTTATTCAGTAATTTTAAAGTATAAATATTTCTTATATAAAGTGGTATATGTACCGATTGAAGGTCGCGATACGAACCTGCGACGCTAGGGCCAGGAGCCGAGTAACATGACCATAATACAAAAGTCGACTTCGGTATCATAGATGTTACCTGGCTTATGAAACTAGCGTCCCATATATCAAGTGAATCAACTTAAATTTAAAAATATATATAAATGAATATGCATTATTTCATGTAGATAAATATTATATATTTAATATGCATGAGAAGAAAATTAGTGTTTCGCATAGTAAGATAATTTTAACTCAGCTTTTAAATTTTGTTAACTGTTTTTCAGACGAACCTGGAAACAATTTTAAGCATTTAGTTTCAATATTAAAAGATATATTTAGTACCTAAAAGAATTAAACGTTTATAACAAAACCAAATCTTATGTGAAATTCTTGCAATCATGGGAATTGAGAAATGTCAATTAATTATATATTATTCAAAAAAAATTATCTATGTACACCTACACATCTTTTTCAACAGAATATTATTACTTGTGTGTCTTTTATCGTTTTTTTTTTCTTTAAAAATATTTTTACTAAGTGCTTTCATTTATGTGTAGCCTTTGCAATAAAAATTTAACCAAGATATATTTCTTACATGCTCATTAAACACAGGGTTTATTCCTCCAGATTTGTTTTAAACTTTGCGATAAATAACAGAATCCAACAATTTTTAAACCCTTGTTTTTAAATTTGAAATCGTTTTTAAAATTAAAATACAAGAAATCATTTTCATTTGAATATCTTTTATTTCGCCAATTAGGTATTTTAAATAAAAACAAGAAAAATGCAGACGATATTTTTAATGACAAATTGCTGCTTTTGATAAGCGAGACAGAATTACTCCACGAGCATTATATTTAGCGAGAAAACAAAGTAATTTTTTATTTTATTTCAGCAGATAGTCATTGCATTTATTTTTAACTTGTAGTATTTGTAAAAATAAAGGTAGGAGTATTTTTTGCTACTTATTGCAGTTTATACGTTTGCTTCAACCTCTGTATAAAATTTATATGGATGTTGTTTATGTTATCCACTTCTTTCAATATCGGTAATCAATTTTTTTAAAAAATGTTTTATAAAAAAATTATTTTTTTTATTTATTGCTATTTATTCTCATGGGAAATTAGTAAAATTTTCATTTTCAGAATATTTTGATATATTAATGGTTTTAAATGCAAGCATTCTAAAGAATTTTGAAAACTCATTGGCAATGCATGAAATGACAAACATTTCACATATTTATTCTAAGAAACTCATGCGGCAAATTGCCAAAAATGAAATATAATTTCAATGCTTTGTTCCAAAATTAAATTAATGAAATTTAAATTAAAGTTTTTCTATACAGTATTTAATATGATAATTAAAGCTAAATTGGAATTTATAGAGCTTAAATTTTGAAACAATTTATTTTAATATCCAGTTTTCTGTTACAAAGCAATATATGTTGTCGATAATAATGGTGCTTGCCATGGACAAGTCCATGGTTTATAGTAGCACCAACTTAGGGCCAAGAGTACGACTTAGCTACACACTCACCACATCTGCTTGCACAACCCCTTGTTACAGGGGAGCACAGTCACACATCTCACTGATAGCACACAGAAGAACAACCATGCCCGAACCGGGACTCGAACCCGGGACTCCCAGAACACGAGGAAGACGCGCTACCTCTGTGCCAGAAAGCCGACAAGCAATATATTACTTAAAATATCGATTTATATTTTCTTTTATCTTTTTGTAGAATAATCTTTTTACTGGAGACTATTTCTTTCTAATTTAAGTTACAGTTTAGAATAAAGGAGCTTCATTAAATATCAGTGTCCATGGATGTTTAAAACTTTTTATCTTACGAAGAAAACATGAAATGCAGCAAAATATATAAAAGAGATAATATAAACAAATATTTGTTTATAAAATACTAAAATAACAGATTCTTTTTATCTGTTGCTACTGCAGTAAAACACTACTCACCAGGCAAAATGTCTGACATAACTAGAGAAACTTGATACAAAACAGTTTTCAGAAAACTATATACGGTCTCTTAGATTCATGTTTAAACGCTCCGTCAAATATACGAACAGATAAACATAGATAAACTCGGATATAAACGTCGGATATAAAAGAAATAAGCTTAGTTCTTTGCAACAACTATTTACTCAGAATTGCTTACATGATCTTATAAAAAAATAACAAAAGTTTCAGCAGCTTCTGTTGATTATTTTATCCAAAGAAATTTTAGTTTCACAAAAGAAAAAAAAATTAACAGCCATTGTGCTGAAATACATTTTATTTACTTAATAACGTGTATATTTTCACCTAAACAAAGCTACAAGTATTTAGAAATATCAGTTATTTTACTGATTTTTAAATCTAGATATGAATTCCCGAAAAGTGAACCGTATAGAGATGTCAACCATTAAACACAGCATTTTTATAAAAATAATATATACAGTTAAAAGTATAAACTAGTTTAAAATCAAGAAAAATAAAGTTTATTATGAAATTATGACGAAGATATTATATTCTTAAGTGGGGGAAAATTTCTTCTGTATAAATTTTTTTAAATATGCTGTTTGGAAATCTGTTTCTCATTAATTCCTACGTGGTAAATATTTCGGAAAATATTTTTAGGATATTGATGAGAACTTTTCCAAAATGGTTGTTTTTGTCCAATCTATAGTATAAATTAGAATCTTATCTTCCATTCATATTTACCTATTAGTCTTTTAATTTAAGCATTTCGTGACTTTTAGTTAAACTATTATTATTTCTTTAAAATGGGAATATTTCGAAATATTTCAAAGTCATTAATTTTTTTTTCTCAAATGTTTGGTATAAATTCTATTCCAATGTTTGGTATAAATTCTATTTTTTCTAATTCCAATGTTTGGTATAAATTCTATTTTTTAACTTGTTAAAAACTGTTTATAATTTAAAAGTTAAAGCTTATAATTTAAAATTACCTCTGAAATTCTTAGTTTAATTGCCCATTTTATTAAAAACTCATATATTTTAATAAAATACAAGGTATCTTTATGCTTTTTTAAAAAGTTATTTAAATTCTTAGGAACATTTTTAAAAAGAAATCTCCGTTCTTTTCACTAAGAAACATGTCCGAACACGATTTATTTTCATTTTTCTATTCTAATCACAGATAAAATGTGCCATGGAACGTTTCCTTTTTTGACGTTTGCTGGCTAATCGGCAAATCATAAATCAACGTCGAGAAGAAATGGAATGAAGAACCAGGACTTACAATGTTTCTGGGAACATCCATCAATCCCCGCAAATGTACTTCTTTCTAAAGAGACGAGAAATCAAAGACAAATAGAAAAATATTTGCAAGCGAAGCTGTTTTGTGAAAAAGGCTTTATCCCTCTTTACTCAAATAAAAATGGAGTTTAAGGCTAAGAATTTATGCATAATGTGCAGAAAAAATGGTGCTTAAGAATCATTGTTCACGTTTTCAGAACGTAATGACATGCCATGTAGAATTCCTGCCCTTTAGCCCTCAAATACAGGTCATGATTAAAAAATGGAATGAAACGGTCGTTTGCTTAACAATGGAAACTTTTTCCTCTTATCTATTCTGTACTTTTCTTTTTATTATGTTTTTTTATTTAACCTTTTTCATTTTTAAAAACTTTTTTATGTTGCATAAGATAATGGAAATTCTACACCATTCTACTTAAACTCAAGGTATCATTTAAAAGAAGTTTATAGCTCTTCTAAATGTTAAAATAAATACTGGACGTTTTAAAAATAAAGAATAATACTATATTAAGGATTCAGTGTTTAAAATATACTAAAATGGCCATTTACTTTAAATGAAAACAATTTTTACGATAAAAAGTGATTTCTTTTTAGAAGACTATTATTTTACTCAATTTGGGCGATCTATAATTTTTTATTTCAGTCATAATAATAATAATTTTTTAAAGTAATATTTTTTAATAAATAAAAATTTATACATTTACACTTGATTTTTTGACTATTTTTATTTGCAAGTTAGATTTTATTGATACTGTATTATCATTACTACATTAGAACATTCTACTTGCAAATTGACTGATTTCTTTAGATTTCTTCATGGGAAAAATAGTTCAAAATGCTTTATAGGTAGATCTCGAACATTTGAAGTGGGCTTATTGATTTTAGTTTGATTTAATTCATTTAGTATCTCCTTTTGAAATATTGCTCCATTTTGAAATGGCATGAGCCAGTAAGCTAATTTTTGATTTCAGATATGTCTTATGATTTGGAATCACGATCAGATAACGAAAAAAAGCACTCCCATCCCCATTTAGTTAAAAGTTTTTTTGTTGTTGTTGGACTTCAAATTTAATGTGCAGAAAGAATGCCCAATTTAATCCTTAACATGAAGGTTTCAAAATCTCCAAACTATATTTTGGATAATTTTGTTTTTCACATTCAAATTGATCGTCCACGGCAATTTGCCATAAGTGACAACAACAACGAGGATATATATTTTAATCTTTAAGTCATGGATAAAATAATTTTTAAGAAGTAATATCTACGTAAGTTGTAATAGGAAACACTGAAAATTAGCGAACTTTTTAAAATTAGTTCAAATTATAATTCTAATTAAATTTTATGGAAGGTCGCTAATGACTTACTCTGTAGAAGGACATCAGATACACATATTAATCTTTATTATTAGTGAATTTCTCGTGATAGGTTTAAAGTTTTGTAGATTATGACGTACAGGATTATATTAGTTTAAATAAAGAAAGGAAAAGATAGTTTAAAATGTTGTAACATTTACAACAAGCAATTGAGTCTTTACTTTCAATAGGTATCGAAGAAAATTTCATTGCTATATTGTACGTTAAATGTAAAAGAAGATCATGTAAAAAATTATATTGTTAAAGATTTTTATAAACAGAAATAAATCAGTGAAAAATCTACGAAAATTGTTGCATATATATATGTTTAGTTAATTATGAGTAAAGGAAAATAACGATAGAATAAAATATTCTAACGGTATATTTCTATTTACACGATTAATCTGTCCGTCATATAATGTGTAAATTAAAGAATTAAAAATATTTTACTTAAATCTCGTTCCTTAGTCCAAGCTATTTTCTAGTTAAGGCAAATTATTTACATATTCTTTTCAATTACGGTTTCTTCCTTATCCGTTAACGTAATTTTAATTCTCAAAAATAAGTTTATATCATTGTTCTGTGCCTTTCAACATTTTTAGCATATTATATTTAGTTAGAAAAGTGTAATTGTGATATTCATACTTGCTTATAATTATTCATATACAGAATATGATAATAATAAAATTCCTGTACAGAAAGGCACATGCATGAAGGATAAGAAAATATAAAGACATTAACACAATTCCGATGAATATATATGAAATACTTTAAATACAAGTTGGTGAAAATACAGTAAACATCCAAAATACATAAATATTCAAGAAAAAAATGTTTCAAACGGTTTCATGTCTCTTTAAATATTTATAAAACTAAAATAATCTTTATTAAACTTGTACATTTCAAATAAGAGTATTTACTTTTACATTTTCGTTATCTAACTTTAGAAATAAATTCAATAATTATTCGACGGAAAAGTGAAACTGTTAAAATATCGCATCTAAAAACTTTAGAATTCACAAAAGGAATTTCTAAGCACCATTTTCCGAAATCAAATTTTTTAAAGGTGAATATACTTCTTTAAAATGTGAATTTAGTAAATTACTACATATTATTGCATTTTTTAAAAGAAATTCGTAAAGCACATATTTCTGTTCATTTAAGTCTCTTGAGAATTCCAGAATGCGTCATTTGGAGAGTTTGAATAAAATTCTTCAGAAAACTATTGAACTTAGTACAACGTTTGAAATGCAATGATTTTAATGTAATGATATGTATTATGCAAAAAATGTGCGTGCATTTATCACTATATTTACTTTTTAAAAAGAATCTATATAATTATGTCAAGCCACTTGAAACCTAAAATTAGATTCAATTTTCATAAAAAATATTCTAATATTGAATTATTAAATAGTATTCAATTAATTATGTGGCTCAGTTTATAACAGAAAATTGCCATCCATATTATATTTGTATGTGAATAAGAATATATACATAATGATTTAAACCATTCGATATTTATATCAACAAGAGATACCTTAATTTATAAAACGCTTTGGCCGGTGTCCTGACATTGGGGTAGAGCGTCTTCCCCGAGAGCTGGGATTCCCGGTGTTAGAGTCCCGGTTCAGGCTCGAATACAGGACTCAAACACCCTGGTTGTTCTAAATGTAAGGTTTATGAATGTACCCATCCCCCCTGTAAAAAGAATCTGTGCAAGCTGTGAGTGAGTAGCTAATAGTTGGCTATACTTCAAAACAAGAGACGCTCCTTTCGGTTAAAAACTCACCGATGTCTCGGCGAAATTTTCCCATGGTAAGTGCTATTAATAACAACAACATAAAGTGCTTTAAATATGTAAATAGATGCTGCACTAAATATGTCATTATTGTATATTTTGCGTGCAAAAACTATTGTATTCTTTTTTGAAAGAAAATAAGATGTTGTTTCTATAATATAAAAAGTAACTTTAAAGTTAAATTGGTAATTAGTGGTCAGACTTATTTATTTATTTTAGTTTATTGCCCCTAATTATTATCTAAATAATGGTTACAAAATTCTACGAAGATTTCCAGCATATTACAATCATAATTACGATATATAATTACCTCAGAGACAAGAGAAATTAACCGGAAATCATCCGAAATACAGAGTCAAGTCGAAGAGCATAATATCCTATGTGCCATCCCATATTGTTCGGTATGCGGGGCATGTATCCTTGCCCCGTAAGCAGCAGTTGTCGAATGACAGGGATGCGCGTTATCCATCAATTAGGATATCATGCCTGATGTCCTAATCTCATTTCATGTCCCTCCGAAGGACAGTTAATGCGCCAGTTCTAGAGTTAGCAGAAAGGTAAAATTAAACTTGCTTGTCGATTAAAGGTAATTAGGTTGTGTTAATTACCGCTTCTCATCATGATTAGTAATTTGAACTAAGTTATAAATGAAATATTTTAAAAGAATGTTATGATTATGCATATATCTTAAAAATTGTTTTATAAGTTGGCTTTAGAATGGAAAATATCGTCTCTTAAATTATAAATAATTTGGCCGTAATTAGAAATTTAGAAGTATTTAGAGAAAACATTTTTGCTTTAGACTTCTTAAAGAAGAATGGTTAACTAAAAATAGTTAAAGCGTATTTTACATGGTCAGAAAATTATAAAAATATTTTCATATATGTATATATATAAGAATCGATATAAATTAACTCGAACTGCATCCTTTGTTAAATAAGAAAATTTGATTTTTGAGTTCATTAAAAGTTTAACAATTTGTGAATAATTAGTTTTGTTGTTGTTGTTGTTACTTATGGCACTTGACATGGATAAGTTCAGTGAGGCAGACAGCGATTTATGCTTAATCAGCGCCTCTTGTTTTGTAATAGCGCCAACTAGGGCCAAGAGTACGACTTTTGCTACTCACTCATCACGTTCCTTTTTACAGGGGGCACGTTCACACAACTTACAGATAGAACACAGAAGAACAACCATACCCGAAACCGAGACGCCCATATCACGGAGAAGACGTGCTATCTCTATGCCAGGATGCCAGCATAATCAGTTTTAAACTTCTGTAAGACAACCATAACTAAAAATGGCTTAGTAGTTGATTTTAAACATTTGAAAGAATTTGAAAAAAATTAAAATTTTGTCATTCTATTTTATAATAAATATTTTTAATGATTTTTTATGCAAATGTTTAAATCTTGTGGATCCTTATTGATTTATTTTACTTCAATAATGTAAATGTAATGAATGAATAACTTAAGTGAAATCTTACAAGATATATATTTCTACATATAAAGTATTTGAAATTTTTTGGTGAGGGGAGGACTTGCAGTGACGAAATATTATTGCGTTTTTCAATGTGTTCTATGCAAAAAAAAATTGATTGAATACATTTATTACTTCCTAAAAATGCTAACGTTTTCCAAATCATATCTACAACAGAATTTCTAAAAAATTCTGAGTAATTGTTTATGATTAATTTGAAACTTTCTAAAATATTAATTTTAATGCCATAATTTCAGATGATGAATTGGATTGCTTACAAAATATCTTCGGGGCAACTAGTTATACGTTTTAATTACTTTCTTTAATGTAAAAAAGATGTTTGAAAATTTCATAAAATTCTTTGCCTTGAAAATAAAAAAAAAATGTTTTGGAGAAACTTATTCAGATTTATTAGAACTTGTTGCAAAATATTTCCTAATGAAATTAGACATTGTTCACGCAAGTATAAGCACATTGCATCATTTCTTGAGACACTTTTTTTTTTTGCACCTTTGCACCTTTGTTTAGTCCATGCACCTTTTTTTTTGTTTTATTCTATAATCTATTGCTTTATTCTAAATGTTTAATTAAGGTTACATGTTCATTAATTGCATCGAATCATTGCTCATTTTTTGGAATAATAATTTATTTTCCGTTTTCTTTCTTAAAGAAGTGTCAAATGCATTCTTAAAGTCATTATTCAAGTGAAATGATATATTGGGAGATTGCTTCCATTTCTTTTACTTCTTGCCGTTTCTTCAGTGTAGTAAGCATTAAATATTTACATTATTTGATAAAGACTATTATTTTAATTGCAAGTCAGGATATTGTTCAGTATGCATGAACTAATATTTATTGTTGAATGCAATATAATAAAATAAATGAACTTATTTTGTCCTAAATAATGTAAAATGTTACGATAAGAGTACTATGCAAAGATAAGAACAAATGGATAATCTGCTTTACCCTAGAATATTTAAAGAATTTTCATTTTATTATAACTCCTAATCATCAAAAAAGAAGATGAAAACAAATGGATAATCTGCTTTACCCTAAAATATTTAAAGAATTTTCATTTTATTATAACTCCTAATCAACAAAAAATTGCATATATAACTATTCTGTCACTTTCTTAATATCATAGATAAAAGTTGTATATTTAATTGAAAAAAAAAACAGAATCGAAATTTAAGCAATTAAAATTTAATACAACTAATGGAATCAAAATGTAAAACAAAATTAATTAAATACATTTGTTTTACATACATATCGTTTTCTCATATATAATGATTCACAAATGGATTTTTCATAAATGAAAAATCCGTTTGTGAATATTTCAAGCCTTTCATTTACTTCATTAGTTTTTTCAACGACTTGTCTGCAAGGGGTAGTTAAATATATGAAAAGGCTTGAAATATAATGGTTAATCATAATATCAATGTTTAAAACATTAGCGGTTGCAAAACATTGTATTTGTATACATAAAGATAATAATGATAATAAATTATTAATATGATTTAAAATTGTTTAATACCTTCCCATTGGTGCATGACCTTTGGCGTAGAAATTATTATTTTAAAATTACAATATGGCATTTTGTTTAAAACTTAATTGAAAACAAAGTAAAATATAATTATTGCTTTGTGGTTCTGAAACTTTAGAAAGTTTTCAAAAGTTCAGCTCAGATATTCAATCAGTTAAAAATATACACTTTATCAGAAAGTGATTTATAACGTGATTTATAAGTGATTATAAGTGATTTATAAGTGAACCAGATAAAATCGAAAATAGTTACGTTGATTAATTTAAAGTAATTCTAATGGCAAACATACCTCTCGAGATCTTTCGAATCATTAACCATCAGACAAAACATGTTTCAAAATTTTCAAGTAATTGTCTGTGTAAACGTATTCATAATTTCTAATAATGAGGTAATCTACCGTCCTCTAGGCCTTTGGTGTTTAGTAAAAGCGATTTGTCAAATAATTTCAGCAATCCATAGAGGAAAAGTACGCCAACAGTTTCTCCTGCAGGAATTAATACCCCATTGAAATTTATACGGATGAAGAATTTCTCTCATAATTAATATTAATTCTTCCCTGAGATGTTTGCCTTATAAGATATTGCATATTTTAAGGTAATTACTGTCTTTTCTTGCTATGTAGATCATAATTTGCTCTCTAGGAAATAGTCAATATAAGTTTAAATTTTAGTCAATGTTAGTAAAAGTATTGTAATACAATATTAGTGATTTTCTATTAATTTTCTAAAATTACTAAAATTTGAAATAGTAGAATACTAATGATAGCAAAATAATTCAATACTTTCCCCAAATTTACTAAAACTTTTTTTATTATTTTAATCAGTTTCTTTTTCTAGAAGTATAGGAAATATTAACAAAGGTAATTTCAAACAACCATTTAAAAAATAATATATTATTTCCCTTTCCATCCTTTTTTGAAAAGTTCTGTGGCTTTATGTTGAATGAGCACAATTTTGATATAAAATTTTAAAAATGCTTTATAGAATAATCGTGTTAGAAAGAGCGGTAAACTAATAATTCATCTGATATTTAACAGATTTCTGTCACTTTTGTTTGAACTAATTTTTTAAAAAGCATATTTACCATTATTAAATTTAGCAATGAGATGAATGAAAAATATAACCGTATTAGTCTTATAATTTGAGGCTCACTTTTAAGCCTTCTCTTTTGCTAAAATCGCTTGAAAATTTTAGATTATGTGCGAAAAAATAAATTCATCACCAATGAGAAGTAGAAATGAGACATAAAAGATTTGTGGGTGTATGGTAGGATCTATTTAGCAGTCTTAGGGTTTGCAGCCTAGTAACATAGGCATTGAACAAAAGAATTACTTCTATTTGGATCTGTTGGATTACTCCAAATTGGATTTATTTGGCTTACAAAGCTTTCTTCCCATACTCTCCCACCAGTTACTCAATGTAGAGACGAACGATACATTTTCGCAAAGCGTAAGGTGAGCGTGTATGAGTTGTTAAAGGTAATGTTGGTTGTTGTATTCAATGCGCAAATGACTTTTGTTGACGATAGAGGGCGCCGCAATAATGCACTTTGCGACAAGGTCTGAAAATTCTTATTCAAGGTTGCTGGTCACCATTGTGAGTGAATGGTTAGACAGCCCTAGAATTGAACTCGCAAATTAAGGTTTGTAGTCGATTTAGCCACTAGACATGTAAGGTGGATGGCTTATGAGGCTTCCACCACATATTCTCCCAACAGTGAATTGCGGTGAGACGAACGACGCATTTTGCACAAAGACTTCCAACACAGATCCTAGGGGTCATCGGATAAAATATTAGCTTTTAAATATCAAATTTTCAATCTGTTTTTTTAATCAGTAATTTTACAGGAATTAAATTTCGAAATGAAATTTATATACTATTCAGAAGTAACTAATTAGTATTATCTTCATATGTGAGTAAAGAATAGTTGTGATTTAATACACAGATAAAAATGAATAAAATATTTCAATTAATCTATTTAGGTCTGAAGAGAAGAATTTTGCAATAGCTTAATAGATCTCAAACCAGGATACTGCTTTAAATATCTAGAAAGAGAAGTTGGATAGTGAAGAAACAAAAAAAGTGTCTAAAGTGTCAAACAAGTCTATAGAATGCAGTACAGAAAAGTTAAACTTCAGGACGGTTCCTTCCCTTCATGCCTTATTTACCTGTCACCGAATAAATTAATATCATTATTTAGGAAAAGTTGTTCCGTTGCCCTATATTAGAAAACGCCTGTTAATAGTTTACTGGCATTTCCATATTTATTCAAAATGAAATAAGCTACGATGGGTAGGAACGTTATTAAGAACCATACTTCAACTTATAATGTATTAGTTTTAGCATGGTTCCTGAGAATATGTTGTCTTCTGAAAATGTTTGAGTATGAATCCTTTTGAACTGACATCCGAATCCAATAACCCAAAACTTTTTTCTGTTTATTTATTATCCATATTTTACTTTTCTACTGTTTTTATTGTTTTGCTTTCTGTTCATTTATTTGTTTGTAAGTGTTTTGTTACTATGATTCAATGCCAGATTGTCCTTTTCTTTTAAAAATAATCGTTTAAATTCATCCGAATGGAAAATCATTTCCTCTGAAAGCGGGATAATAAATGTTCTAGTGCAAATTAAGCTAATTAAATGTCTGTAATAGGAGCCTAATTACTCATTGGCACCATCATTTTCAACTTTAAGTAAGACTGGTAAGACTGACAGTTACTTCTATTACATGAATGACATCCTCAGTTTCTAACATTTACATCAGCCTCGTTTTTCGAGAAGAAATTTAAAAAATAACTTTCTATTTATTTATACATATAGTTTAACTTACAATTTTTGCTATGTATTATCTAGCTATTTCTATTTATAAAATTCGAATTGCAAACTAAAACATTATATAATTTAAAATTGAATATAGAAAAAGCATAAATTAATGTATACATATCATATACCAAAAGAATCAAACACTGAAGATCGACGATATTAACAGTCAAACTTGAATATGTTAATTTTTATAATGTATATATTTCCAATATATGTAATAAATACATGTCGTGCAATAAAACTTTGGAATCATCAATAAGGAAAGGTCTTATAACTCATTATATATTTTCTCGCCAAATTTCGAAATGAAATCCGGGAATGAAACTTGTGTAATAATCTATTAGATTTCAACAAAATGCTTTAATAGCTTCTAAAATTTCAATTACATGACATTTAGAGACACATTTTGAAATAATTTATATTTTTAATAATAGCCAATGTTATAAACTTTTTAATTGATTTTTGTATCATTACTGCATGTGAACTCTTAGAAGGATAACATTCACTGTAAGAAAGGTTGAATAACTTATTCAGCTGTTTATTAATTTTTTTCAGCTGTATAAAATAATTTATTCAGGTGTCATATTCCGGGAAAAAAATGATGTATTTTATTTTTTTCTAAGCCATATTCAACGAAAGAGCTCATTAATGATGGATATTTTTTTGTAAATTTAAGTATGAACTCGTATCGAAGCTTAGAAGAAACTTCATTATAAAGCCATCAATCATTTTTCTCATACCGTTGCATTAACAGTACTTTTTTTAACAACCTACATTTTCCTTTACTGAAGTTGATAAAAAAAACTAGTTTCATTAGCAAAATATTCTTTTTTTCCCTACTAGATTTTTGTCAATAGATTACTTCGCAATGTTCATGTACCTTGATAATTCAATGGAGAAAACAAATAATCATGTTTAGATTTTTGGTTGAACATCAGTTGACTTGATTACTGTGATAAATTTATGCTCTTGCAATCATTAATTAAACAATTTAATGATCTACGAGTGTTATTGACATGTGGACATACAGAATAGTTCTCATTCATTAAGATCTGCATTAATTTAGTAAAATTTATTAATAAGCTTATTAACAATTTAAGCGTTTATTGATAAGAAATAAAATCTAAAATACAAATAATATATATTTTAAAAAATGTTTTTGAATTTAATTCTCTGAGTACAAATACAAGCGATAACTTAAAAATGTGAAATATTTCATAAATAGAAATTGGCACATAGGTTTAGTACGTAAAGCGTAGATTCTTATCAAATTTTTAGAGAAGATTGTATATTCTTGTCAAATTTTGAAAGAAAAAAGTAGATTCTTGTCAAATTTTGAAAGAAAAAAGTAGATTCTTGTCAAATTTTGAAAGAAGAAAGTAGATTCTTGTCAAATTTTGAAAGAAGAAAGTAGATTCTTATCAAATTTTGAAGGTTCCATCAAAGAATTGGCTATTTGAAGGTTTGAACATTTTGTATATATGCAAACGAGATAATTCATAATCGTATTGAATTGAAAAAAAAATGAAATTTGATTTGTGAAATTGGGAACACAATTGTAATTTCAAGTCAAATTTTGGTTTCAATGGATTAGTGAAAAAAGCGTCCTAAGTGTATATTAAATTTTCTAATATTTGCAGCAATTGATCATAAATGGTTACACTTAAATTCAATAAAAAAACTACTAGATTTCCACCGAAGATTGAACTTTTGTAAATATTGTTCGCCGAGAGCAAGAAAGAAATATAAAAATAAGGATTGGGAGTGTTTTTTTTGTACTACGAATTATACAACATATTTACAGGACTTGAAATAAAACTCCGTACTGTAAGGAAGTCATCACCTGGTCTCTTGTTGGAAGAGACACATTTTCGAACAATGCTACCTAGCCAGCGGTGAGGCTATTCATCCTTTGTTGCGCATTGTGTTTCTCCCCTTTTAATGTTGCTCTTCGGACTTGAATGGAGACAAAAATTGGAACACACTTGCTTTCGACCAATTAAAGCAGCAATCCGTGTCGAAATAACAGATGGGATTATTTCTTCTATGGACCACCCAAGCTGGGATAAAGTTCCAATAATGAACAGCATGTGCTCTTTACGATCCATTGAAGAAAGAAGTGTTAGGCTAATGCAGATGCGAACATTGTGTATTGTGAAGATTCTGTTAAGGGGTGGATGTTTCAAGAATCTTCCCACGACATGATGGCGCGCCATTGGGAGTATTTCAGAAGAATGATTGGACAATCGGCATCTCCAGCGCGCCAATGCGAGCCTGAGAGGTGGAGCTCCACTACTGTTAGAATGGATGGTCGAGAAGCTGAGCAGGAGAGGAAGAGAAGCTGATCCGGTGGACGAGACAAGCTGATCGGAGAGACGCGACGAGCTGATCTGGCTAGAGACTGGACGAGAGCGGATACGACAACGAGACGAGCTGTGAGCAGTTGAAGAGATACCACGTGATCTCGAGTTTGTTGAAAGATCTAACGGAAGTAATCCGTGGATCTCTGGAGCTACACGCAGTTGCAGGATTATTTGATCAACCAGGATCAAGTCTTTACAGTACATTTGTGAAGTTCAAGGATTTGCTCAAGTGCATAACCTATGGAAAAGAAAGTGGATTGCCCATTTTTAAAGATTATCTTTAGGAAGAAGCATCTATTGATTTTTCAAACAAACAAGCTACTCAGTTTAGCTTACTCAAAATGTGTATAATTCTAAATAAATGAAATTGAAACATCAGATTTGTTCAATGCAAAATTTTTTAAAAAATGAAATATGCTGCCTTATATTTCATATTAACATTTGAGAATATTATTTAGAAAGCATTGTTTCCCTTAATTAATTTAAGTCACTAACCAATTTATACAACTTTGAAATAATCATGATCATCGGAATGCGCATGCGTCGATATATCGAGAATCAGATACATTGCGGACATTCGTGTCAAATTGTAATTTTTTTTGGTGATAAATCTCAAAATATGGGAACCTTCTTTACCAGTTCCTAATAACCGTAAAAGTGGAAAATTGATGCTCCGTAAATGATAAATTTCCAATATTCTGCTAATTCATTTTGTGGCTTAAAAAACCTCAATCTAATACAACATGTTCTCACATGATAAAACAATTTTAATTACAAAAATTAAAAAATATTGATAATAAACGTACCGTCGTTGCCATTGACTTATTTAAAAATATCTATTTTTAAATTATTTTTTGCCATAAATCACCAAATGTGACACCCTTCTGCATTATTCTCTAATAATCCTAAAAGGAAAATACTGATACCTGAAAAGCGATGAATCGCCAATTTGTTGCTTACAAATGTTTATGCTTCAAAAACCTCAAACCAAAACAACATCACATTCTCATGATAATAAGGTGTCAAATTAGCTTATATTTAATATTGAACATTAAGCAAGTTTAATGGACATTTCCTCCAAATTACTTAATCAGTAAAATGTTCATTTATTGGAAACTATGATTCATTAATTATTTTTGAGTAACTCATTGCTTAGTACTTATTCCGAAAATTGAAATTAAAATTATGAAAAGATGACGCACCCATACCCAAATTTATGCATCGTCATCTGCTAATTAGAGAACAGACATTAATATATTTCCAGTGCTATTTCATTATATCATTTCCTTACATTTTGATTGAATGTCGAAATTTTAACTCTTAACGCTTACGAATTTTAAAAACTAATTCTGCTTCTTTATGTACTTTTACTAACAAAAGTCAACAACTTTTCACTTTTTTGAAATCAGTTGGTTTTTAAAATCTTTCTTGAGCAGTACTCACCTTAATTGTATTTTTATTCGAATTGTAGTGTTTTTCGAATTGTAATTAATCGAATTGTTTTATTCGAATTGTAAGATTTTTATTTTTTATCTAGGACCAACTTCAGATAATTTGACACAGTATGGTCAAATTTATGGTACCAAGAAAATATCCGAAAGCATGGAAAAATAGACTTTAAAATAAATTTATAACACTTTCTTTAATGTTGAAATATTTCCTTTAAATTGAAAATTCATGCTCTCTGATTCTTAAAATATAGATTCAAATCCTGACTATTTACTAGGAAAAGTAGGCAGATATTGAAATCATTTGTGGAAATGTATAATTCCGTGTTCCAATTTAAATCGCAAGTTGAAGCTCGATTTCTATCCTTTTCTAAAAAAGATATAATTATGGGAAAAAAATTATGCATATTTTATTATTAAAAGATTCTTTTCCCCTCGAAATGCTACTAGTTATAAAATAGATTTTTTTCCTTTAGTTTATTAAGGAAGGTTTCAAACGATTTTAAATACTATATATTTATACTTTGGTTATTTTTTACGTTTTAAATACTTCACATTTTGATAATGTTTGCTGAAATTCAAGAAATGTTTTAATGACGGTTTTCTGATAATTAATTGAATTGATAATTGTTCTTTACATAGCATAGCGGATAAAATATAATAAAAATTATTATTATCCAAATCATTGTATATATATAGATGCCAAAATAATAGTTCTCTTGAATTTCTTACTTATAAAAAACTAAACTTCTTTCATAATTATTAATCATATCATTCTCCAAATGAGTTTTATTAATATTTTGTTTCTCTTCTAATAAATTTAATGAAAATTTACATAAGAATGCATACTACTTTTCTTACAATGATTGCATTCCCGTATCGGGCATCGTAAAGTTTACGGAATATTTTCTCTGAATGACTTTATTTTTATGACCAATTGAAATCCAAATTGAAATAATTTTATCGATTAGTCACTTATGAAATTTCATTTATCTAAGGCAATACGTTTTTAAATTAGATTGAATTTTCACATGCAAATGTTTTACTATGGGACAGATATTCAACTCGTTGAGGGTTTTTCTAATTCTAAATCACATTCCCACTTTATGCATTAAAAACTTGCCCTTAATTTTATCTATCTATTTTAAATACCATGTATCCGGCATCCTGGCCCAGGGTTATATTCCTCCCCCCAGGGTTCGAATCCAAATTCAGGCATGGTTGTTCTATCCCCCTGTGTTCTATCTATGAGGAGTGTGAAAGAGTTCCTTTGTAAAAAGGCGTTGCGCAAGCGACTGTGTAAGTATCATCTTAATATGAGCTAGAAATCAGACCTGTCCTTTTCCAATCAGGGCATTTACCCTCAAAAGCTACAGTACAAGCTCTGTTTAACCCCTTAACTGGTTTGCTCGTACTTCATACGTGTATGGATTTATCGAATTTTGATAGTTGTAAACAAAAAATAAACCATTCATAACAATTATAATTCAGTAGTAAAATGATTTCGAATAAATTGATAAGCCAAGTATTGAATGGATTTCCCTTTGAATAAAAATAAGAAAATGTTCCCAAAATAGAAGATGCTATCTTATTAGATAGTAAAGAAAATAAAACTGTTAAGTTGTTAAATCACAGATTTTGTCCGTGAACTTGTCAATGATAAGTGGATAAGTAACAACAACAATTGCCATATCCACTCGTCTTCAGACAGACATATAAAGTTTCTGTGAATAAAATGCTTTCTGTGTTCGTTTAAGATTTGATAGAAATCTTCTGATGTTTTGTAAAGACAGCACACTGCATATCATCCAATGCATTTACTCTTTTTTTTAATTAACCACTTAACAGTTTTATTTTCGTTACTATCTAATAAGAGGACACCTTCTATTTTGTTAATATTTTCTTATTTTGATTCAAATGGAAATCCATGGAATACTTGATTTATCTAATTATTTGAAGTCTGTAAGACCCGCTCCTCTACGTCCAACGAGGGCGATAAGAAAACCTGCTAGGAGGAACAAGGTCACGTGGTACCGGAGGAGGCGAACCACGGGAGGGCCGAGGAGGAACCGAGAGGGGACAGAAGAAGGACGAGCATGGGACGAGAGCGGTGCGATTCGCCATGAACGGGAGACTAGCTTCTTTTGCTTTTCATGTTTCATTCATTTTGAATCTTTTGTAAATAATGTAAAAATAATATATTAATCAAGAACAAGATTGTCTCCTTCGTTATTTTCCAACACAATCACCACGATTGAGGTGGTCAAGGAACTAGATGGCATCAGATATTTAACGACCATTCAGGCCTAGTATATAGCCGGACTCAACGGTCTAATAGTGCAACTGGAAAGGCGAAAGAACTTTACTAAGTCATTTTACAATTGAATTATAATTGTTATGAATGGTTTATTTTTGTTTACAACTATCAAAATTCGATAAATCGATGCAGGTACGGCGAACGGGCAAAACAGTTAAGTGGTTAATGTGTGATATTCAGATGAATACACCGAGAAACAAATATGTGGTTATCGATTCAGCGATTTCTGTAACGTGTATATGCGTTAAAATATTAAGGTACTTTTTTAAAGATCCGAATATTTTATCTCTTGCATATTTCAGGGCCAAGGTGACAAGGTATTGGCTCGTCGACGTAGGGTTTCAGGTTCGAGAACCGATTCCACCGAAGAACTGTCGTGTAAATGGAACTGTTGACCGTTAAATCCGTCGGGGACAAGCGTTCTCCCACTAATGGGGAGGAAGATGCCAGCTGAGGAGTCTCTCGTCATCTGACAGCGGTTCAAAATTACGAGGTGCGTCCCAAAATAGCCCTAATGTAGATTTACAACGGGACGTTAATGTAAACTAACTGAACAGGCATATACTTCGCATAAAACAGTAAAAAGTTGACATTTTTTGTACATTCTTAAACTTGCTAGTATGATGTAATAATTATGATCTTTTCGAAGTGCGTAAAAGATTCATTATTCTTTACATTGAGAGAAGTTTAAATCCTTATGTGTTTTTTTTATTGTTACTTATGGCACTTGCCTATGGACAAGCCCCCCCCCCCGCTGATACAGTGGCAGATTTAAGCCGAAAGGAGCGTCTCTTGTTTTTGAAGTAGCGCCAACAAAGGCCAAGAGTACGACTTAGCTACACACTCACCACATTTGCTTTCACAACCCCTTTTTACAGGGGGGGGCACATTCACAAATCTCAGATAGCACACAGCAGAACAACCATGCCCAAGTCGGGACTCGAACTCGGGGCTCCCAGAACACGAGGAAGACGCGCTAACTCTGTGCCAAAAAGCCTTCATCCTAATGTATGCATTACATATGCTTTGTACTATTAAAGATACTGAAAAAATTTTAATTGCAGAAAAAAACTGGACAGTTTATTTTAGATTATATTTCATTTCCTTAAGAATAAGATGAATGATTGCGTTTTCTTAATTTTGGACGCGAGTTTACCTATTGTGGAGGAATAAAAATAAAAGCATTCTATATTATCTTCCAAAGAATTTTGAAGAAACTCTCTACATTTTGAAGTATAAAAATATGCTAGGAATTATAAAGAAGACTCTGAAGTTTTGAAAAGCGATGCAAAGAGATTCGTTTTCGCAGAACTAATATGGATTCTCTTGCGGAGCTCATCTACCCAAAGAGCTATTTTTAGAATTTAATGGATGCAGAGCTCTAAAAGCTCACGTAGAAAAGATTTGGATAATGAGATACATTATGTATTTTCGAATATTTTCCAAAAGTCGTGAGATATAGGAATAACAGAAGTCTTTAGATCTTATCCGGTAGAAGACTTGCTTTCTCTTTTTAAAATATTAATACTGAAGAATTGTATACTGTCTATTAATCAAAAAGGTATAGATTTTTTAAATGATCTCCACCTTCTCAGAAAACATTTTCAAGGATGACAATCGAACTAGTTTTCATAATTCAATAGTTTGTAAAAACTTGATGATAATAGGTAATATTTTATAGCTGAAAAGAAAATAGAAAAATACAAAATAACCAGCGAATATCCTTTTCCCGGATTTATCTAACATCTCTTTGATAAAAATATTATCCACCCTTAACCTCCCCTTCCTCCCCCTGTATATACACCAGCATAAAATTGCCATCTTTGAGGAAGGTCGTGGGCTTTCAAGATTTAGTTTTTAGGGTTATGTCCAATTTATCCCATCCCTGTAAACCAAATGTCGTTTCTTACTGATTAATCGTTGCTCTGAAACTTTCCAAATAAAAACTTTTCTCTATCCTTTCTCGTTTCTAGTTTACAATGGTTATATTTCGAATGTTTCCACTAGGATGCTGCTTTGATTTATATTAATTTGGGCGTAATCGTTTTACTATACCGTTACCTCGCTTGCATAGTTGTAGCTGCTTCGTCTTGCAAGTATTTTTAGGTTAAAGAGGCTTTCCTATGCATCCTGTATATAAATTTTTTTCATGTCTTGGAAACGGATCTTACAATTTGATCATATTTTGTATTTAAATATGGTATGCTTATTAAATATACATAGTTGAACCTGTCTCCTTGGTAAAAACGCAATTTTACGCATAAAAAAACTATAGATAAATATTAGAGACTTAAATTTATCTTTGTCATGCTTATAATAATATATAGAGCCATCTAGTAAATTACGTGGTATTTGTATTGTTATAGGATGATAACCTATTGATACCTCGAAATTTTGTGAGATGGTGCAATATGACATTATCCGAATACGAATACGTTCGCTCACATTCAATAACAACGATGTAGTAAAGAGAATTGCTTAAAGTATTCATGATTTTTTTAATTTATGAATGTATTTCATATATAGGTAGGATTGAAAACCATTGGTATGTAATCAGTATGGGATTAGTATCTAAATTCAAAGTGTACTCAAATAAAAAGGCAGGAACGTCGGAGCAGTGTTATCGTTAACATATTTGCCAAAGCCACTATGGGAGAAAGAAGCGAGACAGGCGACCGGAGTCCATGGAGAAGTTCTGAGCATGCGCGGATATCCAAATGCGCAGGAGAGAGCAGAGACTCTTATAAAGAGCTTAGTCCATTTCACATGACAGTACATCAAAAGCAACCTAAGAATTATTGAACAACAACAAAATCAAGACATAGAAAATATTTGCAAAACCCCAAGTTATTTCTTCAATAATGAAATCTACGAAGCCATCGACTATCCAACAATCAAAAAATTTATTAAAAAACTTGCCACAAACTTTTACAACAACCTGGACAATATAGAGAATGAAGGTTTTGAACAAATTCCATAATATGACCCCGATCCAAATATTAAAAGACCCCAAAACATACTTCTATAGTACCTTAACCCTTTAACTCAAGCCTTTAAACTCAACAATCAACCCTTTTCCTTCACCCGGACTAAGTAACATCAATAAACACTAACACTGGTGCCATCTATCATCATTAAAAATAAATTCAAATTTTACATAATCAAGGCAAACAATAAGACCCTGAAAACTCCTGCCAGCATACCTCCTCACCCACTCCACCAGTATCAGTCAATAACATCACTCTATTTAGAATCTCTCTTCCTCCCAGCGTACCAAATCAAGAGCTTCACCAAATCCTTCTCCCAAAGTAATACTAAAATTTCTTGTTATAGTCCTATCCAGTTCATGTTTCGATATTAAATGCCATGCTCATAACAGTCATTTCAATAAGGAGATAGCTCTCCATGGAAGACGGGTGCCCCGAGAAACTTACCATTAAAGTAGAAGAACATGGCAGTGCATATGAAGACAAGATAGAACGACGTTAACATTGAAATGCTCGATGATTGAGGAGCAGCTTGGTGTTATCCACTGTTCACCAAAAACAAAAGACCGAAGTTACTCACAGAGGATGTGGTTCTGCTCCATGATAATGCGCATCCTCAGAGTCACATGTACAGGAACTGGCCAAGTTCAAGTGGAAGCACCTCGCATATTCTTTATACATCCATCCTGTGATTTTCATGTGCTTGGTCTCCTGAAAAAGCAACTGAAAGTGAAGCGCTTCAACTCTGACGATCAACTGAAGCACGCTGGATCTTATCACAGCCACAGGAATTCTCGTTAATCAATGGAATTGTTGCACTCAGGCCTATGGTGTATACTTTGGAAAAAGCATTCCTTTTTTTTCCACAGTGTCGTTTCATACATTTTCATTTGAACACCTCTAATATTTAACCCCAAAAATACAATTTTGAGAAAATAAAAAGAATTGTCATACGAAGTTTGGTTTTCCAGATATTTCAAAATTTAAGCACTAAATTTTTTAAAGTAATAAGAATGTTATCACTTTTTTAAAGTAATAAGAATGTTATCACTTCAGTTACACTATGAATAAGATTAATATTATTAATTAACTATCATTACTGTGTTCCATGTTTTGTCACATTTTTCACGATTAATGGTCAAGATTAATGATGAATTGTACCGCTAACAAAAACCTTCATGTTCTGCATAAAAGTGTAAATAATAAAACACAGAATTGTTATTTACACATTCAAGCCTTTTTGTCAAAAAAACATGAATATATACACATTCTTTGAATGATAGACTTAATGAAGAAAATGTATTCATCAATATTAATTTTTTTCTCTCCAAGAAAAAACTTCATTAGAAAGTAATTAATCATTTTTCTATCACTTTTCTTATAATGAACATTTTTTTATGTCTACGCTATCCATGTCAAGAAGTGGCTAAATTATCGATAGTTTCTTTAGATCCGTAGAAAAAAACACGTTTCGTGAGTTAGAACCTCATTATACATTTTTATTTAAGTATATTAGCTTTATATTTTCAAAGACGGAGTTTCTAATGCAATACTTCATCCATTTCGTAATGTAATAGAATCTTTGAATTATTTTTTGTATTGCTTGATTCCGGTAATAATATATTTTTTTAAAAAAATGGAGAATCAATTATTAATAATGATTAGTTTTAGGTTTTAATTTTTAATGGAAGTATATTTATATTAATAAATCTTCACATAAAGATTAACAAAAAGAAATTAATTCGTTAAATATTTCATAACTATATGATATTGAAAGCTAAATTAATATATCATATAATATGACATCCCGAGATACGTGATTTATGAACACTTATCTCGAACGTGTATTTCATAAAAACACGACGACTCAAAATGAAATGAGGAAATGGTAAGAGAGAGAGAGAGAAAATATTTTTTTACATTGCTTGCATACTGTCAAATTTTGATAAGTATTTCCTACAAGCATGGACTACAGATAAGGGGATTATAGGGATCATTTAAAGGAATTTGATTACATCATCAATATTTTATTCCTTCATTCGGAATGTTGACACCTTTGACAGAAGCATTTTTTCGGAGCTTTCTGTTGTCTTAAGTAAAAGGAAAAAGTCTGAATGGGATCAGGAAATAAGAGAATATTTTATAATATATATTATAAATAAATAAATGGAATTGGATTCAGAAATGTACATAAAAATTTGAAAGTTGATTACGATTTAAATTAAATTAGTGTATATCATTACACACGCACGCACGCACACACACAAACACACACGCTTATTATTTTTAAATTAACGACGCCTAGGGCTAATTAAAATAAATAGATTTTTTTCTTTGTTAATGTCTATGAGCATTAATATCAATTACAATTTTTCTTTATTCGCATTTATTTTTCAAAAATTTCAATGAAATCAGAAAATAGTTTTTCTATAAAAAAGAAGCATTCATATATTTGAAGAATTCATACTTTTTTATTGAAGCATTCATATTTTTTATTGAAGCATAAAATCAATAAAGAAGTGTTTTTTCAGATACCCGAGACAAATCCGTTTCAACGAATGTACTTTGCTATCTGATGGTAGACAGAAAAAGAGTGGTTATTACGTCCCTTCATTCCGAGAATAATCTAAGTTCGATATATAATGATATATATATATATATATATATATATACTTCTCGTCATTTCATCTTTCACATCTTTTTAAGAGGTGAGTAAGGAAGGAAGGAAGTATAGTAAGGAAGGTTTCCAAATCCAAAAACTGAACATTTCCTGTCTTGAATAAACATTAATATATTACTTAGAATTGATCGTACTAAGTGCAATAGAAGTAACAATTGTTTTAAGAATAGTCTTTACATTTTAAACATTAATTACATTATCTTAACACTTTTCAAAATTATGTGAACACCCTCTATAATACTGGTTCATTAATGTAACCATTTGAAAAGTGAAAAAAACTATTTATATTTGCTATATACCCTTCTTAATAGAGACTTAAACATCTCTTTTGCATTATACAGCAATTGAAAAAGACATTTCCACCCATTTCTTTGATCTCATTCTAATGAACATTCAAATAGTTTAATACCAATAAAACCAGTTAAAGTAAGAAAATTAGGAATTATATTAAACAATTTAATATTTGAAAATCATAACATTTTAATGCACAAAACTCTTTTGCTTTTTATAAACAATTCTTTAATTTTAATCTTGCTCTAATAATCATTTATCGATATACATTGTTACTTTAAATAGTAATTTTTTTGAATAAAATACGAATGAATGCTTTTCTATTGGATTTCCGTAGATCATTTATCTAACTTGGTGCTATAGAACTCAATATCAACTAAAAAATTTTCAGAAAATTATTTATAAGAACAACTAATTTTCAAAATCAAACGCTAATTTTTACCACGATTCCATTTCAAATGACAAAAAATGGGAACTCAAAAGAGTTTTTAAAAAACTCAATTTGAAGAATAAATATGGAAAATTCAAACTTGGGTTGAATTTGAAATGTAATCGAATCAAATGGAACTAATTAATAATTATTTGAAAACAAGTCAGAAATAATGACTTTCAAAATTATTTTCTCATTTAAATGATTAATAGTGAGAAATTTCTCCTTGGCAAATATTACCTCTTTTTATGACGATTTATACTTAAGAGCTTTAAAAATAATTTCAATTTAGATATATTTCGTATTATGATTTTTGAAGTTTGTAATAAATTTTAATAGACTCTTAAGACTTGTGGAATTATATTTCGTATTTTGAAAGAATAGTTATATTTAAAACATACTGAAGTTACTTTTTTTTGCTTCTCTTGGTATGTGTAATTACTCTTGGAAAGAAAAGAATTTTTTAAATTGAATTAAAAATGGTTTCCGTTTTCAACTTTTTTCTGACTATACGATCTGTAAGCAAATGCAGCAGAGAATATTAAAATATTCTCTTTCTCGAACTCGAATGGCAGGAAAAAATTGCTAGTTCTTGTTCATGCTAGAATCCATGTTCACAAGTTTGTCGAAAAAATCAATTATTCAAATAGAAAGAATTTCTTTCAGAGAAAAAGGAAGAAAAAAAACTTTTTTTCAGCTTTGTATGCTTTTCCTCGGAGAATTTCACGGGTCTTTGCCTCTTTTGGCACCGGTTGAACAAAGTAGCTTTTTTTTATCTTTCTTATTTTTTTCAATATAACATACTGACACACTGTATATTTTTATTTCTCTTTTTTAAATTGTATCAACCTGTTTAGAATATAATTTTGCTTTGTGATTTCTTTAGTTACCTCATTAATGCAATTTCTTTTATCATAAGCATTTTGATGAATACAATGTGACTTTTTTGTACATGGATGAATGTAAATTTTTTTTTTTCGAATTTTAGCATATATTTGAATTGGCACTATTCCTATCATTAATTCTAGAAAAGAAAGCAGAAAAATCTTTTAAGTTGCTACGAATATAAGTTTGATGTTTTACTTAGAATGTCACAAATATCCTACTTTTGAAAATGTATTTAAAAGCTCTTTCGTTTCATAAAGCAAAAAAAAAAAAAAACGCAGAAAATAAAAGAAATTTATTATTCATAGATTTTATTCTTTATAATTTATGTGTGATGTAGATATTTTTATTTCAACATTTTATTCGTTTTTCATTATTTTCTTAGGATTTTTACAATTTAATTTCTTTTAAAGGTATTTCCTATGTAAAATAAACATGTATGAAAAGTTTTATCTTACATTTATATTATCATTTACATTTCATTACGAAAAACAAATATCCGAACTTTATTAAATTCATAAATAAGAAAAAATACTTAAAAAGTTAAACTTCAATTTTTTCCTCGTCAGCTATATAGGTTTCTTAGTATTTTAAATAAAAAAATCAGACTTGAAGAAATTTGGTAAAAAAAAATTAAAGACTTTTATTTAATCCTCAAACAATAAATACTCAATTTGGGTACAGAACTATATTAATAGCTATTTATTTTTTAAATATCTTCAATAAACGCAGCTAATTTTCCTGTAAAAAAAAACTGTCTTATCTGCGTCTCTACAATAAATCATCCTTCCAACAGTTTATTATGATTGAAATGTTCTTTCTAGATTTGCTAAATGGATTAAAAATAAGCATTAAAATGTCTTTTTAATAGATTAAATTTAAATTTATAGAGAAAATAATTTATTTATATGACAATAATGAGATAAATTTAATCGTAACCATCATAGTAACCATGCGAAGGGACGTATGGTTTGCAGACACAATTTAAACCTGTTCCTTCTTGATTAAAATTAAAATTATAAAAGTCTCTCTTTAATCATATTTAGTAATTTGATTTTCCTGTTATTAACGAAACTGGCATTTATCCAAGAAAACTTTATCCTAAGAATATAATCATTCTTCTCTTTCTCTTAGTTAAAAGTCGAAATCGTTTGAATGTAAAATATGATAAGCAATCCTGAATTCCAATTTCTTCGGTTCACCACTTTCACTAATCTTGCAATGATCGATACGCCCACGGTACGAATTTTCTGCTAAATTCAGATCGAAATTCAAACCTCACCAGTTTCTGTTATATACTCAGGGAGAAACTGAGTATCCTTTTCTTAAATGAATTTAGCTTAGAAGTGACAGACTGGATTCACAATTATAGATTAACTTCAGTGATCAAGGAACTGAATAACAAATAGACAGCGCTAAGTACTATATATCCATAAAAATAAAAGGTATTAGGGAAAATTCAAATATTTAGTCTGATGAAAAGGGATCCACTGAAGAAGAAGAGGAAATATTTGTTGAATGCATTCCTTTTTTAAAATTTTTTTCCCTAATATAACAAAAGTGGTTGAACTCTTATTCCTTTTATAATCCATAATAATGTTTTGAACAAAATAAATAATTGAAGACACGGATGCAATGTCTTCGATGAAACATTTTTAAACAATTAAAAATTTTTATTAACTAAAGAGTATCGATTCAAATTTCGTTTTAAGTTTCCATTGTTCTGTTTTAATTTTTTAATATTTGAATTAAAGGGATTTCTTGAAAATATCACCAAATCGGTAATATGCAACTGAGACTGTCACTAATGTAAAGTATTATTTAACATTGGAATCTAAAATCCTCCTCGATTTTCCGCATGCTTTGAGATGGATTTAATTCGTCAAAATAATGGAGAGAAGAAAGATGAAAGGAGAGGATGTTTACATGTAACGATAAAATAAACTTGGATTACTCGCAAGCTGAATTAAAATAAGACAATCAAAAAAATATGATGATGATCTCGTGCCCGCTTTACAAAGGAAATAGGAGTGCAGTTGCTTCTGAGGGTACCTGAGCACCCGAGGGAAGAAGTCTGCCTTCACCTCATATGAAGACGACAGAAACTTATCACTTTTCCTTGCACGATCCCTTTTTACAGAGAGATACAATCTCACACCTCAGAGATAGAACACAGAGGTACAACCATGCCCTGACCAGGACTCGAACGCAGGTCACCCAAATAACGAGGAATACGCACTTTCTCTGTGCCAGAAAGCCGACAGAAAATGTCACAGATATACGCGAAAAATTGAACGAAAAAGTATCTAATGGAGTAAAAATTAAGGTCAAAGAATGACGAAGAATTCCGGAAATGGGTTTATCCTTCTGCATTTCTTTCCTTAATGAGATAGAGTCGTGGAAAAGTGGCCGTCTCAGAATACTAAAAGTAAGAGTAATAACGAATTTTAAAGCCCCTGAAATATGTTTGTCATTTCTTTAAAAGTTATTATTGGGATTAAATTATTTTGCAAACTAAGTAACATTGTCAATCATCTAATTAATGTTTGATTTACGAAATCAATTTCCACTTGTTAGATCTGCGCAGTTTTTATTTGTCACATCTCTGTGTGTGTGTGTGTGAGAGAGAGAGAGAGAGTGCGTGTGTAATGATATACACTAATTTAATTTAAATCGTAATCAACTTCTAAATTCTTATGTAAATTTCCAAATCCAATTCCGATTTTTTTTATTTCTAACACGTGCTTAGTAAAATTTCTTATTTCATTTTCCCCATACAAGGAACAACAGCCGCGATGGCCTCATAGTGAGGTCTCGTCCTTAACTATGGAGAGGGAGGTTTCATGTCCGAGACCCGATTCCACCGAAGAACAGGCGAGTCAGTGGGTATGTTGCACGTTAAATCCGTCAGGGTCAAACGTCCTTCACTATGGAGAGGGTATTGCCGGCTCAGGCACCTTCCTCGTCATCTGACGTGCCCGCGCGCGCGTGTGTGTGTGTGATCCATTTAAATTCTAAATAAATAAAAAAAGAATTGTAAATGTAAACCACATTTTTTCCTTGTCTCGGAGTTTTAAAGAAAACTTCAAATACATTTTGATGAAACTCATTTATGCTAAGATATTCTTGCACTACGAATGGTTAAAGGCAACCCTCAATATATAAAAAAGCATATTTTGTATAATTAAACAGATTTTATAGAATTAATTAAATTTTGATTCTAAAAAAATTGCACGATTTTATTCTTTTGATTTTTTTAAATATAATTATTTTAATAAGTTTAAATATTAATATTTTAATCTATTTGACATGTTCCTTACATTAATAGTATACATTAAACTTACTTCTTTGTATATATTCTTAAAAATTTCTTGCAAGGTTTCTAATATCAAATAAAAAATGTCATTAAATGCCAAAAATTATTTTTTTTTCTATTTAAAGACGCCTTAAATGTATTTAAAGTTTATCTAATACATTTTAATTTAATCTGATGGTTCATTATATAAAAAAGCAAGTATTGAGTTCATTAAAAAAATTTAATAATCACTTTTTTATTATCTTTTGAATTTTTTTGAGGTCATATTAGGGCACTTGAAATATAATTTTATTCCTGAATAGGAAAATCATTATTTTTATCTTTGTGACGAATAAAAAATAGGATGAAAGAAGATGGGGAAAAAACAAGAAAAACGACTTACAACTAGAAGTGGTATGCTTTCAAAAACAAGAAAAAGTTTCATATACATTAAAAAAAGAGATAAACTTTTATCAAAAATAAAGCATATAGTAAACTTTAAAAAAAGTAAAATTTGCGACATATCTTTAGAAATGTGAAGTATCTATAAAAAATCGTTTTTATGTTTTCAATACATGCAAAAATTCTTGACTTAAAAAATATAATTCTTAAAGGCGAGAAAGTATAATAAAATATCGCGCAGTAAAAAAAAAAATAAGGAAAGCACTTTTAAGTTTTGACTTCTAATAAAAATATGTTTACGAGAAAAATGGTCATTTTTTTTAATGTAAACTTAAGTTATCAAAGAAACATAAAAGATTTTTTTCTCTTGCAAATGAGTTGAAATAATAAAAAAAATATTATTCATAAAAAGAGCGTCATCGTTGTTGTTTTAAGTACTAATCAATAAATAAAGAAGCATTATTTGCTTAAATATATGAAAATCTGGTATTTCAAATAGTGTCAGTCGAATTCATGGACCATTTTCATCTAAGACTCATTTTTAAATATTTAATGAATAAGGAAGTTTATTCCAGTTAAAGGAAACAAGCACGTGACTCTTTTAGTTCAAAAATGATTTAATTATCAAGATTGTTGCTATTAATCTGTATCAAATGGCTTTGTAAAGTTTTTTATTTCTATTCTATAATAAGAAATGAATCCAAAATTCAATTCACAGCTCAAGAACAAAGAACAAAATCACATTATGACACTATGTACTATAAGTATTAATGAATACTTGTAATTCAGAAAAAATAACAACTTTATATATACATATTCTTTAAATGGAAATAAAATTGTTTTTAATGATTAGAGAAATCTCAAAATCTCTTCTAAATTTTATTGGCAATTCTACCAAGAATTTTGAAATATTCAATTATAATGAGATAGATTAATTTAAGTTTCGTTTCTTTTA
>JAOUZG010039494.1:298923-329283 GCA_026289955.1 Argiope argentata
TTTAATCCTATATATATATATATATATATATATATATATATATATATATAGGATTAAAAAAATGTAGCATAGTCGGCGAAAAATTTCCATATTTTGATTTTGATGAATTTTTATGCTTGTGATCTTAGTGAGAAAAATCGTTTATGAAAATATGCTTGGTTGTCCAGGTAAGAATATGATGCCTCAAACATGCCAAAAGATATATATAATATTCAGTATGCTGCCTTGATATTTAAGTTAAAGGAATATCTGTCTGCGCAAGTATGTATGAATAAGTTTATTCAAAAGCTCACTGGGATAATTCATTTAAATTTATTAAAGAAATTATTATAATTATAAACTTTTATCAAACTTTTGTGAATTTTGTCATTTATTGATGAAAATAATTCCTAAAAGTAACAATTTACATGAGTAAATTGTCTGTGTATTTTTCTTTCACCAAATTCGTGTTCTTTCAACGTATTCATGATCTGACTGTCTGCTCATTGGCTCAAGAATGTATGATTAACCTTATAGTTCCGTGTAAGGAGAGAAAGAAGGAACGAGACTTAATTGTAATTTTTAATCGAAGAATTTTTTTTCTGATTTTAATAGCAGATTTTTTTTTGTTATTCTTATTTGTTATTTGATTGAATGACTAGATGTCAATTGTTTATATTGAATGAAGAAACATGTTAATAATTTACATTGCAATTTAAATTTATATAAAGAACCATTAAACAAATTAGACTATAACATTCTCTAAGATAGAAAATTTTATAAGTAAGGTATTAAATAACATTTAAAAGACAGTTACATCATGATATTACTTAACAGAAAAATATGTTCATCTGTAAAAAATAAAGATTTTTAAAAAATTAAATCAAACATTAATAGGCAGCAAACGCATTAAAAATATCTTATCTTTAATATTTTTCCTCATTAAAGATTAATTACCTCTCAAATATGAAAAGTGACTTCTTAAATTCGATTTAAAAAATACTCGCTTCTTTTTTTTTCCCTTACAAATCTTCGACAACGGTATCCAAGAATGCTAAAGTTTTTTCTTATTCCAACTCAAGTAAAAATGAAACAAATACATTCTTAGCTCTTGGCGAAGGAATCAATTATTCAAATGGAGAGAATTTACTTCTTTAAAAAAAAGGGGGGGAATTCTTTTGAATATCTTACGTTCATCCTATGGAATTTTTTTAAGGTCTACATTTCCTTTAAAAATATTTGAACTGACATTTTCACCTTTCATTTTTTTAGAAAGAAGCGTATTCATTACTTTTCCCATACTGTGAAGTGTAAAAAATTAAGCAGATCTTCATAATTTATTAAGCTACTTCATGAATTTAATTGCCCTTAATAGTAAAATCTGTATTATTTTGTCATTCTGAGTATGAATTTTCTTAAAAGGATTAGAATTATTAAGTGATATATTTAATTTTTTGGCGAATTTATATTTTTATTTTTTTAAAGCATACAAATGTTTTTAAGTATTAAAGAAATGTATTATTATTACATGTTGAAGATATTTCCTATTCTACTATGAAGTTTAAAAAATCCTTCATATTTTTTTGAATTTTGGTTTTGAAAAGTATATGAAATATAATTACTTTCAATTTATACTTAAATGCACAACTTATGAAATATGTCATTGTAAGTTTTTCTTGTAAGTCTTCAAATCTTGTTTAATAATCTCAAATGATTTGTTTAAAATAATTCATATTGAATGGAGCAAGAATAAAATATACCTATGACATCTGTGATAAATTTATTTTGATAAATAAAAGTTTCCGTGAAGCTACAAGAGTCCAAAATTCTATAGCGTTTCTATGCAGAATATGTAGCGTTTCTATGCAATAGAAAATATCTACGTGGCATTCCGATTCTTGTCACAATCGGGATAGATTTTACCTAATAAATGAACCTCATACATAAGTTATTCACTATTTTAATTGTCGGTGAAATGAAGGAACACCGTCGAAAATATCATAAGATGTTAGATCAAGAGATCCCATCTGCCATGAAAGCAATGGAATATAATTTGATGTAACACTACTAGTTCATTGAGGAGATAGACAATCGTTCAAATATTGACGTACATTGTAATGCTAGCATGATGGAGCATCATTTTGTTGCAAAATTTACCCGAGAAATTACCTCCTCTAGCTTATAGAATAGTCACATTGAGAGCTTATCGTGTTAATATACCCACTATTTGATTTTCCACAACGATATAAGAACGATTGTACTTATGGTACTTTTTTTTGAGAATCACAATGGTATCCCTTTATTCTATATGTATTACCCACGCACCAACATCGTCAGTTATGGCTGTTAAAACTGCTATATAGTTCAAAGGAGATTTATTCGTCATTACAAGTTTGCTCGTGAAAGCATTCATCTCTACCAAATGTGGCATATCTCTACAGAAATCTTTAGACATTATTTGGACATAATGATAGCAGCGGTTTCTTTTTCCTGGGGGTGATTTCGTAATTAGAAGAGATTTAACTGTATCTGTAGTTTCAAAATAAATTTGTTTCATTTAGTATAAATTACCCTGTATAATAAGCAAAATGTGCTTTTTTGAAACAATATAAATTTATGTTGCTCTAAAATAATGAATCGAAAAAAAGGATAAAAAGATTATTTGTCTCTCAAATTTAAACTTATTTTTTGTTTTAAATCTAGGAACGCATCTATAAAGTCTGTAATAATCAAAGAATAAAAAAAAAGTGACAACCCGAGAAATTCTATTATCAATACAAGATAGTCTGGAATTTTTAGAGATCTACCATAGCATTTTTTAAACCTTTGCTTCAATAAGAAATTACTTATTCTTCACTTAATAATTTGAAAAGTTTGGGGTCTGTTTTTGGCTCATTACTTGTTATTGAAATTAAAGATTTAATTTTTTGTTTCTGCAATTAAATTAAAATTCTCAATCAGGAGTTTCGCAATCTTTAAAAAATTCAACATGTTAATTTTTTAATAAATTGAATATGTTTTGTAAGTTTATGGTCCTTAATACAAAATTCAGTATTCAGTAACTTTTCAGTATTTATTTGACACATATATTGGTACAGTCATTTTTAATTCAAAAATACTGAGCATATTTTCAAAGAAATTTCAAAAATTTATAAATACTTTTCAAAACATGTTGTTGGTTGATTTTATTTTAGTAAATTTAATATACTGTATTATTATTTTTTACCTTTACACAGAATATATTAATTATTTAGTAAAAGCAAATTTTCTTTATTGAAATTTACTGCATTTTTTTCCTGTTTACAATTTACATTATTTTCAAAATATTCTTAATAAAAACAACTCACGATTGTATTATACAATGGATATATTGCATTTACTAGACAATGAATTAGAAACCCAAGATCAATATTTTATTGGGCCACCTTTTGCTCGGATAACTGCTCTGATTCGTTTGGGCATAGAATCTACAAGCTTCTGGAGTGCATTCATATCCAGAGAATACCATGCATTGACTGTGCAGCTTTTTAGATCTTGCAAATTAGATGGAAGAAGAGAGTGCTGTCGGATGCGTCTTTTCACCATGTCCCAAACATTTTCTATGGGGTTAGAATCCGGGCTATGTGGTGGAAAAGGAAGGTGTTGGAAGTCGGACCGATGCTCAGCGAACCAATTGTGAGTAACTTCTGACACGATATATAGTTGTATTATCGTCCATGAAAAATCCGAGGACATTAGGATAAAAAATGCAACATTGTAGGGTGCACTTGATCTGCCTGTATATCTAGGTATCGCATGACTGTTTGTTTAGCCTCGAGAAACACCAGGGCAACACTTCCATGAGAGCAGAACCTGCTCCATATCATGACACTCCCTCCAGACTCTTGTACAGTGCGAGTAAAGCAAGAAGAATTCATGGCTTCGTAAGGTTCTCACCAAATTGAACGTCTTCCATCAGTGCAAAATAAGAAATAGCGTGATTCATCCGACCACATTACCCATTTCCAATCCTCAGATGCCCAGTGTTTTCTTTCCCGACACCAAAGCAAAAGAATTTTTGCGTATCGGCAGAAATGAGTGGTTTTATTATGGTTTTTATTTTCCTATCCTCTGCTCTCTACTCATGGTTCGAGCTGAAATCTGTTGGGAAAAGCTTTGTTTGATGATTTGTAACAGTTGATTCCCTGTTCTTCCGTACAATTCGTCGGAGACTCTGCCGATCACGCACATGGAAAACTGTGCTCGATCCTCAGTTACGTCTTCTAGAGAAGGCCTGTGGGTTCTAATTTCAGCTTTTAAAAACCATTGATATGACTGCTTTTGAGACCCCAGTGAGATCTGTCGTCTTCGAAATAGAGGCACCTGCTAAATGAGCACCAACAATAAGGCCTTTTTTCAAATGGTGAAAGATCTGTCGTTTTTCCCATTTTACTTCATTCATCGCGAAAAGGGCTCTTACGCCTTACTTATACTAGCATTCTAACCACGTGTAACCCAATTCATAACAAAAAATGTGCATACTTTATCACTATCACGCATTCAATATCAAATCTCTCTTTTTAATTAAAGAAAATCATATTAAATATACGGAAATGACGTTACAGACTTTCCGAAATCAAGGAAATATTCTGTTTAAAACTTAATTTTTATCATAAAGGAAACGTCTAAACTAGAATTAAAGTAGGACAAAATACTTATAATATGTTATTAAAAATATAAAACACTCAGGGAAAAATAATTTTTTCTTTTTTTGTTCATATTTAAAATCCATTAGTGGAAAAAGGCTTTCGTAAAACGATAACGTATAAATTCATACTAGTAATATTTTTTTAAAAACCAATGCTCTCAAATTATCCTGCTATTAAATTTTTATCCATGAGAAAATAAAAAAAATACTACTTATTTATTTATTTGAGTATTTTTTGGCGTAAAATTAAAATGAATTAACTGTTTGGAAAATTTTAATTAAATAGATAAGCTTAGTTTCTAATTAAGGATTTCAGAAAAATATTTTTCAGATTTTTAATGAGGAAAAAAGGAATTTATATTAGAGCTTCAGCTCTTTAAAAGTCTTACTGATGTTTTTTTCTTACATAGAAAAAACAAGTTTTTGGTTTTAGAATTAATTATGATATTAAATAACTTAAATATATCTCTTATATAAGATGACAACAGCAATGATAAAAATTTAAAGATTGGGTTTGAGAATGATGCGAATTTCTTTTTAATTCTTAAGTTATTTATTTGCGTACTAATTTAAAGCATCCATTGAAAAATAACATTTCTTTTCTGCAACTAAAATAATGAAATGTTAACAAAATTGGCCCCATTAAAAATGAAATTTCTCACATAGCCAATACCCAGCACAATCTCGTGACAGGCCCTGGGCTTTCTAACCCAGGTCTCGAGTTTAAAATTAGATTTTGTAGAAAATGCCTTTTAGTAAATAAGCAAGATACAGCTATAAAGTTAATGAATTTAATATTTCATAGATAAATTGAAGGTTTCAAATTGCGAAATATTGATTAATTTCTAAACCGGTATAGGTAGCCATACACTTCTAATTGGAAAACAGCGTTAAATGACTTTAGGAGTTATATTTGTCAATAAGTGCTAGTCAATAGAATTACTTAAAAAATTTTGATGTCGGCCTTGCATTTAATAGCTTTCTGTAAGTGCTATAGCTATTTGGTAAAAAAAATCTATTTTGAAAAACAAAAACTGCAATATAATGCGAACAAAGTATAAAGTTACGAATTTCATTGGATCAAGTGATTTGTCAAATTAATCTGTTACTGCAATCGAAAATAGTTTTAATATCTTTATTAAAATTATTTTAGAGTCATCCTTTAGTAACTACGCAGGATAAATGTTACAAACCTATTTACACTACATATTAGTCAGAAAAACTGATATAGCAGATCTTATGCAAATAATAGAGATGTTCCATCAATCAGCGTAACGCGGGGCGTATATAAGACAACAGGAGTCTGAAAAGGATATAAAACTGATTCCTTCTGTTATAAGGGCAGGATATTAAGATTTAAGTGATTTTGAATGAGGACTCGAGATATGCTCATAGCATTTCCAAAGTAGAGATAAGATTTTGAACTCTGATCTGGACCATTTCTAGGATGTAATCTGGATATCAGGTTTCCGGTAAAACTTCAAATCTTCGACTGCTGTCCGGGACTGTTAAAGACATACGCGGCTGAAAAGAATCCTTACACGAGATAGACGTTCAACACTTCCTCAAATTGATGCTGATTTGAACCCAGACCCATCAACAAGTGTCAACACACATATTGTGCAACATACTCTAATTGATATGGGTTCTCCCTACCGCAAACTCTCTCGCCTTCCATTGGTGACTCAACGGCGCAAAGTTCTGCGTTTTGCTTGGGCTCGCTAACACCGTGATTGAACTCTTAATGATTGAAGAAGAAAAAACATTGCCAGGTATAACGTGTTACGTTTCCAATTATATCGGGTGGATAGCCGTATACGTGAATCCATGGATCCCTCATGCCTACAAGGAACTGTTCCAACTTGTGGAGGATCTGTGATGGTATGGAGCAGTTGGCAAGAAATTAGACCTTTGATATGTCTAGACTCGACCATGACAAGTCAGAGGTATGTTAACATCCTTTTTGACTACCTGTATCCATTGATATCTTGTGCAAATTTTGAGGAACGTGGACAATTCCAACATGATAATGCACCACCCCACAGGTCTATAGTAGTTACTGAGGGTCTTGGAGAGCACTCTTCTTAGTGTCATTCTCTCTATTGTCCTCCTAATTCTCCTTACATGAGCGCTATAGTCCATATCTGGAATGTTTTGAATGTGATGCCCTTAGGTGATCACTATCTTGTACTCCCATAGCATTGTGAACTGCCCTTCAGGAACCATGGTGTGAGTTGCCTACAGAATATCTTCACAAATTGGCATCTCTAATTAAATTTTTAGCATCTCAAATTAGCATCTTACTAATTTTATCATTGGATTGCTTATAGTGAATACAATCTTTAATTAGTAAGAAAATACTCGTTAATTACACAAAAAGAATCAAATGAAAAAATAAAGATAAGAGAGATAATTATAAACTTCGACATGCATAGCATTAGCAGCCTTGATCAAGTCGTTGCTATTTTATTTAATTTTTTTTGATAGTGAAAAAATTAAACTCCTTAACTCAACAAATTAGCTATCATTTATAATTTCTAGAAAGAAAATAATGAAAAACTTGCTATATAATTGGTATATTGAAGTTTCAGAAATAAAAATGTCAAATTTCAATTTTTTAAGATCTCCATATTTATTTGTAATATTAAGTAATTTATATTATTTACTGCGAAGCATATAAATAGAAAATAATTTAATTGCCAAAACAACTCGAACTTAAGATTTCGATGGATTTCTACATTTCAAATCTTCTTAAGTCCGAAACGTATGTTTTTGGAAGTTTAAAACATGCGTATGAACATGAATGTAATATGTAACAACTCATAAAGCCATATTTGTAGATTTATATCAAAATTTGAAAACCGAAATTCCACTAGAATTTTATCTTTCAATCTGCCGAATTCAATTAAATCTGACAACTGCAAAATGCAATGATCTGAATGAATATACATTGACACATTTATCTAACAATTAAAAAGTATGTCTCCATCAAATTTTGGACGCAATTTGTCTAGTGTTCAATCTGTTAAGGCTCAGAGTTTCAATTCTTAAAAAATTAAATCTGATATCTGATATTCTGTCTGAAATTTTCATTGTCAAATTTATATCAAAAGTTTACTTTAACCAAATGTAAAAGAAAAGATTCCACAAAAAAAATTTTCATTTTTGGTTACTTATGTACCACGTTCAAGCATTAATCAGCACAGAGTACACAATATATTCAGTAAAAAATATCAGATTAATGCTCCAGAACCAATATTTTTAATAACTGTCACTAGTAGCATACAAGACATTTGGGGCATTAACCAAAGTTTACAATTTAATGCGGGTGGAATATGGGGGAAAGATCCATTATTTGAGAATTGCACACACATTAAGGGTATTTACCATCCAGATACAAGGGTAGCAGGTCTCCCCCTGATCTGGGCGTCCTGGGTTCGAGTCCAGGCATAGTTGTCATTGAGATATGTGAATGTGCCCTCATGTAAAAATTGGCTGTAGAATCGGATGTGATGTATGAGTAGCTAAGATGTACTCAGATGGTGCTACTTAAAACAAGAGACGCATCCTCGTCTTAAAATCATTGAGTGCGTCAACGAGTTTGTCCATGGCAAGTGCCAATAGAAAAAACAACAGTCACATTCTTAATGCATCTTGTTATTTCTTCACTCAAGCATCGATGGACCATATTAATAACATCTTCATTATGTTAAGGATCTCTAAAATAATACTTCTCAAATGAAATCACACCAATATAAAAAACAACCACCTTTATTAAAACACAACACAACTAAAACTAATTCCTAGAACCACACAGTAACAAATATATATATACAGCAAGTGACACGTAATTGCATTGAGTCACGCGATGGAACTCACGTGATTGAACGAGAGGGAGAAATGGGCGTGAACATTCTCCCCCCATTGACATGTTTCAAACATTCATCCAAATATATAATATTGCAAACAAAATTTTTAAGAAATTAATAAAATTATTTGAACAGCAAACCACACCTTTCTCCAATGGTTTTACATTAGTCATTTCGGCATGGGCAATACACATACCCTACTCACTGCCCTTTTAAACGTGCCAAACTGGGTGTTTTGACACAAAACTTAAATTTGAATTTTCTAGTCGGCCTCCAACCCTCAAAATACCATCACCATCCAAAACCGGGTTGAGGCTTTTTAACTTACTGTTTGGAGAAACGACTCCTTTGAGTCGCAAGTTTTGAATATCGGCAGCAAACTCTTGATGCTGCAATGTTTTAATTAAGAAATTCTCAGCTTTTTTCAGCTCACTGCTAGTAAGAGGACCTGTAGTACGCCCAAGTGGATTTCGAGAGTTGTCACAAAACCTAAAAATATAATTAAGAACACGTAAAACAGACATATAATTATTACTAAGATGAATTAATTCATAAATTAAATGTCCTTCAATAATATTAAAAATGTTAAAGTTCTTAGAATTGTTCTTAATTTCAGCCATAAACTCTTCATCAGCTTCTGATGCAGGAACCGGTTGATTAGGATAGCTATTATCATCAAGAAATTCTGGTCCATTCCACCATAAGTCACAAGTCACAAGTTTTTCTGGGTCTATTCCTCGTGATAAGATGTCAGCTGGATTTTGCTCCGAGGATACATGATGCCACTTGTTAATACTAGTCATTTCTTGAATCGTCGCTACTCTGCTTTGGACAAATTGTTTTAAATCTATTGGTTGCTTCTGCAGCTACGAAAGCACAATAGTCGAGTCCGACCAATAGTAGACACTAGCCACTGTAGTTTTGATTGCTGTCATCACTTTTTTCATAAGCTTTGACAACAAGACTGCGGCACTTAATTCTAACCTGGGAATAGTTAAGCTTTTAATCGGAGCTACTCTTGATTTACTGGCAACCAATTCAATCACAATATTGCCTTGTTCATCACTTGATCTGCAGTACACCACTGCTCCATAACAACGCTCTGACGCGTCGGCAAAGCCATTAAGCTCTACGCTCGTTGGCTGGTCAATGAAGAAAATCCAAAAAAAAAAATTAAACTATTGCTATTTTTCTAGATTGAGCAATAACTTATCTAATAGGTGAAGATTGTAGCATCTTTGAAATATATTGAAGACACAGGTTGTCTTTTCTGAGGTTTATTGGTAACAATAACAAAAGGCACAAGATTAAGCCTTAGTGTAGCAGGCCTAGAGAACTACACATTAAAAGTTAGGCGAGAGAGAGCCGAGATCATACTCCCCCTCGTACCAGGGTCAAGTTCGCTTCTGTTGGAAAAAAAGAGAATTTACAAACATCAACAGTCAGGTCACGTGATGTTTACGTGATTGGCAGCTGGCTCCGCCCAAGAAGATGACGTGGCTAGCTTTGGTTCTTAACATACTGCCCCCGGATGAACCAGGGGGTTCATCAAAATTTCCAAGAGCTTACGCTTGTATTTCGTAAACTGTAAATTTAACTTCAAGAAAGTTACCTGGTAATTACAAAAAAAACATTAAACGATTATTAAATTTAAGTATAAATTCGATAGGGAACATGCTGCAAGAAAAATATGATTAATAACATCATGTAAGAAATATGAAAAGAATCATTTCAAGTAACCAGATAATAATTACGAATAACAAATGCACATTACAAGTAACAGTTAATATTAACAATTACACATTTCAAATAGCAATTACTAATAGCAAAAGAAAACATTTCAAATAATAAAATATTTGCATCAAACAATATTCAATAATGTTACTAGTCAAATAATCAATATTAAAGAAATTAAATATACGATACATATGAAATTATTATTCAAAAAATTAAATATATATATACATACGATTATTATTACAATTTTACTTCTTAGTCCTGCAATTCTAAATTATACAACAATTGTACAGGACGTTTAATAATTGATGACTCAGTTTTAATTTTGCAAGCCCTCACCTTGTCATCTCTTCCGGGAAATAATTCAAGAATTTTACCTAATTTCCAGAAATTACGAGGTAGATGATTATCTTTAATCAGGACTACATCGTTAACTTTAAAAGGCAAAATGTTTTTAACAAAACTGGAATGGGCCGACCTCAAATTCAACAAATACTCATTTTTCCACCTAGACCAAAATGATCTCATCAATTTTTCTCGGTAATTAAATGCTTTTATCAAGCATTTCCTGGAAGAAAGATTTGAATTAAGGTGAAGTCTTACAGAAGGCAAGGAGGTAACTCGTTTCCCTAAAAGAAAATGCGCTGGAGTCAGAGCAATTGGATCTTCAGTGTCACTACCAACATATGTGATTGGCCGAGAGTTAATCATGCCTTCAATCTCAGTAAGGACTGTTAGTAATTGTTCAAGCGTGAGACATGATTTTCCAAGTGTTTTTCGCAGAGCAGTTTTCACAGTACGTACCATGGGTTCGTAAAAACCACCCCACCAGGCGGCTCTTTCAACAATGTATTTCCATTTAATTCCGTTGGCAGAGTAAAAGTTTTTTACATCTGCATGGTTAAGAACATTCCAAATGAGTTTTATTTCTAATTCTGCACGTTTAAAGGTGCGAGCATTATCAGAGACGACCACAGAGCACAAACCACGTCGAGAAATGAAACGTCGGAAAGCTAGAAGAAATGTATCTGTAGTCCAACCAATTCTAGATGAACACTTCTTGTTACTGCACAAGTTATTAACAAGATATATTGCTTGTTAGTACTATCCTTCACGTATAGAGGACCAGCAAAATCAACTCCGATTATGGTAAATGGAGCTGACTGCTCTACACGGATGTCTGGAAGGGGCACGATCACTTGACTTCCGGGAGAAGAGTTGAATCGTTTACATATTATACACTTTCCAAGAAGAGATTTTATGGTTTGTCTGGCCTTTAAGATCCAGAACTTTTCTCTGATTTGTACCAACGTATGGGATACTCCAGAATGAAAAACTCTTTTATGAGATTCCCAGATTAATAATTCTGTCAGTTTGGCCTTGGAAGGGAGTATAATAGGATGTTTTTCATAGGTCGATAAATGGGTTGTTTTTCCTAGTCTTCCAGTGACTCGAAGAACACCAAAGTTATCAAGAAAAGGGTTTAAACATAATAATTTAGAGTCTCTTGGTAGAGGTTTATTTTTTTCTAAGCATGAAATTTCGCTAGCGAAGAATTCGTTCTGCATGACTCTCACCCAAAACATTTCTGCGTTGGAAAGTTCTTCTGAAGTAAGAGGGCCCTTTTCAGCGTTTTTTCTTTTAAGGGTATTTACAAAACGCAATATCCAAGAAGTCACTCTTAACAATTTAAGCAAACAGCTAAATTTTTCGGGATCAATGATTTTTTTCTTGAACAATAGCTGTGTTGACTATAATGCTGGATTTAAATTCGGATGCAATTTCTGGCTCCATAGATTCCTGAAAAAATCCCTTTGCCCTGGGCCAAAGATTTTCCGCTTCTCTCAACCATTCAGGACCATGCCACCAACTTTCAGAAGTGATTAAATTCTTGCTAGTAATCCCTCTAGTTAACAAGTCGGCTGGGTTTTGCTTACCAGTACAGTGCCTCCAATTACAGGGGTTGGTAATTTCTTGAATTTCCATGACTCTATTTGAAACAAATTGTTTATATTTAAATGCTGAACCCTTTATCCAATGAAGAACAATCGTTGAGTCACTCCACAAAACAACTCTTTCAAGGTTTTTGAAAATTCCCATAAGATGTTTTGCTATTCTGGAAGCAATTATAGCGCCCATTAACTCAAGTCGAGGAAGAGTCAATTTTTTAATTGGTGCAACTCTAGATTTTGAAATTACAAAGCTAGTCTGGAAAGAGTCCTTCGAAGTTTTATACATTAAGTAAGCCACAGCTCCAAACGATTTTAAGGAAGCATCGGAAAATATATGTAACTGTATATCTTCTTTATTTATTAAATTTGTATTGGGGAAATATTGTCGTGGGATTTTTAAATTTTGCAAATCAGTAATTTCTTTACACCATGCATGCCAAATTTCTTTTAATTGTCCGGAAAACACTTCATCCCATCCAACCTCGATTTGCCATAATTCTTGCAAGAGGCATTTTATTCGAATTTGGAATGGGGATATAAATCCAGCAGGATCAAACAATTTTGCAGCAGTATGAAGCACATTTCTTTTTGTACATTCGTTGTCATTCAAGTTTGACAACAAAGATCTCAAATCTAGTCCTAAAGTATCGTCGATATTGTTCCAAACCAGTCCTAACACTTTTAGGTGCGAATCCGCATGCTCATTCATTTCGATCATGGAATTAGAATTGCGCCACATTTTTTTCAACTCTTCAGAATTGGTGTTGAATTTTCGCATGTTCATTTTCGCGTCTTTCAAGATCGATACAGCTTCGGAAGACAATTTCAATGCGTCTTGTTCATTGCAACTTCCATAAAAGAGATCATCAACATATAATGATTCATTTAACATTTCATATGCAAGAGGATATTTATCTTTGTATTCTTTAATATGTGTTTTAACAGTTGCAGCCAAAACGAAAGGTGAGCAAGTTACACCAAAACAATGTCTATTAAAATGATAATTGTTACTGGTTGAGATTTATCACAGTTTTTATAATATAAGAAACACAAATAGTTCTTATCCGATTCTGTAACTTGTATTTGTAAAAATGCTCGAGCAATATCTCCACAAAATCCAATTTTGTGTTCTCTAAATTTTAATATAACATCAATAAGATTAGGATTTAAAGTTTCTCCAGAAAGAAGGCATTCATTTAGACTAATATTATTACCTTGATTACTGCTGGCATCATAAACTATTCTAGTTTTTGTGCTGGAAGATGTCTCCCTGAAAACCTCTCTATGCGGCATTACATATCCAGTAAAACATTCGTCATGACACATCTGAATTATACCTTCGTTAATTTGTTCTTGCATAACTTCATTATATCTTTTAAACAACGCTTGGTCCTTATTAAATCTTTTCTCTAAAGCTATACATCTCTTTTCCGCAATGTCAAAATTATTATTTAATTTTTCCTTAACCTCATTTGTTTTCCATAGCAATGGGGCTTCATATCGTCTGTTCTTTATTTTAAGTTCTTTTCCGAAGTTACCTAAATTATCCCTGGATTTATTATCCGAAGTCTCACCGAGCAAGAAAGAATCTATCTCCCATAAACGTTTCAGGTCATTTTCCACTACGCAAGATAAAGTAAAAACGGAAGAATGCTTCCCCTTTTGAGAGTTTGACATTTGACCTATCAGTGTGTCACCAAAGAGGGTCGGCTGCAGAAACAAGTTTTTGTTTATTCTTCTTACTTCTCCCCTCAAAACATTGCACAGGAAATCAGCACCGAGGAGGATCTGAATAGGATTGGAATTTTCGGGGGAGTCCGCTAGCTTGCAGGTGGCTGGAATTACTTTCTTTACGAGTTTGGGGTCAACATCCGAATACGTATATGTCCGCACCAGTTATTTCGTCGGACGCCAAAGCTTCGACGTTTATAGATTGGAAAGGGGGAAATCTGCTTCTTATTTTTAAAAGTACAACATCAAATGTTTTCTCGTTCGGTTTTCGTTCCGAGAAGGTATAAATTAACAGTTTCTCCTGCCCTATTGGTTCTAGATTAAGAGCTTGTTTCAAATCATTACGTATAAATGATTTTTGAGATCCTAAATCGAATAAAAGTCTAGCCATTATCTTGTTCGTACCATTTTCAGCTTGGACGTTTGCTGTTTGAAGCAAAGTCGCGTAACTGCCAGGGTTATTTTCTGTTCTTAAAACAGAAGAAATCACAACTTCCTGTCCAGAAGTCTCGGTTTCAGAAGCGCTACTTTCAATTTTATTCTTCGGGCAAAACAGGGAATTGTGTTGTGAGCTCCGGCACGTTTCACAGGGAGAAATTTTAACCTTGCATTGTGAAATTAGATGTCTATAAGCCATACATCGATAGCATCTACCATCTTTCTTTAATTTATGGCGTTTTTGTTCGTCCGAGAAAATTTTGCACTTCAATGCAGTGTGCGAATCTGAGTTACAAAAAATGCACACATCTTTAGCAATAGTACTTAAAGCGGCAGATGAAGGCAGCTTATTTTTAAATTTAGATTGTCCAGGATAAGAAGAATTTCGGGGAAAATGTCGTGGAGTTTCAGGAATATTTTGAGAATGTCCGGTCACAATGTTTGCAGACTCGCGGGATTCAATTTCAAATTTTAAGAATTTTATTAATTCTTTAATGTCGCCAATCTTGGTAGGATCTCTCTTACGATGGAACTCAATGACTAAATCCCGGGGTAATTGCTTTAATAAAATGGGCGTGAGCAGGTGCCCATAATTTCCGGATGCAATCCCCATTGAATTTAAATTTCTGATGCTTATTTCACTCTCTTCATGAAGTTTTCGCAATCCTTTGAGATTGAAAGTGGATTTTACTGGTTCAATTTCTAATAGCCTATTTATGAAATGGCTTATTAAATGGTCTTGCCTTCCATATCTGTCACTTAACAAAGATAAGCATGACTTGTAATTTTCGTCAGTAAGAGAAAAACCAGAAACAATTTTATAAGCTTCACCAGATAAAAAGGACTTTAAATATATAAATTTATCAACATTACTTAATGAATCATTCGAGTCAATGGCATTATTGAAGCTGTTTATAAATTCCAGGAAAGTGCTAGCATCTCCACTAAATGTGGGAATTCTTAATTTAGGCAAATTAATAGTCGTTGCAGGATAGTTAGTTCTTGCACTAGAAACATTAGCTGCAAGGGGTGCGATAGGTTGTTGATCAACTTTAAACTTATTGATCTTGCTTTTAATTTTGAACTTGGCTTCATTTATTTGCTCTTCATATTCAAGAGAGCTTTGAATTTCTGTTTCAAATAATAAACTATCAGAAATTAAATCCTCAATAGCACTGTTAAGGTTTTTAAGATCTGATTGTTTGGCCTCTAAACTTAATAAATGTTCCGAAAGTTGTTCTTTATCATTTTCCTTTTTAACATCACAACTTTCCAAGAACAAATAAATCTTGTTAATTAATTTTGTACAAGCAGTACGAGATATTTTTCGTTTCATCTTCAACTTATCCAGAGTTTCCATTTTCATGCATAAAACAATGTTTACAGTACCTGTTTAAATGTCCAACGATGAGTTATATTCGCAGATAAATGCAGAATTTCAAGAGCATCAACACGCACAATCATCACCCAATATCATCTTTCCCGGGTTTCGGCACCATGAAGAAAATCCAAAAAATTTTTTAAAACTATTGCTATTTTTCTAGATTGAGCAATAACTTATCTAATAGGTGAAGATTGTAGCCTCGTTGAAATAACTTGAAGACACAGGTTGTCTTTTCTGAGGTTTATTGGTAACAATAACAAAAGGCACAAGATTAAGCCTTAGTGTAGCAGGCCTAGAGAACTACACATTAAAAGTTAGGCGGGAGAGATCCGAGATCATACTCCCCCTCGTACCAGGGTCAAGTTCGCTTCTGTTGGAAAAAAAGAGAATTTACAAACATCAACAGTCAGGTCACGTGATGTTTACGTGATTGGCAGCTGGCTCCGCCCAAGAAGATGACGTGGCTAGCTTTGGTTCTTAACAGTCAAAGAATACTCTTCTGTTTATCGAAATTTCATTTAAGGCTCTGAGAGCAATTAGAAACCGATGTCATTCTCGATATTCCGATTAGGGAAGAACATCGCTCCAATCGATGTTCATACGCCAAAGTTCTTGCATTATCATTTTGGCCTTAGATATTATCGGACCCAGAAGACCAAGGGGGTCAAATATTCTGGCAATAGTTGACAATACTTCTCGTTTAGTATACGACTGTTTCAGTTGGACATCTACTCGGAAAGAAAAATAATCTTCATGAGCGTTCCATAGAACTCCCAACGTTTTTGTTCTCTCCTCTTTATCAAATTTATAACTGTCTTCTGAGAGCATAGACTTCTCAAAATTGATGTGCCACTTGTGTAATTTCAGTCCCGCTGACTGCATAGCTCCAATAAGTTGGCATTGTAACTCCTGGGCACCTTCTAACGTTGAAGAGCCACTGACTATGTCATCCATGTATGTATCATGAAGTAGAATTTCAGACATCAAGGGAAATCTTGAATTCTCATCTATGGACAATTGTTTAAGAGTTCTTATGGCAAGAAAGGGAGCACAAGACGTCCCATAGGTGATAGTCTTCAACTTATACGTGGTAGGCTCATCGTCAAAATTTGTCTTCCACAGAATTCTCAGAAGATCACATTGGTCTGATTCGATGAGTATTTGTCGATACATTTTCTCTATATCTGCTGTAAAGGCAAATTTGTGTCGCCGAAAACCAGTAATGATGGTGAATACGTCCTCAATAACTTCTCCTTTCATCAGAATGTCATTTAAGCTAATGCCGTTAGTTGTAGGAGAAAATGCATTAAAAACAACACGAAGTTTAGTCGTCGACTTCTCTGGACGAAAGATTCCATGGTGTAGTATATAATAAGAGGAAGATGGTTCAGTTGTCTCGTTAACCTTCTCCATGTGACCCAACTCCTCATATTCTCTCATAAAATCTGAATATAATGACAAATACTCTGAATCCCTCGCCAGACGATTCCACAACGAGTTAAGTCTTTTTACAGCAATGGCCTTTGAATGTCCCAAGCAAGACGGGTCCTCTCTCAAAGGCATTGTAAGCACATATCGACCCTCCCCATTCCTTTTATGGGTTTTTACAAAATGCTCTTCACACAACAAGGCCTCCTGACTCTTAGTAACCTCATTATCCACATTTTCAACTTCCCAGAATTTTCTCATAGTACGATTCAAATCAACATCTAAAATCAACCCACAGTGAACTTTGTTCTCCCTCACCTCATCTACACTACCACTGGCAACATAACCAAAAACTGTATTCTGAAACAGCAACGATGAATTCACATCTCGAAATTGTCCAGGTCTCAACAATTCTTAAATAATTCAGCTCCTAAAAGTAAGTCTATCTTTCCTGGGATATTAAAAGTAGGATCAGCCAGTGATGGAAACCTTAATACTTCCATATTTAAATCAATGACCTTGTTCGGGGTAACATCAGTAATTTTGTTTCCTACTAACATCGACAATTCTCGCTCAAAGCTCCTATCCTTGTTTGTAACCGTAGTTTTTACACAATTATTAACCACCATTGTAGCGTCATTCACACATGAAACAATAGTATTTATTTTCTCCAACTTCAACTGCAGTCGTTCTGCGTAAGCTTTCGTACATAAACAAAACTGACTTCCTACACCCAATAAACATCGAACCTCCACAAACTCTGAATATTTATTTCTAATCAAGGCACGGACAGTTCTAAGAAGGACATTCTTACTTTGGCTCTTTTGATAACTCGTAGCAACTATCTTTGATTGGGCATTATCCGTTGTTTCCTTTAACGTTTGGTTTGGCGCTACTTCCTCGTCATAAACTGGTTGACGAATAGAAATTTTTTCAAACCGTGAATTATTAGTACTATTTCCCCTAGCGGAAAATGGAGCTTTCGATTATGAGATCTGCCACAAAAACAATGTCTATTAGAGCGACAATCGCGAATTTTATGTGGTAACAAACAACGAAAACACAAAGCATTCCGTTTCACTACATCAACTCTTTCCCTTGCAGAAAGTATCTTAAATTGGGGACAGTTATAAAGAGGATGATTAGCACTATTCTTACACATAACACACTTTGAATTTTTTACTTCTGACACAAACACTTTAGAAACGGATTTACCAGAACGACAATTTAGAAATTGCGATTTATTTCCCAAAATTCTTTTTGCATCCCCTGCCACGATCTTATTATTTATCTCACTTTTACATTTACCTTTCGATGATAAGAAAATGTCGCACTCTCGACCAAGTTCATGGGGTTTAAAATAATTTTCACCTTGTTTTACCGCAATATGAGTCATTAATTATCGATCAAGAGTTTCAAAAATTCTATCAGGAACCATAAGCCCGCATAGAGATTGGAAATCCGTCACTTTACGCAGCTGACAGTAGTAGTTAAAAGATGCACTTACTCTGGATGCAAATTGAACAAAACTGTCAGCCGGGAATTTTTGAGCTTTTTTAAAGTTATTTAAACATTCCTGAGGGGTGGGTTCAAATTCCTTTAAAACCAAAGTTTTAATTTTATTATAATCATTTAAATCTTCTTGATTAATGTAAACCAGCAAATTACTGACTTTTTCACCCAAAATATTCAATAGAATTTCTGCTTTCAAATTTTCCGAAACATTTTTGTTTTGGAATGCTTTTTCCAAAGAACTGAAAAATAAATTCAAGGATTATTCCGATTTACATGGTACAGGGATAGTTAAAGTTTTAATACTCTTTATTAAGCTTTCTAATTCAACACCTGATGAATTCGAATCCATGATTTCAATATTTTGTGTGTTATTTAATGACTCGTTTTTAATCTTGGCTAACTCTATTTCTTTATCTATTTGACTCAATTTTACCCTTTCTAGTTCTAATTTCAATTCATTTTCCATTTTTTCTCTTTCCATTTTATCCTTTTCTTGCACTAGCTTTGCCTGAGTATCGGCTATTACTTGATCTACGTGACCCTGAACTACTTCAGTTTGTGTTTTAAACGCTTCACTTTTCTCAATCATCTCTCTCAACTGAATTACTTTCGCATTATCAGGAACGGAAAGCCCTAACTCTTCAGCGATAATCCGCAACTCCTCTTTCTTTAACTTAGTACTCAACGGCATAATTGATATAAGTGAAAATAACTTTTACATACAACCTCTCACAATTTATATCTTTTTTACTGCTAATTTCGCAATCACAAGGAAACTGTCGAATCGAAACTACAACACATTTACACTATGAATTCCAAAAACGAAATCAAAACCTTATCAGACACTACTTCCAAACTTAGATAACACTTTTCACAACAAAATACACTGCCGGGATTTACCAATTCTAACCCAATGCAAGAGTTCCGAAACCAAACGAACAAGAAATCAACTTTATCAGCAATGCTACTTTCAACTATATTCCAACTGCACACGTATTACACTGACAAAAAGAACTAATCCTAAAGCAAAAGTAACTAAATTCTCATAACAATATCAACACACTACAACTATTTCTTACACAATATAATATCAATACAAAATCTCAAATTCAATTTCACATAAACAACAAATAATCCACCATTAAATCACAATAATTATGAATTTCTCACCTTAATCTCTTTATTCGAAAATATCTCAACTTAATCTCTTTATCCGAAATTGTATAACTCAATACTCCAAAAAATATCACCATATTCAATTCTATCGCATATCTCGATCCTTTTGATTCCAATGTAAGTCAAACTAGCCATTCAAAATTCCAAAGGTCGCACCTCTTTCTCCGGCTCGCTTACGGACCAAAATGTTATTTCTTCACTCAAACATCGACGGACCATATTAATAACATCTTCATTGGGTTAAGGATCTCTAAAATAATACTTCTCAAATAAAATCACACCAATATAAAAAAAACAACCATCTTTATTAAAACACAACACAACTAAAACTAATTCCAAGAACCACACAGTAACAAATATATATAAACAGCAAGTGACACTAATTGCATTGAGTCACGTGATTGAACTCACGTGATTGAACGAGAGGGAGAAATGGGCGTGAACACATCTATAAATCTTGCCATTTCACTGACAATCTGAAATATTTGAAATCCATCGAATATAAGCGTGGCACAAAAGGTAACTAGTTTCCCTGTGACAAACAATTGGTCTTTCCAAATGTTATTTAAAATATATTTCTTATGCACTGCTTTTTTTTCGCCATAGTAGGCAATCTGTCTCCATTAATGTATATTTTATTTAATGCCTATTTTTCCTTCCAGTTTCTACTTCTAACAATCATACCATTTAGCCATTTTTACTGTTCTATACTTATAGATGCCATATATTTTTATAGACCCGGTCTGGTGATATGGTCATTATGTATCAATTGACACTTTTATTTGAAAAAGATCTACAAGTTTAGAGATTCATATTCGATTGTAATATGAAAATTATTACATTATTGCTTCACATGTGAAGTATACAGAAGAAAAAACAATGAAATCACTAAAAAATTTGAACTTACGACTTTTTTATTTACTTCCCCATTTCAGATCTTCTTCAGTACGAAATGTACGTTTTTGGTTCCACGTTTTGGATCACGTACGGTTTTTGGTTTTTTTTTAGTACGTTCACGTCACATTTTATATAAAACATTTTATTTCTCTTGGTATTTGTTTTATTTATCCACATAATTGAATTTTTGTTTAAACGCATAACTTTTGCGCTCGTGGATAATACGGGGATATAACTATTAATTCTCGAAGTTATATACTGACATTAAATCATTCTAAAATGGTATAATTACAAGTAGACACACATTATTCTTCAAATCTTTGAACTAAACAGTTAAATTATTAAGCGAAATGGAGGGTCTGATGTAATTAGCTAATAAAAGAAAACAGTTAAAGTATTAAAGTTATGTTAATTGGCAAACCAAATCCCTAATTACTGAAAATATTTATTAAACAAGCTGGAAACGCACGCGATTATTATATATTGTAAACAAATAATGAGAACTTAAACGTGCAAAATGATAATTGTTAAATACCTTCTTTGTACTTGGAAAATATTGATATATTTATTACTGGATATAAAAATTTTGTAGGGTAGCAAACTGTTTTTGAAAAAAATAACTATTAATTAAAGGATAGAATTGTTCTAGATTAAGATATTGAAAAAGTTAATATGTAATAAGTACAAGTATTTGTTAAAATTGTTGACCCTTTTAGACAATAAGGTTTTTATTTTAATCTAATATCCCGTAAAAAGACAATATAGGAAATTAACATTAAAATATTTAAATTCACCTTATTCCCTATAGAGCATTCTTGTGAAAAGTTTTGTTCATTTTATTATCTAATTTCATTAAGAAAAAGGCAGAATAAAGATTAAAAAAATACGTTATTATTGAAAAATTGATTTTATTTAAAATTAGAATACACTTTCCCCCTAATTCTAAATCTAATTGCTAAAGACATCATAATAATTAAATTTCCATCTTTCTTGGTTTATTATAAAAGAAAATTTTTATTCTCTGGTTAAGGTTTAATAAGCTAATTGGTTCGTCCATTAATATGATTTTAATGGAATCTTGATAAGATTATCAAAAACAGAAAAAAAATTGATTTTTAATTAGTAAGGCTTAAAAATAGCATTTATTAAGAAACTTAAAAACATTTATTAATTAGTAAAATAAATTAACTTCATGGCATTCACTGCACTTCTTCAAAATTAGCCTGCAGAATTTCAATCCATTTTGCTTTTTTTTTCTATTTTTGTAAGTTTGATTATCTCGAATTTGTCAATTAAGGGAAAATGCATTAGTTTTATTTGTCAGTCCGTAGTATTAAAATGTATACAGATATCAAATAAATAAAGAATTTTAAAAATACTGTCGGCATGTTTGTTTGATTTATGAGTAATTCTTTTACAAATTTAAAATTAAAAAGGTATTATTTAGACTAATACATATTTGTTTCATCCAGTCAAATGGATTTTTGAAACTTATTTTATAATGAGTTTCCTTAATTTGTCACCTTTACCCTTATCTGTATGATTTTTTCATAAATATTTTCGAATATCTCTTAAAACATGATTTTTCATTGTTTCATTTCTGGCGTATTTAACACTAGAGCTTTGTGATGAGAATATATTTTTTTAGTGTTCGACATCTTTATTATATTTAAAAGCAAAACTCTTAAAAAATAATATAAAGATAGAAAAATCCTCCTTAAAGGATTGTTATTCTACCACTTTCATGCTAGATTTCCGAATCGCCTTTAAATTTATTTCTTTAACTGTTGCAAATTAATGACAATTCTGCGTAGGTTTTGAATATATACTATTACAGATCTATTGTATATTTAAAAATTTTGATTTCCAAATCTTCTGTATTCGGTGAAATTTTCTTATATTAATGGATCATATAAGTAGATCAATAACGTTTTATCTTAAGGGATCCACATACCTTTCTTCATGAAAAAATTATAAATTTATCTGAAGCGAACCCTTAAGAAAATAAACCACCTATTGCATATATGAAAATATAAAACATGATTACCAAGAAGGATTCATTTCAATGGATATGGCTGTATGCTTTTCAATATAATTAACATAACAATTGTAGCATTTTTACACCATAGATAAGTTCTTGTAGTCCAATGACCTAGATGTTTGCAACTTGTAAAGAAAGTTAGATTGTTACAATTGTCTGAAAGTCTTCATCAGTGGGAAAGTAATAATCAGACAGGAATTTCTTCAAATGTAAAAAGAAATGAAAGTCGATAGGATGAAATCTATACTATAGGATCATGGTCAACAGCTAATATGAGAAATTTCTGCTGAATTTGTGTGTGTGTGTGTGTGTGTGTGTGTGTGTGTGTGTGTGTGTGTGTGGGTGTGTGTGTGTGTGTGTGTGTGTGTGTGTGTGTGTGTGTGTGTGTGTGTGTGTGTGTGTGTGTGTGTGTGTGTGTGGAATTCGATGTATGCGAATGAACGTTGTGGTAGATGAAAGTAAAATTGAGCACTGTCTTTTTAAAATAAATTGCTGACAGAATTTGAACGACACTATCTTATGTACTTTTAAAAATTTTATCATGAAACTAATTTCGTAATTAGTGCTAGAAAAAAGGAGAGACGACATCTCTCAGAACTATAATGGCATATGTGTAAGCATATTAAGTTATAATTGCCGCATATCATAGATATAATCATAATACACCATCATGTTTTCACATTTCGTCTCTTTGCGGATTTATTTTGCTACAATATGGAAAGTTTATATTTTATTGGCCCTCGTAAAATAAATATCTAGTAATATTAAACTGGGATTAGATCTGTGGAAGGAAGTTGATGAAATTTTTAGTTCCATTTCTAATTTTAATTTTATCAATTCATCACACCAATTCTGCTTAAGTTAAGATAAATAAAATGAAAAAAAAATGTTTAGAAAATATTTACTAATCTTTTAGAAAACATTTTTTACATTAAATAAAATTCCAAATGTTCCTTTTCGTCATTTAACTGTATGTTTTTGTTTTTAACTACTACAACTGGTATGATGTTGCCTAAAAGATTTAAATCCCTGTTTAAGATATTTCCGTGAAAGAGTAATTTTAGATGTTGCGTTTTAATTTTGAACCAGTTTTTGGATATGAGATTTTCTTCTATTACTACATTCAATTTACGTGAACATCGAGTTACAAAATAGTAGCACGCAGAATTCATAGATAAACAAGTATAAACCTTACGGGTAAAATAATATTAATATTTTCGATTTGCAAAAACCTGTTTCAGAATCTATTCTTTAATGGAACCCTCTCGGAATCTATTTTAATAAGAATTATGCATAAAAAATTATTTGCAGTGAAATATTCTCTTATTACAATCTGAAAATTAAAAAAATTCATTTTTTTTCTTTCTCTTTTAGATGTGATTCTTTAAAGATCTCTAGGTGTTATCTATTGGAATTGGTTCACTGAATTCATGAAATCCTTGTAGATGGCCCTTGGGTACTAACCTCGATTTTGTGGTCTTTATACTCTATAAATATATTTTTTTATTCTCTCCAGTAGATTTTATATGTCGTCATTTTTCACTTTAAAAGAAAACATGCAATTTATCAACTTTGATATTATATAATAAGAATGCAGATAAAATTTGATTTAAATAATCAGAATGTTATATGTAAACCTTTATCGAGTTTTGTGCTAAATTTGACAAGGTAATTATTGGCAAGTAGTTAAAATTGACAAATATAGACCGCCATCTATTAGTTTGTACTTTTGCATAAATACAAAGATGATAATTCAAAAACCCTAATAACGTTAGCAATTTAAATTCGGTGAACAGTTTCTGTATCTAAATTATAGACTTTAGTCAAATTTTGAGTAAGAAGCATTAAAGAGTTGTTTGTCTCCGGAGTTGTACTTCTACATATATGTAAGAGCAGCGCGATAATTATAAAACGCAACCACTTAAGTTATTGGAATTTGCTATTTAATTTTTTCACAAAAGAATATTTTTGAAGAACAATGAAGATTGCAGAGGGACAACCAAATCCATTATCCATCTTTTTCCCATTATATGATGCATAAGACTCTTATATATGGTTCAATGAATATAAATATCTCTGCACTCGGGCTTCCACGGTTTTCTTCCAATGTTCATAATTCATGAGGTAAAGCAGGGCGATATCTTTTTTTAGAGTATATACAAGAAAATGTCATTGGGAACATTTCCACTGAGCTTTGTTTTTCCCTGATCTCTATAAAATTTAATTTTGTTTCTGCTGATTATATTTCAGATATTTACATTTTATAGCTGTAAATTACCCATTTCACTTATTATCCAAGAGCTCTAGTTGTTTTAATTGTAGGGAATTACAGAGATCACTATATCTATAGTGCAAATATTTTCATACAATATCGTCTTGTTGTGCTTGGATAGGATATTGTACAATAATCTGCCCCCGATACATTACAAATAATATATTTTTAAAGCAGTTTTGTTTCTATTATGATTATTTAAAACGAAAAATTAAAAAAAAACATTGTAATGACATTTGAAATAAGGATAGTTTAAAATATTTTTAAAAAATTGAAGGCATGCATTTAAAAAATACAATTGTAAAATATCATGTTACGGTTAATTTTTAGAGATGAAGATTGGTATATAAAGACATTTTGTTTTTATAAACTAAAAAAATTCTTCAAATTAACATGACATAATTTTATGAGAGCACATTTGAAGGTTGTTAGCAAGGAATTAACTACAAATGGCTTCATAATGTTCATATTAACTGAAATGCATTTTCAATTATTCCATCATGTCTATACCTTCAAATTATATAGTATGTCTTTCTTTCTTCATAAAATTGGTTTATAATTCTTAAAACTAAATTCTATTAAAAAATTTTATACTTCATACTAGAATAATTAATCAAGTGCAGTAGTGCACTGTTTTCTTCTTTATGAAACTGCATTATCACAGCATTATCTGCATTGCAAAAAATACTATACAGAAGGAAGGTTTGTGAATTTTTAAAACAATTTAGGAGAAACTTTACTTAAAGTTAAAAAAATATATATCGGTTATTTTTTAATTTTTTGATCTTTTGGGGGTTTTTTTCGAAGATACGTTTGCAGCTAATTTCACTGTTAGAATATCTTTTCTTAAAATTTCGAGAGATATCGATTTTCATTTCGATTTTTGCTTTTCCAAAGTCCATCAATCTTAATGGGTCTGCACTTAGAAAGAACTCATTTCATCAAACCATAAGATCAATACTCTATAGGTGAAATGTCAAGAAACTTTTCAAGAATATGTTGAGAAAATACATTTGCAGCATTTGTAAAAGTTATAAGGAAATCCGAGATTTTTTGAAGTATCACTTACAGATACATCTTGATGAATTTCCATTTTTTGAAAGTAGTGGGATAAAGAAATCGAATTTCGATGAAAATAAGAACTTTCTCTTGATAGTATGCTGAACTTATTTTACCATTATATCTCTATTATTCTTACTTTTTAGTTTAGCATTGTAGGATAATTCAATTTCAACCATACATTCTTTACCAAAACTTTCTTTGCATCGACAGAATCAGGTTTGGGCATCTTATTCTCTTTGCTTATAAAAATTATACTCTTTTTTTTGTTTTAGTCATTTAGATAAAATCATGCTATATTAACGGCTACCAAGTCATTCTATTTATTTCCCATGAAAGAACCTTCACGCAGGGCTTTAAAGACCACATGGCTCGGTAAAAAATGGTGAACATTAGGTTTTATGCGTTTAAAGCTATAATACTTTGTTTAATATAATGTTAATAATTGTTACAGTTGTATTTAAAGACTTTGTAATTGATTACCACGTTAGAAGATTTTCTCATATGTTGTTGTTACTAATGGCACTTGCCTATGGACAAACTCCCTGCTGATACAGCAGCAAATTTAAGCCGAAAGGAGCTTTTCTTGTTTTGTAGTAGCGCCAACTAGGGTGAATAGAACGACTTAGCTACACACTCAGCACATTTGCTTGCACAGCCCCTTTTTGCAGGGAGGCACAGTCTCACATCTCACAGATAGCACACGGAAGAACAACCATGCACAAACCGGGATTCCCAGAACGCAAGGAAGACTTGCTACCTCTGAGCTAGAGAGCCAGCTTCTCATATGTATTCATTTCAAAACCATTTCAAAAAATACTTACCCTCTCGGTGCATTAATTTCGAATTTTCCTTTCATGCAGATATAATTATTGATGTTTGTTGTCTTCTAGATTACTGATATTGTCTGTTTTGCTCGCAGAAAGTTCAATATCATGCATTTGATGTTTTAAAATCATGTAATAAGAATATTTGTCTTCTGGTAGTGTAAAAACGTTTTTTTTTTAATTTTTTAACTTGAAAGGAGAATGTATTTAAAAGATAATCACCACTTTTTTTAGATTCTTTATCATTGATGTTTATCTTTATGTATAAGATATTTATGTTATTATATTTAAAATTTTAAATAATAAATTTTTACCAGCATTTTTTATTTTATTTCAAGCATGTTTTTTTAAACTTTTTTTTATTAAAATGCTTTAAAAATTCTTCAAATACACGTTGTATCTACTCAGTATTAGACGATCTTATATTTTATAAAATATTACATGATTTCAAACATAGACAGAAGTGAAAGAAATTGGATAAAATAATTAGTTAATACAGTGTTAACAAGAAATAAGTTATCCAATTCAGAGAACTCTAAAATGCGTTCTATAGGTCCGAATGAGATAAAATTTGAATTACAGATGACTGATATCATGCGCTTTACAGTAGTTAAATAAAAAAGATTAGAACAAAATTTCACCATCGTGGATGAATATGATGCCTTGAAAGCATTCATGCTTTAGAAGAGTTGATGTACCATGATACAATGGCATGGTACATGAGTGCTGTACCATGATGTTACAAAATTCTTTAACATATCATGGTACATTTGTCATATGACATAACAGGTTTAGATTCCACTTAAGATATCTCTTCAAAGAACTACTGCTCAATGATAAAGGTAGTTGTAAAATCACACAATGCTGACACTTTTTCAGAATGCAAAAGTTGTCCCTGGATAACATGAGGGTTTTCCTCTGCCCAAATTCGCCAATTGTGGGTGTTAACTTGCCCATTGATGTAAAAGGAGGCCTCATCACAAAAAGTTCAATTCCAGATTTGTGCCACCATTCGAGGAAAGAATTGAAGTGTAAATTTATTTTAACCTCTAAGTCCCCGACCCTCAACAGGTGCACAAACTTGATTTTGTAACGGAAAAAAAATGTCAAATCTACCATGCGAGTTTTAGTGCAGTTGAATAGGGCATATATAAAGCAAGAGAAACAACTAGAAAACTCAAACTATTATACAACCGCTGACTGCTGGTTTCAACGAGCGCGATCGCAACATTTTCAATGCTGGAAGACGGGATTATTTTTCAACCTCTATCTGCTAGAATTCCAAGTTGTCCAGTTTTTTTCAAATTTATGCATCATCTTGCGTAGAAAACCTGGAGACATTGGACCTCTTGGTATTTGTTTGAAAGGACGAAATTCCTATAGAGTTGCTAAGGAATTGTTTCGTTCTGGTTGAACAATTTAACCAATAACACTTTTTCTTGCAACATAGGAATGGAGAACAGAGAAGAAACCAATGTTCGTGCAGAATCCTCCAACTTTCTTTCCAAAGAAACATGGTGATAGGCAAACGCTGTAGCGCAAATTATGTTTCACATTTTCAATACATGCAAATAAGTCATTTTTGTTAAAATGCCATCTACTTGTTAATTTTTGTACTACATTTTTATTTAATGCATCCAAAGCGCATCTGAATAATCTGTAATTCAAATTTTATCTTATTTGGACCAATAGAACAAATTTTAGAGCTCTCAGAATCGGGTAACTTATTTTTTGCTAACCCTATAATATTACAACAATCGTATATATGCCGGCTTTCTGGTACAGAGGTAACGCGTCTTCCTCGTGTTCTTGGAGTCCCGGTTTGGGCATGGTTGTTCTTCTGTGTGCTATTGTGAGATGTGTGACTGTGTCCCCTTGTAAAAAGGGGCTGTGCAAGCAAATGTGGTGAATGTGTAGCTAAAGTCGTACTCTTGGTCCTAGTTGGAGCTACTTCAAAAATAAGAGACCTTCATTTCGGCTTAAATCTGCTGCTGTATCAACGGGAGCTTGTCCTTAGGCAAGTGCCAAAAGTAACAACAACAACCTATTTTTAACCCTTCAAGCGGCTGGAACGTAGAAAGTCGCTCCAGGGTGTCTCTTGAAAACCGGCAGGAACGTAGAAATCCTCTCCAACGAGTCGCTTTAAAACCGCCAGGAACGTAGAAAGTCTCCATCCGCAAATATCTCTTAACACGGCTTCCCCGTAGAAAGTCGCCATTGCTTTCCCCCCGTAAGCTTAATAAACGAGGTGGGAGATCGGCTTGTTAGAGCTCATTTTCTGGTTTCCGCTGGCTGTTAGAATGCGGGTGGTCCCTCCAATTAGGGGAATAGGAAATCCCCCCTGAGAATAGGACATCACTTTCTTGTAAGAATTCGCGATAACAGGACCGATTGGTGATATGAGCTGTATACTTCATTCTTTCTTTCAATATTTCATTTCGAATCCAAAAAAAAAAACAAAAAACTATTATACTTATTACAGATAGGGAAACTCTCATATTTACATGCCATAATTATGTATAATAGTTTATTAAAAAAAAGCGAGTTTTCAAAAGCGGGTTTGAATTTTCTGTATTTGTCTAATGAAATATTAAAAAATCACGTTTGAACTGTTAACAATACTCTTATTAATTAAAAAAAACCTTATATATTTATTTATAAAAAACCTTATCAATTTGTTTTCATCCCAATTAATTAGCGACAAAAATATTTATAAATAAATGTCATTGTAACTATTGCTTAAACTTTGTATGTAGAATTTGGGCAAGCATTTACTACGCAAGGGAAGACAAATTTGAAAATTTTTGGATATAATTATTTATTTATTGTTGACTTTTTAAACTTAACTTTAGTAAAAATGTTGTTAATTCTTTTTATAAATGCTTTTATTTAATGTATCTAGATAACTATAGTTCTTTTTTTTACTGTTTAATATTATTTTTTATTTTACTAAGTTAATGCATGCGTTATTTACTACTTTTGCGCAAATCATAGTTTTCTTTCTTTTCGGGAGGAGGGGGGCAGATGGAAAAAAAACTGTTTCTTTTATAAATATAAAAAATATTTTTTTGGAAATTATATATATTTATAATATAAAGAAAATAATAAAAAAAGAAAAGAAATATTTTTATTTTTATAAAAAATTATAAATATAAAAACATTTTTTTTAAACTATGTATTTCAAATATACATTTCTATTATAAATATATATGTGAAATCTCTATAAAAAATCAAACCAAATTCATATGAGAGGAAGTTTTGTGTCTTGTGATGGACTACTAAAAGCATAAATGAAAAAAAAAATACACAGAAATAATGCGGATTATTAAAAAAGTTTAGTATATGAAAGAAGTATATATATATATATA